>JAREIK010000781.1:1112500-1328047 GCA_029783825.1 Sapria himalayana
AACTTGAGAAACATTTTCTCTGATAAAAAACCTCGTGCTCTCAAAAGTCAACATGATTCATATATGTTTATAGATATAATGACTCTAGATATATCATCATAATATAAACCAACAAATGAAACTACAAAGCAATAATAAAGAGTAACATGTCCAGATGTATTTTCTAGACAAACACTCTTCTTAGATTCACTAAAAAAATAAGTCATGCTCAAAAAATATAATCTAAGACTTATGAAATGATCATAAGCAAAAAAAAAAAGCATATATAAAAGTTGTAGGTGTCATCCTGTCATGTCTTATGACGAGATCATAAACAAAGAAAATATCCTCTGACTTAATGAGAAAGACTAAAGAATCTCTCTTTAGTATAGATAATCTAAAAGAGCATGCAATGAAAAATAACAAAAGAATACATATAATGAATGAGATAATTTAATGTGTTGTCAGCACTGCATCTCCCCAAAAATATTTCAGAAGACTCCTATCAAATAAAAATATCCGAGTTAACTCAATTAGATATCTATTCTTTTTTCAGAAATCAATTTTTTTAGAGTCGTTACAATATAAAAAATTTAGTATATAATCTCATGATTTATATAATAAGTATTAAAAATAATTGATATATACTTTAATGCATTGAAGCCTTTTATTTTTTACTATTTTTATAAAAATACTTTTTTATTATTTTGTAAAATTATTGTAAAATAAAAAAAATCTAAAATGGAAAAAAAAAACACATGTAATTTACTAATAATAATCAATAAAAAAAAAATAATATACATAAAGTCCTCTCAGAACTTATCTCTATTAAATTTTCATAAATTCGAGTATATCAAATCGAATGAGTCTCTACTCACACTAATTTAACAATCATGATAGAAAGCTCTAATATACTTTTCTAATTGATATGCCTCATACTTCATGATAAAAACACCTTTAATGCCATGATAAAATATTTTTAACATGATGACAAGTGACCAAGTTAAGAATATACAATCAAGATATCCTAACAGATTCAAACACCTAATAAAAAATCCTACCATAAATGAGAAGACATATAACTCACCCGGAACGATTCGAAAGAAAGTCATTCTAAGAATTTTTTGATTCTGAAAACAAACTTCAATAAAAAAAATAAAATCAGAACTAAATTATCTGAAAAAACTATCAAAAAAAGATTAATTAAATAATCAAGAATAAACATGACATGAGAAAAAAAAATAAAAGACCAAATTAAATAATGCAAGACCCAATTGTTTTTCAGGATTTGACATTGATTATCATAATACTCAATGAACATATAAAAAAAAAAAAAAATTATTAATAATATAAATATTAACCTATGTATCAATAATCTAGGAGTCTAAAATGAAGAAATAAATAATAAAATTAATAGTATCTAAAAAATACTAATGGCGAATTGGTGTATTAATGTAAGAAAAATCTCCTATATCTAGATACCGACATCATCCCACAACTCCCCCAATGAACACTAACAATGAATTGGTGTTACTCATAATTACTGCTCAAAGAATAACTTCTGCCCCTCCTTTTTTTTTTTGCTCCTTCCTCATGATGCACAACTGTTGAGCACAATAGCACGTTGCACGTACTATACGTGCCTATTGTGCGCAGGGTTTTCTGCACAATGAGGAGAAGAGAACTCCTAACTTCTGCCCACCTCATTTGAAATGACATATCTAGGACCCAACATGCCTATTTCTTTTTACCGGGTGAGATGTTTGTGGGCCTAGATGGATGAAAGGATGGAGAGAGGGCAATGCTACACGCCCTAGGGTTTGACAATACTAAAAAAAAAAAAATAATGAACTCAAAAACTAATTTGAAAGATCATTAGCATATTTATAAAATTTTTGGCAAAAAAAAAAAAAAAAAGTAATCTTGATTCCAACCTACAAGTAGAATCTGCTCACAGCCACCATCGAAGCCTTCCATTTCAATGAGAAATTGTGTTTTGAGACGTCTACTAGATTCATGTTCACCTTCTGATTTTCGCTGCAAAATAATGGTACCATTTTCATCTTCATTCCAAGGGAGACGACAATTTAAGGATACAGAGCGAGTAAAATTGTGCAGTTGGCATGTAAATATTGTCGTTCTAGTGAGGCAAGGCATAAATAAGAAAAAAAAAATGAAAAAAAAAATGCAGCAAATAAGTAAAATCAAAACTGATGCCGGCTTTCCTCTCATTACTATTAGTATTGTTAACAACATGCAGATGATTCTTTTTGGTAGTTTTGATCATTTCCAAATAACTACTCCAGATCTGGACACAAAAAAAAAAAAAAAACAATCACATGGACTCTGATTAAACACACTTGAGGAGAACATTAAGCATAATCTGAAAGAGATAAAGAAAACTGGTTGAATTGTATAAATCAACTGCATAGCTCCTCAATGACAATGACAATACAATGTCATGAAGCCTGTTATCTATATATTCTAAAAAAAAAAATATTTGAGCTTAATAAGATATTCTGTCTGAAACTATAATTGAAAGTATTCTTTAAGTTGAATAATTTCAAACTCGTTGTCTCTCATAGTCAGAATATCATCCACATACAAAATAAATGAAATTATCATTCTGTTTGAACTTGGCAAAAAAACAAAAAAAAAAAAAAAATCCGTAACAAAAAATATATCATCCGAACGAGGTGACTGCCTATGAAAATATCACAAATTGAAACTCTTGGAGACTGCTTCGAGCCATATAATATTTTCTATAATCTACAAATTAAATCTGACTATTCTACTCAAAACCCAAGTGACTGCTCCATATATATCTCGTTCTCAAGTATATTGTAGATAAAAAATATTTTTCACATCTAATTAGTAAATCCTCAATATGTGAGATGCTGCTAATAAAATAAGAATTCAAATGGAGAATATCTCGCATGAACACTCCTCTCAACAAGTCTGACCATGTTGCTCTGATTGAACTTTTAGTAATTACTTTAGGTCATACAATAATTTTTACAATCTATAAATTGAGTCCTACTACGCTACTCAAAACTCGAATAGTTGCTCTATATTTTCAAGTTCATCATGAACAAAAAATAATTTTTATGCTTAAATAGTATAATCTTAATCTGTGAGATGATACCAATGAAATAAGAATTTATATATAGATATATATTCACAATGAATACTTGCATACAGTCAACAGTAAACATTCCTAAATATTAAGATACTAGTTTCCAAGTGGCATCAAAATAGAAGGCATCCATCTCTTCAAATATGGCCTGATACCATTATGAGTAAAATAATATCTCAAAGGAAGATATAAACAATCTAATTTCATGAAGAAAAGTAGTAAAGAAAAAAAAAAGAATAATGCATGAGTATGACAAAACTTATCAATTGGATATTAAGTTCAACTTTTTTATTTTATTTAGAGAATAATTAGAAGATCAAAATCAAGAAGAATGACTGGAAGATCATCTCCTAGCATAAGCTCATAGTCTAGGGTAATCTAGTTCTCTCATCTTGACTCATCATGGACCAAAGGTGAAATATGCTTATGAATTACTATATCATCTAGATATGAGGTAGATTCACTTTCATGAAACACTTCACACTCTCTAGAATCAACTTAATCATTACTTGTTAGTACATATATTAACTCTACGAGAATATTATCATAATATAAAATAAGCTCAGTTGTAGTCGATGAGTAACTCTCTCTTTTCTAACTGAAAGTCTAAGTGAGACAATAAAGAAGTATGAAAAAAAATGAGTACACGAATATATTTATACTCGTGTATCATGAATTTTTATACCCTAAGTTGTGTCGGTAACCATGGATATAAGATACATCTTGGATATATTGATGATATATTTAGATATTTTATCCCTGCTTATAGCAAATAGGAGCGTATAAATAATCTCAACAAAATATCTAATTTTCTTTTCTCCAATCCTATTCTAGCATGTAGCCGTTGAAAAAAAAAATTTAATGGCAATGATTTTTTTTAAATTATTTTTTTAAGGCTGTTGGCCCCCGTTGCATTAAAAAGCAATGGGTAGGCCACGTAAGCCAAACTTGGCTTACGTGGGTATAACCCAGCCATTTTAAAAAAACCTAGCCTTGTTGGGCATTTACCCAATGGGGCGTGACCTAATGAGGTACGACCAAATCATGGGTCATCGTACTAGTGGACCATGCCACCAAACCAGCCATGCAGGTTGTGCCGGGCCTAGCACAAGATACGACTAGCTCCAATCCAACACAACACGAGTTGTGCCTTGTGTCATGCCCGAGCCACCCAACCCACTAGACATCTCTATTATCAAACTAGATATAGCTCATGTAATAAATATACTTTTTAACACAATTCTTTGTGTATTGAGGCATGACACCATCTATATGACTTGAGATCTCCTTCATCCACCAAAGATAATTTTAGTTATCATGATATTCAAATTCAAGTTACATATCAGTTTGCACTGAAAAGAAATCTGACAATCTTTTTTTTGAATCAATCTCATCTTTTAGAAAAATAAAAGACAATTAATTATTTTGAGATCTAATATAAAAATAAGCTTCAAAATGATGATAATATAGAGGTGTCAAGCGAGTCTGGTGGCCTGGGCCCGGCCCAATTTAGCAGTGCCTAGCATGGCACAGTCCAAAATTATGCCTTTGGCTGGGCCAAGCCATCCCATGACATATTCATGCCATGCTGGGCCATGAACGACCCATGTGCCTGGCTCGACGGCACGATTAAACAGCCTGAGTGACCGCCCACCCTGTCATAAGATGAATTTTTTTTAAAAAAAAATTCAGCCACTCCATTACGGGGCAGTGAATTTTTTGAAAAAAAAAAGACCATATGACCGATTGTAATTGGTCAGCTCGTAAACCGGCCACTCGTCACCCGTGCACTTGGGGTCATACCACCATTGGCCATTCGGCATGATCGGGCACACCCGTGCACTTGGCCGTGCCTTGAAAAAAAAAGTCATGCCGACATGACACAGCCCGTTTGACACCTCTATGACAATAGTCAGCTAAGAGATACTTCAAGTCTAGCATACTACTTGAATAAATTAGATATCCAATTTTTTCTCTCATTACTTTTTTACTATGATAATTAAACAGCATGACACAACCTCTAATACGGCTTAAAAAAATCGTATCATATATTTATCTTCTCTAAACTTTGTGTTCTAAACTTGTATGCACCAATTTGAGAAAAATATTACAATTTATAATTTATATTTTTTTTATTTTGTATTTCTTTTATGTTTGCATATGGATGAGAGCACCCAATAAGTAAAATATCCAAATCAAAATGACCCAATATACAAGGGTCTCTACTTATACACATTTATATTGAATGTTACTGAGTTTATCAAGATTTTTGGAATATAATTCTATAAAAGTAATCCTAAATTCTATAGACGTAAATAGAGATTAGGTGGCCCATCGTCCCCTGCCTAATAAACAACATCAAAGCTCATGTAGTCCATTATGAATAATTTTTGCATTTGAGCCACCACAAAAATAATAACCAAGATCTTGAATGTCCCCATACATAAATAAATTAGTCATTTCATATAAAGCCAAATGAGTCGTTCATAATTATTGTACAAACACATGCACTATGCTAATATAGTGCACATCTCACACCCCAATCCCCACACCAAACTTCCTATACCTAGGGTTTCTGGTTTAGCTCTAATATCATATAAAAAAACTAAGTTAACAAACTCTAAAACTTGGTAATCTCATGCGCATGCACAATGAGAATCATGTATATATTTAGCTCCAACTTTGAGTTGGAGCAGTCAACATGCTAGGTATTCTCATCCATAAAATATAAAATGAAAAAGATAAAGTAATAGCAAAACAATAACAGCATGTGTAAAATCAAAAGAAAAATTTTACCTGAGACAAAAGTGAATCTATTTCATCAACAAAAATTACTGCAGGCTGACGACAGCTGGCCACACCAAATAGAGCCCTCACTAATTTTTCTCCCTCGCCAATCTACACCAAAATTATCAATAATTTATTGCACACACCTCCCACATATTTCACCATACAAAAGCTTGGTTTTAGAATTACAATGCAAGGTATGCTTTTTGCATTTACAAAGTCACAAACATAGAGGTGTCAAATGAGCCGAGCGGCCTGGCAACCTGGGCATGGCACGAGGCACAACCCGACTGAGTCGTGCTTGGCCAGGTATGTCACGGTCAGAACCGTGCCTGGACCTGGGTCGAGCTGGCCCAAGGCACAGCTTATGCTAAGCTAAGCCAGAGGCTACCGTGCCTTGAGCAGGGCCAGGCACGATCACATGCCTGATCCTTTAGCATTGTCCACTAGCATGGTGACCGTGACCCGAGACCAAGAACAGGTCACAGATCACATAAACTGGGTAACTGGTTTTTTGTGGTAGCGGTGGCAGTGGCAAATAATTGCAAGGATTAAAATATCGATTTCTACGGATATATCGGTATTTGAATTTTATGGATATATCGGATATATCGAAGATATATCGATGTCTATTTGTATATAAGTGCTAATCAAGAATAAATATATCGATTTTAATCAACATATCGATACTTATAATTTATGTATATATTGAAGATATATCAGTGAATATATCAAAAATTTTTATCATTGGGTAATTGTAGAGGTGTCAACCGGGCTGGGCCGGCCCGATCCGGCCCGAGGGACGGCACGGTTCAGCCGTGCCTGGGCCGGCCTGGCACGAAAATTTCCGGTGCCCGGGCTCGTGCCGTGCCGAGGCCAACCGGGCCTCATGCCGTGCTTGGCCCGGCACGGTACCGTGCTTAATTTTTTTTTAAAAAATTAGGGTACTGGGCGCCGATACCCTAATTTTTTTTAAAATTAGGGTTTCGGGCGCGCCCAATTCCTAATTTTTTTTAGAATTAGGGTTTCGGGCGCGCCCAATCCCTAATTTTTTTTAGAATTAGGGTTCCAGGCGTGCCAAAATCCTGATTTTTTTAAAATTAGGGTTTCGGGCGCGCCGAAACCCTAATTTTTTTTTTAATTTAGGGTTCGGCCCGACCAGGCCGAACCCGGCGAATCGTGCCGCGGGCCCGTGCCGGGCTGAACCCCCAAAAAACCGTGCCGGGACAGGCACGGCACGGTTACTGTTCCTTGCCGTGCCGGCCCGGCACGGCACGGCCCGTTTAACACCTCTAGGTAATTGTGCCTCTGGTGGCGGTGGCAGGGGGAAGGTGCCTCTAGTGGCGGTGGTAGGGGGATGGTGCCTCTGATGGCGTTGACCACAAAACCGGCATGATCCGGTATGACCCAAGACAACCAGGCATTTTAGGCACAAGTGTGCCCAGAATCATTTCGATCGTGCTGTGCAGCGCCGGGCCAGGCAGACTATCAGTCGTGCCGTGCTGGGCACGGCGTGACTTCCATATCGGGTCATGCTCGAAATGGCACGGTGGCCCAACTAGACCGCCCAAAAGGGGTCGAGCGGCAAGGCGCGGCCCAATTGACACCTCTGCACAAACATGATCAAAGCTGCCGTCTGCACAGGTTCATAGAACATGGCACTGGTTCTGGCAATATGTGTTGCAAACATATTTTTTTGGGAGTTGCAGATCCAGCAGGCAAAATGAATTGGCAGAGTAATGCGAACCCTTACCCATTTGCTCGTCAATGAACTTGCGGATATATAGAAAAAGGTTGCCCTTGCCTCCCCAGCTATAGCCTTTCCGATCATGGTTTTTCCGGTTCCCTGAAATACAGATGCTAAAACATATTTATATCATTAGGTAGGCATGACATTGCATTTTATCGGCACATACCGGCGGACCAAAAAGAAGAAGACCTCTTCCAGGAGAGCGGCAGCCTTTGAAGATGTCCGGACGCAATAAAGGCCATATTACCATCTCAGTCACACATTTTTTAGCATGCTCCAGTCCAGCTACCAGAACATTAACAAATCAGGAGACCCTTTCTACGGAAAATGGAATCATCAAGTTTTAAGCACAAGTATGGTACCGATGTCGTCCCACCGCACATTGGGATCCCGGTCCATGATCTCGTTACTGACGTGCTCAATGAGACGAGGTTCCAAATTCTTCAATTTTTCGGGAAGTTCTCCATCAGCACCGC
This sequence comes from Sapria himalayana, assembly GCA_029783825.1. Classification (NCBI taxonomy): domain Eukaryota; kingdom Viridiplantae; phylum Streptophyta; class Magnoliopsida; order Malpighiales; family Rafflesiaceae; genus Sapria; species Sapria himalayana. Next base: position 1,120,629 of record JAREIK010000781.1, read on the forward strand.
AGAGCAGTTCCAAGCTAAACCAACAGAATTAGCACCAGAGTTTACAATGGAACATAATTGCTTTGGGTCCTTGAGGTTCGTTTATTAGGTTCATACTTTCTTGGAGACAAAATTCAAATTTTATTTATCGTATTAAGAACGTTGTTATTGTTGAAATTTATTATCTCATATTTTTTATTTTATTTATCGTATTATTTTTTTTTCTTCTTTCTTTGGACTTGTGGTGGCTGCTATTGTTTGTATTCGTCTAGCATCAATCCACTGTTCACGCGTGTGGTGGTGCACTGTGAACATCGAGATGATGCAGTGTTCTTTTGGCAATCACCGGATACTTGGCTGCGTAGTACAGTGGGTGCAGCCATGGTGCAGTGTGTGCATGGCGCAGTGAATGCAATTGTGGTGCAGGGTGTGCATGGCGCAGCCATGGTGCAGCCATGGTGCAGTGTTTGCATGGTACAGCAGGTGCAAATGTGATATAATGGAAGTAACCGTGTGCAACATGGGCAGCATAGTGTGGCTACTTAAACTATGCTCATTGTGTTTGCCACATAGCATTTTTATAACAAATAGAAATAGTAAGATGATCATGGGAATATACCGAAAGAGCAAATGGAAAAGCTAGTTGGGGAAGGTTCAATGGTTGTTTTCTCAAGTGAAAGGGAAGGAGAGGGGGTAAGAGTGGAAAAGATAAATAGGATTGAAAAAGAGAGTAGCATAGAAATAAGACAAATAGAGGAAATTAATATAGGAGATGAGGGGAAAGATATGGAAGAAGGGTGGGAGAGGGTGAAAACTAGAAGAAAAAGAGGGAAAAAACTTAAAGCTCGGCGAGTATTAAAGGAAACGCTGGAGGACTACGGCTGGATGGATGAAGACCTTCTGAATTTTCCAGATGAGGATGCGGAGGTCTTCAGTTGCCCTTCATTTAGTGAAGAAGAAGTTGAGGGTGAAAGCTCCCTGGAAAAGGTAAAAGATGATTTGGATATTTATGAGGGGGATTGGGATAACCTCTCCAGAGAACAAGCAATGGAAACCATAAAGAGGATGGCTATGCATCTTGGGCAGCAGTTAAAATATAACAAAATAATGAATATTCTTTCTAGCTCAACTAAAACACCAAGAAATAGGAAGAAATATTTTAACAAGACATACGAGACTAAATGCACTACGAGATTACAAACAAAATCAATAATTAATGGATAGGTGTCTTTACTGGAACATTAGAGGGGTAGCAAATACCCCTTCAATTAATAGATTGAAGCAATTAATAAAAATACATAATATTTCTTTAATAATTATAGCAGAACCTATGGTCGAGAAAGATCAAATAATAAAATATAGTGAAAAATTAGGATTTAAAAATGCGTATGCAAACTTGAATAGTAAACTCTGGATTATGTGACATAACTATATGGACATTATTATCTTAAAAGACACCGAACAAATAGTTAATTTTAAATCTAACTCGAATACAGAAGAAATAATATCAGTAATTTATGCAAAAAATGATAAAAAATATAGACTAGATCTATAGAAAGAAATGCAGAACATTGCTATAAAAAATATTCCATGGATTATAGGAGGAGATTTTAATGTTATAAGAAATGCACAAGAAAAGAAAAGTGGAAAAACCCCAAATGCACTGGCTATGTCACAATTCAACGATTGTATCGCCAGTGCCAACTTAATGGAGGTGGAGTATATTGGCTCAAATTACACCTGGTGTAATAATTGGCGTAAAAGATGAGCAATTTGGGCAAGACTGGACAGGGTCATGTTTAATGCTAAATGGGCAGCGACTCATGGAGTTACGGGCCTAAGACATTTAAGCAGGACATGTTCGGATCATAGCCCATTGCTCATAAAAATTCATAAAAGTCAACCAATAAAAGGCGATTTTAAATTTCAAAATATGTGGATTAAACACACGGATTTCGATAGAATGGTTCGAGAATCTTGGGAAGAGCCAGCATCGGGAAAGCCCATGCAGGCTTTTTCGGCTAAATTATTCAGGTTAAAAAGATGTATTAAAACATGGAATAGAGAAATTTTTGGAAATATTGACCTACAAATAAAACAAGCGGAGGAAGAAGTGGCAAAGTTAGAAATAATATATGACACTACGAACAAAGAAGAAGATAGAAGTGAACTTAGTAAGGCAAAAGGTAAATTGAGGCTTAAGCTACACATGAAAGAAATATACTAGAAACAGCGAGCAAAAGTTAAATGGCTGAAAGAAGGAGATAGGAATAGTAAATTTTTCCATAATATGAGTAAGATAAAAATAAACAAGAACAAAATAAAAGGTATAAAAAATGATGAAGGAAAATGAATGGAAGAATATAATAAAATAAGAGCCCTATTTGAGGATTTTTTTAAAAAACATTTATACGGGCAGCTCATACATGAAGGGGATAAACTAATAAATGAAGTTAAATTAAATATCTCTAAGGAGCAAAATCAAATGATGGAAAAAATCCCGGATAGGGATGAGATTAAAATTGCAGTATTCAGCCTGGACAAAGATAGTGCAGCAGGACCAGATAGATAGAATAGTAATTTCTTCCAGGTATGTTGGGAAATTATTGAAAAAGATCTTGTACTTGTTATTTCTAGTTTTTTTGCAGGGACGGATATTCCTAAAACATGGGCAAATTCTCTCATTGTCTTGATATCAAAAAACAAATCCCCACAAAAATGTGAGGACTTCAGACCTATAAGTTTATGTAATGCGATATATAAGATTTTAGCAAAAATTTTACAAAATAGATTAAGCGATATTATGCCATATATTATATCACAGGAGCAAACGGACTTCGTTAAAAATAGGTTAATATCGGAAAATATAAGATTAGCATATGAAATGATGAAAGACATAGCGGTTAAAACAAGAGGGGAGAATTTAGTAGTAAAGTTAGACTTATCGAAAGCATTCGACAGGGTAGAATGAGACATACTCTGCTATACTATGAGAAAATTTGGCTTCTCAGAGTTATGCATTGATATGATATATAGATGTGTGTCAAGTGTATGGGTTAAAGTCATTGTAAATGGGACGAAAGAAGAAGAATTCAAGCCTAAAAGAAGCTTACGGCAAGGAGACCCGTTATCTCTTTTATTATTTGATATATATTTAGAACTGTTGATTTTAAATTTAAAGAAAAGAATGTCTGAAGGGAAGATCATTCCATTCAGACAACCAAAAAACATCACAAGAATAGGCTGCCTTGCATATGCCGATGATCTTATAATTTTTACAAATACGAGTAAAAGATCTTTGATATACCTTATGGATCTTTTGCATACATTTGAAACTGAGACATAGCAGGTGATAAATATAAAAAAGTGTCAGTTTATGCTGGCAAAGAAAGTAACAGAAAAGGTGAGTAATAAAGTAAAGAACATCACAGGATTTACCCAGAATAAAGAAGTGCTAATGTATCTAGGATGTCCTATATATGAAGGTAGACTGAAAGAAGAATATTTAATATCACTACAGGATAAAATGAATACTAAAATAACAGGTTGGAAAGAAGAGCTATTGGGCTTTGGGGGCAGGATCACATTAGTCACTCACGTCCTTCAAAGCACATTAGTGCATATTCTATCAATTATTCATCCTCCAAAAAAATTTACAAATAAATTAGAATCAACAATGGCTAACTTTTTATGGGGGAAAAAAAACGAAAAGAATAAAATTCACTGAAAAAGATGAGAGGATATTTGCCTCCCAAAAGAGGAAGCCTGATTAGGATTAATATCTTTGCAGGACATGGCAAACGCTTGGGACTGTAAAGGTTGGTGGAGGCTAAAAAATGATAGCCTCTGGGCGAGCTTTATGAGAGCGAAGTATGTAGTACATGAAAAGGTGAATAGGAAAAATGCTTCGAATTCCTGGAAAGCTCTAGAAAAACAGAAAGAAATAGTAGAATCTTATTCTAAAGAGGAGAAGAGCGGATGGAAATGGACCCTTACTCTGCAAGGCAACTTTACGCTCAAAACGGTCAAAAATTTGATTCGAAAAAAAAATACGATAAACCCAATCTTTAAATGGGTATGGGAAGTAGGCAGCCCACAAAAAATATGCTCTCTTGTATGGAAAGCTCTTGTGAATGCATTACCGGTAGATACAAATATTCAAAAGAAAGGTATAAAGATAGCTTCCAGATGTAATTGCTGTCATTAAGCAACAGAATCTATAGATCATCTATTTTCAGAAGGTAAAATTGCATTTGAAATATGAAAAAAGATAGAAATATTTAATAATATAAATATTAATGAGGAAACTTTAATAGATAGGATTAAAAGGTGGAGGAGGCACCCCCCTAATACACTGACCAAAAAATGGCTAAACCAAAATTTACTACACGCAGTAATTTGGTGTATATGGAAAGCAAGAAATAAAACTAGATTCGAGGGCATAAAAATGAATGTAGATAATATCCTTAAAGACATTAAGTTGGAAATTAGTAATATATCTTGTACAAAACCTATCATATTAAATAATTCTGAAATGAATAAAGAAGCCAGATAAACATGGAATATCTCCGCTAAGATTAAAAGGATTCATTGGATTAAAAGTATAAGCTGGAATAGGCCCCCAGAAGAGAAACTATCGTTGAATACTGATGGTAGTTTCAATAGAGATTTAAGAATTGCAGGAAGTGGAGGAATAATAAGAGACTCTGAAGGTATAATTAGGAAAGCTTTCACACTAGTAGGAAAAGCCTATTCTGCACTGCATTCAGAAATTAGGGCACTAAAGGAAGGATTATATGTCTGTAATAAGCTAGGATATAGTAATTTACAAATACAAGTAGATTCAACATTATTGGTTGAGTTATTTAATAAAAAACTAGTACTGTGGCGGCATGAGGAGGAGATAGAAATAATAGTGAGTCTTGCTAAAGAATTAAATGCATCAATATCACATGTATACAGGGAAGCAAATGCATTGGCAGACAAGCTTGCTAAAATAAGATTGTTAGAAGGGGCTGCGGAATATGATGAAGAATCTTTGCTAATAAAATTGAAAGGATTAGCACGATTAGATAAAATTACATTCCCTTACCTAAGAATAAGTAAAAATAGATAGGAATATTGCTTAAAGAAGAAGCCAAACATACATAATCAGGTGATTCAGCAAAAGGTAGAAGAGATGGTAAAATGAATTAAAATTGTAGTATTTGTTGCATTTTTTTATTTTCTTAGCAGCTTAACAGGCTTCAAGCTAAGGAAGGACAACAAAGGAGGATGTGTTTGGAGGAAAAATTTCGTGAAACTTCCTTTTCAATTTTGTTTAAATGAACTAAATGCATCAATACTGCATATATATTAAGAAGCTAACACTCAAGCAGAATGGCCTTTATGTAAGAGTTAGGAAGGGTGGAGGCTGAGCTAAATTTAAAATAAAACTTAGATTATAATTTAGATTAAATAATCTAAAAAAGAAGCAAGTAGGTGAGTTTTAAAGCATGAGATTCTTGGATATACATTGGTGTTTAATTTTCAGCAGCGTAGCTCCATATGAAGTGGTAGATTCAGCATGGGGTCTTGGTTGGTAGGTTGTGCACATGTTTTGCAGGATGAAGATATTAAAATACTAATCTGCCAATGGTGTTTATTGTTTTTCTAAAGTATTAACTTTGCGGATGTTCTATAGGTTAATAATGTAGTTTATATATATATTGCTTTGGTTAAATAATCAAAAAGAAGTAAGTGAGTCCTAAAGCATGGGCGCAGCTCCATACTTGGTTGGTAGGTTGTGCAAACGCATAGATATGTATTTGTTCATTGTTGCTAATTAAGATGTTACGCTATGCGGTTGTTATTTTATACTGTTGACAGTCCCTCGGATTTATATATTTGCAGGATTAAGATGTTAACTTTGTGAATTAAATAATGCAGTTTATATATATATTACTCTTGATAAGATCATACAATCATAAGTTGTTTATCACTGGCTAACTAGACTACTGATGATTTTCGACTGATCACCTGGCCCTGTGGGTGATCAACATTCATACAGTTTATACGAGCTCGGAGGTGATTTATTTATATGTTATAATCTGGTTTAAAAGGTGATATAGACAGAGCTATGCAATAATCTGGTTTATTGGTTGAGTTATCTGTTATACAATTGTTATTGGTTGAGACATGCAGAAAGTCCTAGGTCTTGTGGCAGCTCGTGAAAAGTATAGAAATGCAGAAGGATGACGGCCGAACAACAGACACGGTGAAGAAGGATGACTACTATGCTTATTTTATAATTTGAAACATATAAAGCATATAAACAGAAGGATGATGGTGAACAACAGACACGGCCGAACAACAAACGGTCGAACAACAAATGAAGCGTATAAAACATATAAATGCACTGGAGCGTATTAATGAAGAAGGATGATGGTTGATAAATATTCGGGAATGACGTGAATAACAGCAGACACGGTGAAGATACGAGGACAGATGCGGAGCATAGGAAACGGCCGAACAACACATGAAAGCAAATGAAAGATGGGCCGAAAGATAAGCCGAAAATAGAGGCTTCTTAAGAGGCTTGATAAACTAGAGCAAAGCCTCCAGCCTATTCTAGTTTAATTTATAAAATGAAAATGCTTATTTGAGAAAGTTCTTAAAATCCAATATGTTAGCTACTATGTTTAAGGTTAAGATGGGTGTAAGAGGGCTACGGGTAGATGTAGGATGTAAAAATGGTATTCCTCCGCCAAAAGAGAGGGTTATTAATAATAAAACAAACTTTATAAAAAAAAAAAAAAGATGATCATGAGAAATAATACAATATAAGTCAAAGATATTAGTCTTGTTACACGTACTCAAGGGGAGTATTTTAGATTTTTTTTTTCTTGGGGGCTATCAGCTTTAGCAGTGACACTTGATCCTATACTACTATTTCTTCTATATGTTTCACTTCAAATTCTCGAGTTATATACGTAGGTGACAACACTCATGCCACAGGTGACTGTACTTTGTTTTCCTCTTTTAAGTCTAAAATCTTTGATATTAGTAAATAAATGAAATGTAACATTGTGATTGGTTATTATTGGCTCACTTACTATACAATCTTAACTTAGATATCTTTTATTAGATAAACTAAAGATTATGAACTCAAACACTAATTAGATGACTTATATAAATTATGAGATGTGTAAGTTAGGAAAACATATTAGATCTTCTTATTCAATACGGCATAAGAGTATTAATAATGACTCATTCAATTTGATTTATTTATATGTTTGAAATATTTGTAAGACTACTACATATAATAATTAGAGATATTTTATTATTTTTATTGATGATTACTTTTAATATATATCATATATGATTGTCTATTTTTTAAAAAAATTAAATATTATTAATTTTAGAAAAATACAGTTTGAATTATTAAAATATCAATGTATTGTTTGAGCAGCATGAGATGATTCAGCAAACATTTTCTTTTGACACTCATATGCAGAATAAAATTACTAAAAAGAAAAAAAATTATTTGGGTAAAATAATTATAACACATCAACTGCATAAAAATATTCTTAAACATTTTTATAAAAAAACATAATCACTAATTTATTGATCAATAGGATATTATTTTTTATTCTTTTATTTCATATCTCACATTAGAATATGTATCGAGGAAAGATTTTTCATCTTTGACCTAAAAACCTAGGGTGTACTTATTATGTTCAGGATCTTTCTCAGAATAGAGAAAAGATAATCGCTCATGCCATCTAATATATTTTTCTATAGTACTCCAATACTCAGAATAGAATAGGTACCACTATTACTCGCCAAAGAAGGAGGACCATAATGTCTAAATATGCTTTCTTATCTTTGAAAAATAGCATCCTCAAAGAACATCACATTCACACCTTATAATACCATCACAATTGATCTTGAGGTCAACAATGGGACTTCTCCTCGTGATTCATCGAACCATGGTTTTATTGAGGCTCATAGTGGTGTAGTTCATGAGGAGACTTCTAGTAAAAGTGTTGAACATGACAAAATACAAATCCCCCCAAGAAGAGATTAAGATTGTAAGACTTAATGATATCAATCTAAATATATACTAGATAGATACATCCATAATATTCCAATTATTCTAGAGAAAAAATTAAGAATATGTTCTATCTAATAATCTCTATCAGAGATACTTCATTACTCTCATTTTAGACATACATATTCCATTTTCTTGTCTTCTTTTAATAGTTATAAAATAGAGGTGTCAATCAGGCCGGGCTGGCTCGGCCCGAATTTTTTGAACACAAGCGTGCCGCCGTGCCTGGCCCGCTCGGGCTTGCATGTCCGAGCAGTTCGGGATACTGGGGACCGCGGGTCGGGTCGAATCAGACCCGACCCGCGGTAATTTTTGCGGGAGGGGCCATTGTGCCGTGCCGCGGGCCGAACCGTGCCGGGTCAGGCACGGCACGGCTCGTGCCTTACCAGGGCATGGAATTTTTCTCTGCCGTGCCTCGTGCCGGGCCGGGCCGGGCCGGTTGACACGGCACGAGCCGTGTTATATGTATGGCTTATATATATATTTTTAATTATTATATTGTTTTTTTTTTGTACTTTCTTTGGATGGAAAGACCCAGAATGTGGGTTGGCTCATCCCTAGCCATATTATATGCATGGCTTATATTTTTTCTGTTTTTGACTTTTGATGGATGAATGAATGAAAGCCTCTTGAAAGTAAAACTAATGGCAGAGAACAATAAAACTATCTTTTCATATCAAAAATAACAGCAGAATTCACCATCTCCTCGTTGAGTCGTCCAGTGCATCATCACTCTTTCCTGCAATCCTTGTAACCATACTCCCAGAATTGTTTCCATTAGACTTTATAGGGGGGACAAAACTTCCACGAATATTCCTACGAGAAAAACCATGTGATCTCCCACCATATGATTTTTTTAAGCAATCACCTTGGGGGGACAGAGATGTGCTTGGTGATCCAGATAGTCCTTTTCTATGCCTGGCATCCAATTCCTAAGCCAGATTTAATATCAATACACTAGGAAAAACAGGCATATACAAAATAAAAAAAAAAAACATGAAATTTTCCAAAAAATTGAACACTAAAAGTCGGAAAATCCAATTTGAATGTGAACTTATCTCTCAAAAATGACTATTTGATGAATATTATTATAAAATGAGATGCAAAAATTAAAATAAACAACTAAAACGAACTTAAAACACAGGCTGAAATAACATTAATAAAATTTCAACTACTCTCATACCCATAACAACACATAAAAGCACCTTGCATAGAAGAAAATAAAATAAAATAAATTACAATCCCAATCAACAAACTCGAACCAAAAACTTCAGAAACTATAAAACCTCCCATATTTCCGTATCCGAATGGAACGACCCGGGTACCCTATTCGTGTCGTGACGAGCACAGCACGGTGACCCAATTGGGGCCACTACAATTTGGGTCATGCTAGCCCAACATGGCCTGATTGACCCTCTAGCCATTATGAAAGAGAAGCATTCCCTCCACTAAAATTAGCCTTAAAAACTAGTACGATAACATTCAAAAAAAAAACTATTATTATTTGCAAGTGAGTATGCAATGTGAAGACATGTTCAGATAAGAAAGTAAAACAACTTCTTAATGAGAGACTTATGATGACGAGCTTTACTCAAATATTTGGTGTGAACTACCAGAATACTCTCTCCAAGAGCCAATATAGACTCAGTACAAATTTTTATCTTTCTTATAACATCTCACCGTTGAAAAATATACCAACTTGACATAAGAATTATCTTTATTCATGATAACCTTGAGGTGTATATGGAGCAACTACTTGGCTTTGAGCAGCACAGTCAAATATGAATTACAAATTATGAATGATATTGTATAACCCTATGTTGCACGGATACGCCTAGGAACTGCCGTGTCGCCGTGTCCGACCCGTGTCGCCGTGTCCACGTGTCGGACATATGGACACGGCGACACGGGTCGGACACGGGTCGGATACATGTCAGAGACATATCTGACGCGTTGTTCGGAAACAGTCGTCGTTAACAACAGACGCGTTGTTTACCTACAGACGCGTCGTTTACCAACTGACGCGTTTTTACGATTCTAACGCGTCGGAAATATACTATATATTAACTATTACTCCTACATCTCCAACAAATTGAGGAGCACACCGCCGACAGTGAGTTGCCAACAAGCCGATTGCGAGAAATAGTTGTCAATTGTCATTGCGTCAAACGGGGAGGAGAGAAGCACACCGCCGAGGTGCCGACAATACCTAAGGTAACCTAATTCTATAAAGGGAATGGAGGGTTTTAGAATCTGTATCGGGATGGGAGAGAGTTCGAAAATCAAAACTGTAAAGGGAGGGTGGTGGGAGAGGGGTGTTAGAGGGTTTAAATTTTTTTTACATTATTTTAAAATACAGAATTTTAAATTATTTTAAAATACCTAATATTTATAATTAATAATTTTTATTTTTAATTTTATTTTTTTTATCATGACGTATCCTAGTCGTATCCGTATCCTAGTTTTTTAGAATTTACCGTGTCTCCGTATCCTGCCGTGTCGTATCTCCGTATCCGTATCCGTGTCCGTGCAACATAGGTATAACCTAAAATAATCATCAAGAACCTTATTTATGAAATTTTCATAAATAATTACCTTATTTGAGTTTCACAAGTATGTTATAAATTGCAAAATAAATTTATTAACCATTTATGTAAATGATATTTTGATTATGCGAGATAACAAGTTAATGAATATCTAACTCAATGGATACTTTTAAGTAGAATTTCAAACGAAATATTCTGTGAGACTCATACTTTTGTGGTATTCTTACAAAGAAAATAATGTTTGACATTCTCACAGAAATTTATTTTTTGGGTCGGGCTCAAATAAATGTTTCTATTGATTCAAGTATCAACTTCACTTCTTAAACGACTCCTTTAGTTAACTCTACTATCTTTGAAAAAGATCTTAAATCCTAGAAACTTTTTTCATATACCTCAATATACGAAGAATAATTTCTATGAGAATCAACTAAAAGAATAAAATCAGAATAAAATCAATAATTACATCAATAAAAATATCCAATAAAACACGATCTAAAAGACTAATTTTTGTAAGAATATCAAGTGCATATCTTTTCTATGACAAGATAATACCCCTCATAGAATATGTTACTTAGATTTCAAAAAAGCATATAAATCTCCCAATGTTCTTTTTCTAAATTGTAACTGAATATACTCTTTGAGTTGAGTGATCCTCAACTCATCATCTCTCGTAATTAGAACAACAATTACACAGGCAATCAGCAAAATTATCCTATCATCAGGAATCTTCTAAAAAAATAAAAATAAATTTATAACCCACAAATATAACCCAAATAAAACGACCGTCTTCAAAAACATCCCTAGGGTGGGGGCGATCAACTAGTTATGCAAGCTCTTTGAAAAGGGACCCCATGTGGCATGGTATCAACACTTGTTTCTCATCTTGTTATGACCTGGCTTTCTATAATATGGTATCCAGCTACAGACATTCGCCATTCAGTAGATCTATCTCCCTAGTGGTCTATCCACCCGGAAGTAGATTTCTTCCAGATCCTTCCTCTGAATAACCAATTGAAGATTATTTCCTGGTGGGCGAGTAGCAGTGCTTTTTTGTGAGCTAGATGCATAATCGAACTATCAAGAAGAAGGTAGAAGCCAGGCCTGATATCAGTACTGATGAACATGGTCCTTGGTGGGTTGAGCCGGATACAAGTCAAAGGAAGACAGGGTTAGCACAAGTTGCACTTCTCGTTCTCTAGTTCTCAACCATGATAACTTCTTACCCTGGAAATCCATCTTTCCTGACAAGTATGAAGCAGGTTTCTTTTCATATATTTGTTATATCTGGACATTAGGATAGTTTTCCATATCGAGCAACTTAATGCTTTAACCCATGAGTACTGGCCGACACGGCTAAGGCCAAGCTAATGCCTTCTCTACTCTAGCTTCTAACTAGGATCTACTATCTCGTTACCATCTCAGTGAGTTATTGACAATGCTTCAACTTCGACATTTCCTACCTCTTACTAATAATGCAAAAAAGAATTCTCTCTCCCAGATTAGAAAGAAGTCCTAAGAACAACAAAAAAGTTTGCATTGCTGCTGGTTTGATCCCAACTTTGCCTTGAGCAATGGACCAGTATCCTTCTTGTCTTCTCGTCCTCTTGCTGAAATTGCATTTTGACCCTCCTGCCCGGTCTTGTCCGATGTATCCAGAGGTTAGAGATCGATAACATATCCTTTCTCTTAGGTCTTGACATTGCTTTTCTCATGTTTTAGGAGCTAGGATTGGACCGGCTGTCCTTTCTCAACCAGGCTCAAGGTAAGTGAGGAGAGAAATAAGCCTTGGTGGTTAGCAAGTTCATCCTTTTCAATAAGGCAATTTCCCATGTAAATGGAAAGCTACCAAACTATCTTCAGATTGATGCCCGAGATCCTTCCTTTTAGAGGTAAGGTAACTGCATGTAGGGAGGGGTATGGTGTTGTCATTCTTGTGATGTTTACTCCTGAAAATCCAGTTGGACTGGAGGAATTCTTGTATAGTCAACAATCATTCCCTGGTCTTTAAATTATTTATTTATAATATCATTTTTTTATAAGTTTATGAGGAGAATGTGTCTTTGAAGGATCGCTCATCTACAGACCATAACATGCATTTAATAAACAAAATTAAATAAAATATTAAAATAAATAATAAGTTAAATAAAATTAAATAATTAAGGATTGGCTAGGGAAATTTCGTCGCTAAATCTATCGCTATATTCGATATGTAATTAGCTAGGGAAGTTCCATCCCTAAATCCATCGCTATATTCAGGATTTTATTAGCTAGGAAAATTCCGCCGCTAAATCCCTCACTATTTTTTGGATAAAATTAGCTATGAAAATTTCGTAGCTAGGAGAATTCTTTCATAACATCTGCTTGCAATCATTATTAGTGTTTTCTCTTTGGCTAGTAAAGAAAGTTGGTCTTTTTCTCATATCTCAATTTATCTCTGGAAGTAGAGTTGCTCAATCTTTCCTTATTAGATATATGAAGTTGATGAAAATCATATGAATTCACATATCTCGTACTATCGAAGATGATGCATGCTCTATTGACCCCTACAATATCTAGCATAACATCAAAAACCTACTTTTTCAATGGATGTGAATATTATTTCAAATAAAATATCTAAATTGTGATCATATATTATAGAAATACTTTCATATTTTAATGATTGGAATATTTCGAGAATAATTTTTTGAGATAAAATAAAAGAGCTGCTAGTTGATGATGACTTGTGGTATCGAGAATATTGAGGTTACCGCTAGTGTTGTCATCATAATCAAACATGAGGATCGAAATCATAATATAAACACAAAATGATCGTGGATATTAGATGATTGGCATGCCTATTGTAGATGTTGTTACTGCTGTATTTTTAAATTTTTTTAATTTATTATTATTTTTTATATCATCAATAAACCAAAACTGAGATATCAAAACAAATATTTTTTTTTATTGAGTTCTAAATTTTATCCATTTTAATTTAAAGTACAATATAATTTATTTTTTAATATTTAATTTTTAAAAGATATCGATATCATACAATAAACCAAAGTCATTGACGCACCAGAATTGTGCTTTGCATTACCCAATGGCAATTGGACTAGACAATGAACTGACTAGCCCTGGCCACTGTGTTGGCTGGGCTAGCCTGACCAGTGATAGTGGAACAGTGTAGGCAATGCAATGGCAACAAGACACACCCTGCCTTCCCCACTACTGACTTCTACTGAAGCCTGGACACTACACTGACCATTGCCCAATGTCGCGCCACTGTTGGCCTAACCCGGCACAACCTGACATGCCCATTTGAGAAAACCGGGCCATCTTCCCATAATGTTGTGCCAGCACGGCATGGCCATGGTACTAAATTTGTGTCATATCTAGCATAGCACGGCGGCTCGATAATGTCACTTAAATTCAGATTGTGCTAACTATAATGGAGGCTCTAAGAGCATACATCTCTTTCATCATGATTCGACACCATTTTAGATAACATAATATCTCAAAATAAGACTTGTGTATCCTAGTATCATCTATCCCTTCTATAGAGTAATTAAAATATAAAGATCAAAAACATTAATTGCATGAACAAATGGCTTCTTGATAAACTCGTCTCTAATTTGAGCATATTGAGTATATATATATCTCCTAATAGACTCAAAGTTTTGGGTTGTCAAGTCTCCGAGTTATCGACTCAATATAAATTTATGCTAGTAGACTCATTGACTATTATTTTATTTGAGACTAAAGAATCTTTATATCTGTGAAATTGAATCTCACACTCTCCAAAATTAATATAATTTAAATTTATTAGTAGATATGATGATCTCATGATAATGGCATCGTGCCAAATATCAACATTGTTAGATATAGATTATAAGTGACCCTTGATACTAGCTAGTAGTCCAGAAAATATTACAGGTGAGAAAGAAAAAGTAATAAACCAATATACAACATTTGGGTTCACATTTTTTGAAGGCTCGTTGAATAATAAGTTCTAGTCCATAATTGTGAAATGCTTGCCTAGACTCAGGCGAAGGTGAAGCTTGAGCATGACACCTTGCCTTGGGGCAAGGGGCACCTCCGTGCAGGCACACCTTCCATGAGGCGCAAAGCTCTCCACAGGCAAGGCTCATTAAATATATATGTAAAATAGAGTGTCTCACATAAAAAAAACTCACGCCTTATGTCTTAAGGCTCCAAGAGGCCTTAGGACCTTGGTGTGCTTTGTGTCTTTCACAACTATGTTCTAATCAAAAAAAAAAATAACGTTGACACTTACTAAAATCCTACTAATCTCTAGTAAAAAATACTGATATCCTTTTTAGATACTCAGGTATCTAAAAAAAAACACAAATCAAGGTCATAGATGTCATATTATCCTATCATATAAATCAATTGCAAACAAAATAAGTACATCAAAAAATTCTGAGAGGTCAATCAAATAATATCTCTCCATAATATAGAATCTAAAATTATACACATTGAGAAAAGACATAAGAGATTATCCAACTGATGAGATATATTTTAATTAAAACTTTTATCTCCTCAAAAACATTTTGGAATACTCTTCCCGAATATGATCATCTGAGTTGCCTTTATCAAATATTTACTTTTCAATTTTACAATCACATTTTTTTATAATGTGCTGACATAGAAATCATAGTATATAATCATATGATATATACAATAAGTATTAAATTAGTCTGACATATTTTTTTAATATATTATAACTTCTCAATTTTTTAATATTTACCAAATTGAATTCTTATCATTTTATAAAAAATATAAAAAAAAAACTTCTGATTTAGCATTCATTAATAAAAGTGATAAAAGAACATAAATTACTCTTTGGCCTCATATATTAAGTTCTCATATAATTATTAAATTGAATTTCGAATCTAAAATTAGAATGTTTGATTAGTGAATCAAGAATCAAATTGAATCGTAAATTAAATTTTTTGACTTTTTTTTCAAGTTAATTAATTTTTATTTCTTATAGTTAGTAATTTTTTTTATATTTTAATTTTTATTTTGGAAACTTTTTTGTTATTTTGTTTTTTTTTTCACGTTAAATTTGTAATATTAGAGATTAAAATTATTTTTTTTTTCACGCTAATTAATTCTTACAGTTGGAGTTGCTTTTTCAATAAATCGAGAATCAATTTATATGAATCGATTTGCAATTCAGCAAATCAATCTTTAATTTATACATATTTTTAATTTTTTTAAAGAATCAAATTATTTACTCAATTAATCGTAAATTGAATCGAGAATCAAATCGTAAATTATATGATTTGAATAACAGTTAGTTCTCATATATGTGTATATTAAATTGAATGGATCCTTATTCAAGTCATACTAGCATGTAAAATATGAAATTCTGATGAGTTTTTAAAACTAATATATATTATATTTTATGATCAAAATACTATTAAAACTAGAGTTGAATATTCTCAACTTAGTCAATGATAAGTGACCAAGCTAAGAACGTACAAATTAATAATTCAACATAATCAAATATCTAGAAAAGATAATTACCATCAAAGAAAAATCATACAATCCACTCTGCTTTAATTTCAAATAAAGTTTTCCTTAGAGTCACTTAATTCTATAAATAAATATTAATAAAAATAAAAATAAAATAAAATTGAGTTGTCTTCGAATACAACTCTAAGTGTAAACTAACAGAAAAATTAGAAATAAACAAAATATAAAAAATTAACAGACAAAAGTTAAATATTATCATATCATATAATTTTTGAATATTTGTCATTTGCTATAATATTATTTTCAGAATAAAAAATAAAATTCATAAGAGTACAATTACCAAAGCATCCAAAAATAAGTTCATCCAATAATTATGAGACAAACCAAATAGTTTTTCTTTAATAAGTAGGATCTGAAAGGATTTATATTAAGAAAAAATAAAAAATATCAACCAATTGATGAGATGTATTATAATTAAAATTGTATATCTCCAAAAATATTTTGGAACATTCTAACTTATTTAATATTTTTATAAAATTAATTTGTTATTATTTTATTAAAAAAATATTTTTAATTTATCTCAAAAGATATATGTTCATGAATATCTCTAGTATTTATTTATAAAAATAATCAAATACATAAAACTCTCTCTGATAGCATCGATAATATCTTCAAACATCTAGATGTATCAAATCAAATGGATCCTTATTCAAGACAGACTAACATGAAGGATAGAGGGGGCCCATCCAGACTCAGCCATGCCTAGCCCAACATGGCATGGTCTAGACTCGTGCCGTGCTGGCTCTCGACATGGCTAATGCCATCCCAAGGTAACCTGGGCCTTGTGTCAAGCCAAGGATGGCCCGATACCATGGCCCGAAGACAAAAGGTTTTGGCTAGATGTGTCAAACGGGCCGGACCAACCCAACCCTTTTTTTTCCAGGCCCACCCAGACTCACATGTCGTGTCATGCCTTGCATGGCACGATAATTTGGACTGCAGGCCCAGCATGTTTCATGGCCTGAAATCAGCCTGGGTTCAGCCTGATTCAGGCCAGGTCGACTCGACATAAATTTAGGTTAAAGGTAATTTTAAAAATTAGGGTTTGAGAATCCGCGTTGTCGTCCCCGTCGGGCCTGCTGAGCCATCGCCCATCGGGCGACGCCGCATCCTCCCTCGTCGAGCATCATTTCATCTGTCATCGTGCAACATTTCGTCGGTCATTGGGCGACATTTTGTCAGACATCAGGCGGATCGCCCATGACATGCCAACGTGGCAAGCACGCAGGCCATACCATGCCAGGCCAGGCACGGCTGAATTGGGTTAGACCTGGGCCGCCATGCTCATTTGACACCTCTAATTTTAGTATGACTTGAATCATGCCCCCCAAGCCCAAGAATAACTTTCTGTCGATCTCGAACCCGACCCAAAGCCAGATTTGTCTCCCTAGCTTGAGGACTAACTGCAGGTTCCAGAAGCTGAAACTTCTAGAACCTGTGATCGTTTGGGCCGGTTCAACAATCGAGCCGACCCAATGGTCCAAAAAAATCACAATTATTAAATTTTGGCCATTGGATTTTACACACAACGACTATGAGACAGAACCCAACGATCCTAAAAATTATACCCCTTAAAACTAGAGGTGTCAAACGGGACGTGCCGAGCCGGCCATGCCCATTTTTTTTGAGCATGCCCGTGCTTTAGTGCCGGGCAGGGACGGCCCGCACGGTTTATCAAAGCCAGGCCCGGCACGGCCCACCAGCCCTGCGACCCGTGCTGTGCCGGGTTAGGCCCGTACGGGCCTGGCTTAATAATTTTTTTTAAAATTTTTAAAGTTTTCTATTAAACTTTATATAAATATATATTATATTATATATAGATAATGTATAATATATTAAATTTATAAATTAAAAATTGTTAAAATTTTAATAAATTACAAAGTTTAAAATTTAAATTGATAAATTGATAATTATTAAAAATTTGTAACTTTAAAACATTAATAAAGTTTACATTTTTTTTAAAATATAAACTAAATTTAGATTATAATTTATTAGAATTAAATTATAGAGTTTTAATTTTTAAATGAAAATTATAAACAAAAAAATAAACTAAACAAAAAATTTGGTTAAAAAAAATTACAAAGTCAAAAAAATAAAATCAAACCAAATAACCAATCAACTAATAGATATCAAACCAAAGTAAATACAAATTTCAACGTAACGTAAAAAAATGTACAATCAATAAAAAACAAAACATCGAAATCAAAAAACAGAATCAAAAATAAATCACAAAAATCATCAACTATGTCCATGACCGTAAGACATTAAAAATCAAAATCAAGTGACAATGACAAATAAAATATGACATGGCGTACTGGCGTGGCGTGACACTGGCAACTGGTATCTGGCAACAAGCAGGGAAAATCGGCAACCATGTCAATCGTCAATCGACATATCATGAGCATCATCAACCGCAACATCAAGATCATTATCATATGAACCATCATTATCATCAATCAACTCTTCCACTTTTGTAGCAGATGCGGATGCATTCCCTATCTCAACTCCAGCACAATCCAGAATGCTAAACCTCGAATCCTCCCAGTCCTTCAAACTGTCAAGACCTCAAAAATATCTGGATGTAATATTGATCTCCTATCTGAAATCACGTTCACTGCAACAGAAAAAACAGACTTCGATTCTATGCTCGACACAAGAAGAGTCAGTAGATCCCGTGTCATCCTAGATAGCACGGGAAATATACTCATATGATTTTTATCACTGTAATATATCAAGATTCTTAGTATCAGAATGTAATAGAATTGAGCAGTAATCAGTATCTAAGTACCGAGAAAACTCGCTCCTATGAATTGGTCTACCCCATCGTTTCCCCCTCGCTAACTGAATGAAAAAATCATTATCCCCGAAGAAGGTATCCATGTCCATAATCACAATCTCACTACTACTACCACCATACCTAGTATCGTAGTATGTGAACAGGTCAGTCAACTTTTCATGAATGAATCCTTCAGGTGGGTCTTCCAGGTTCATGCACGAGGAAATATAAGTCATGGTATTTATCTGCTCATTCTACCTTAACCCTAGGGTCCATGCATGCAGCAAGATAATAAAGAGATGAAATGGTGGACTAGTACTTTAAGTACTTAGTTTACATTTATGCAACCATATGGCTAAGTGTCGGGTCAGCTCGATACTTCCTAAACATACTACTAATATTGCATATGCACATGAATACAATGCAAATTATGGGAATATAAACCGACGAATACATGTTCGTCGTGTCATAAAAAATTTTGCAGAAATTTATAAATGAAATTCCTAAAGACCAGTCAGTGTCATCAATAATAAGTTCGTCACTTTTACTATTGACGTAGGCAGGTATCACGTGTTCGTATACAACACATGACTCCAATATCATGTACGTGTAATTTCAACGATATCTCACATCCGATTAGAATTTATTCTTCTTAAGATTTGCAGACAAATAGAGACTACCAAACTCTTGTTGTCTACAAGGAGTGCGAATATGTTTTAGTGCATTACGTATATTATCCAACGCGGAGGAACACACGTTCATACCCGCTTGAACAATCAGGTTAATCACGTGACACATATATCTGACATGAAAAATCACTCCTAATGGTGTGTCTCTAATATTCCTAACAAACATGTTAATCGCTACTCCATTATTAGATACATTTTCGAATATGATACTAAAAATTTTATTTTTAATTTTATATTCCTTAAATATTTTCATCATACACTCAAAAATAGTAGGGCGAGACATCATGAAGATAGAGAATCTTAGAAAATCCTAAAATTTTTTTATTCATTGTCCAGTTAGAATCTACATAGTGGCTAGTGTGACATGAATATGATGATTCATCGTGACTTATTCAGATATTGGACGTCACGGACACCACTCTACTATATGTCATTAATTCATTAATTTTAGTATGTCATTCCTAAATGTGGACCTAGGAATCCTATGATAAGCAGGCTGAAAATATGTCTGCATGATGTGCACTACTCTTTATTCTTCTGAAAATCTGATCGAAAGACCCATCAATGTGATAAATCTAGCCTGTCGTCCCTACCCAACTCGTTGAAGTATATGAAGGAAGTAAACTTTGAGACTGAACTCGATCCAGTCTCAAAAAATACAGTGCTAAGTTGGGTTTGCCTAGGATCTAATGGACCATATTTTTTGATGCATAATTCGATATGCCTCTTAAGGTACTCAGTCCCAAACGAACTCCTACAAGTTAAATTTCTCATACAATATTTGCACTATATCATTTCTTCTTCCTCACCTCTAACATTTTTTTATTTTATTAAATTAAAATGAGTCCAAAATATAAAAGTCCTCCTAGTTTTTTTTTTAGAAATTTGGGTTGAGACGACTGGAAAAACCAAAGTTTCAGCAGCCTCAAACCTCTGTGTAAAATTTTTATTTTCTAAATTAAAATATGTTTCATTAGTATTTTGTCATTTTTAGGATTTTTGTTAAACAGGACAAATGAGGTAGAGACTAGATGAAAGATTTTAGATTTTACTATTTTAGGATTAGAGAGTGACTAGAGAGAGATTGAGAGAGAAAATAAAAAAAAAAACTTAAAATAAATTACCCGGTAAAGCAGTGAGGTCAATCACGTGCATGATGCACCACAGTCTAGTTCAAAATTTCAAATCCGAGTTGAGAGTCCCGAAAAGCTGAGCCGAATGATGAAATCTCGAGTCCCGAAAGAGAGAAGAGCAAGAATTTTAAGAGAGTGAGAATGTGAGATTTTATAATAAATATTTATGAAAAACATAAATATTATAGAAAGGTGGGAAAGATTTTATAGATTAAAAAAAATAATTTTTTTTAAAAAAAAAGTATTTTTTTTGTTTTTTTAAATTTTTTATAGTATTTTAGGGGGCAGAATCATGAGGCCCGTCAGATTCTGCCCCCTAGTCGTTGGAGGTGAGATCTAAGAGCTGTATTTCAATTTTTTTTAACATTTTCCCATTGGGGTCGGGCGAGACTACAGGTCGGGTCTGATTGGACCTGTGCCGGCGCTGGCGTGGACGCGTGGGGGTGGACGAGGTAACGAGGTGCGGTGCGGGTGGGGACTGGCCGACTGGAGAATTGGGGTTGGAGGTAATGGGGTGCAGGGTGCGGGTCTGCAAGACATGACCTTGACCTGTGCCGACGGGCCTTGCCACGGGCCACCGAACCATGCCAGATCAGGCATGGCACGAGGCCCGATTGGCCTCGGCACGACACAGCACGACACGACACGATATGTGCCTTACCCGGGCACAGAAAATTCCCATGCCGAGCCGGCCCAGGCACGGCCAAATCGTGCCGTGCCTCGTGCAAGGCCGGGCTGGCCCGGCCCGGTTGACACCTCTACTGAAAACACTTTAAAAATATTAAATAAATTTATAAAAAAATGATTAAAAAAAAACTTTTTTCAAATCTATATAATACCTCCCCCCTTTCATTCATAATTTATAGTTTTTTTGTTTCTCTCTCTCTCTCTCAGTCTCTTATTTTGCTTCGACTTTCTAGACTCGGGTGTGGAGTGCAACCTATCGCTTATGGTGCAGTGCGGACATCAAAAAGCAAACATGATTTTACAAATTAAGAATATATTTTTTTAAATTTTGTTCAAATAAGTTTATTTTTTATTTTTAGTTAACTTTAAACTTTAAGAGTTTAGTTTTAATTAATTAATATTAATCAATATATAATTTTGAAAAAATTAATTATAATATAATTTAAAAACATAATAAAAAAATTAAAATGACAAATAATAATTTTAATTATGATAACGAAATTAATTTAAGCATGAATATAAAAAATTATATTATAGATAATGAAAACTCAAAGGAAAGGTCGGAGACCACTAGAACTTTGATTTCGTTGATCACCTCGACTCAAATATTTAAAAAATAAAAAACTAGGTATCAAACAAGCCGGGATAGCCCGGCCCATCACGGGCACAGCACGGTTCAGCAGTGCCAGTGCCGATGCCAAGCACAAATACAATGTTGTGCTCATGCCCTGCACAGCATGCCACAGTGTCGTGCCCGTGTCCATCGTATTGTGCAGGCAAGTGGGCACAGCACATGACCACACACCGAATGTGGTCAATAAGAGCCGATGCCCAATAGACGAGGCTTGTCAAGCCTCAAAAGAGCAAAAAAGTGCGGTGACACGCTGTCGAAACCCTAATTTTTTTAAAAAATTAGGGTTTTGTCCAACCCAAACTAGATCGAACCATGTGCTTTTTGGGCTGCGGGTCCGTGTCGGGCCTGCAAGAAATAGTAACTGTGCTTTGCCTTGTCGGGCTGGGCCGTGCCGGATTAGCCCGTTTGATATCTATACAAAAAACTAGAAAAACATCGATAATGTTGACTCAATTTAAAATAATACAAAATAAAAATTTTAGGGATGCCAAATAAGAATCAGCACAATACAAATATTATAAAAAAAATATAACCCGTAAGATTTCATGTGGAACTTGACACCTTAAGAGGCGTGTCGAACAATATACCAAAAAATAATGCGTATTAAATCCTAAGCAAACTCAACTCAGCGGTGGATTCTTTGAAGCTATATCTAGTTCGACCTCAATGTTGATCGCCTTCATATACCGGAACGAGTTAGGGAGAAAAG
This sequence comes from Sapria himalayana, assembly GCA_029783825.1. Lineage (NCBI taxonomy): Eukaryota > Viridiplantae > Streptophyta > Magnoliopsida > Malpighiales > Rafflesiaceae > Sapria > Sapria himalayana. The sequence goes on from JAREIK010000781.1 coordinate 1,143,415, forward strand.
ACATGATTAAACTGATCACCACGATGGGTCTTTCGATTAGATTTTCAAAGAATACAAATATAGTCAGTATCATACAGACTTATTTTCAGCTTGTATATTATAGGATTCCTAGGTCCACATCTAGATACGACATATTAAAATACTATAACTTAGAAAAAAATAATAATAAATAATGAATTTAAGAATTATAGTAGAGTGGTATCCGATAGATGTGTCAAATGGGCTGGTAGGCCAGGCCCAGCCCGAGGCACGACCGTGCCTACCCCGTCATGACACGGTGCAGACTCGTGCCCGTGCCCATGTTGGGCCAAAAGTTTTCGGCCTATGTGCCATACCAAGCACGACTAGATACCTGCCACGTAGGCATGGCATGGGCAATGCACATAATGGCCGACAAAACAATGCCCGATGAGGGACACCATGACGTCGCCCAACGAGCGATGGCTCGACAAGCCTAACAGGAATGGTGGCACAGTAATCTAGTGGTGTCAAACAGGACGTACCGGGCCAGCCCAACCCATTTTTTTCAGGCTTGACCATGCTTTCGTGCCGGGCCAGGCACGGCTATTGTACTGTGTCGTGCCTGGCCCGGCACGATTTGTGGAGTTCAACCCGGCACGAGCTCGTGGCAAGATCTGCTGGGTACCATACCGAAACCAAATTTAAAAAAAAATTAGGGTTTCGGCTCGCCCGAAACCCTAATTTTAAAAAAATTAGGATTTCAGTGTCCCGTAACCCTAATTTTAAAAAAAAAAATTGGTTTCGGTATGGTACCGTGCCAAAGGGCCACGGTACAGTGCCAGGCCATGCACGGCAGGCGGCCCGGTTGGCCTTGGTACGGCACGATTGTGTCGTGGTCGGGCACGGCACGAGCCAGGGCACGAAAAATTTCAATGCCGGGCCGGCCCAAGAATGGCCGAACCGTGCTGGGCCTGGCCAGCCCGGCCCAGTTGACACCTTTACGGTAATCCAGGTCTCAAACCCTAATTTTTAAATTTTAACTTAACCTAAATTTATCCTGATCCGACCCGAACCCAGTCTGATTTTAGGCTGTGGCCATGTTGGACCTGCCCTCCAATTAACCATGACATGCCTGGCACGGCACGTGAGCCCGAGTGGGCCAGAAAAAATAAGTCATGCTAACACGACGTAACCCGTTTGACACATGTAGTGTCCGTGATGTCCGATATCTAGACTAGTCACGACGTTGTATCTTATGTATGTCTTACTGCCCATTATATAAATTCTAAATGGACGCTAAATAAAAAAATATTAAGATTTTTAAAAATTTTCAATCCTCATTATAGCCCAACCATTTATAAATGCATGATGAGAATCTTTAAAGAATATAATAATTAAAAATAAAATATATAGTATTATATTCAATAAAACATCTAATAATAAAAAATTAATTAACATATTTGTTAGAACTATTAGAAATGAACCATTAAGAGATATTTTCATATTCGATTCATGTGTCACATTATTATTCCATAGTACAAGCGAGGATATAGATTATTTCTCCTACTTTAAAAAATATACGTAACTCACTAAAATTTCTTCATATGCCATGTAGACAATAGGAGTTCGGTAGTCTTTGTTTATATGATGGTCTAAAGAAGAAGAAATTCTAAATGAATATGAGATATCATTGAAATTACATATACCTTATGTTAGAATCAAGTGTTAGATACGAACACGTGATATCAGACTATGATAATAATAAGAGTAATGAACTTATTATTGACGACACTGACTGGATTACAAAAATTTTTTTTATAAAATTCCTAAACATTTATTATGACATGATAAAAATATATTTGTCCGTTTATACTCACACGATTTGCATTGTACTTAGGTGCATATGTAATATTTGTAGCATATTTAGAAAGTTTAAAGTTGACCCAACACTTAGCAATATGGTTGTAGAAATAAAAACCAAATACTTAAAGTACTAATTCACTATTTCATCTTTTTATTATTTTACTGCCTGCATTGATCACATGATTAAGATGGAAGAGGTAAAAAATATTTTGACATTTTATTCTTGTGCATGAATCAGAAAGACTTGAATGATTCATTCACAAGAAGTTGACTGAACTCTTTACAAATTACACTACTTAATATGATAATAGTAATAGCGAGGTTCCGAGTATGAACATGTATACCATATTCGGAGATAATAACTTTTCTATTCAGTTAATGAGAAGAAAATGACGAACACATATTCATCATTTTATCACTAATACTAATATCATCATTGATCAAATACTGAAGATATTTATCATTTTGGATTGTCTTTATTTTTTTTTATCATTTTATTTTAAGATTTGATTCAGACACTTATATTTTTGTGATTGGCATTAGATTGGATTAATGTTATATTAATTCAGACACTTGTTAGTTTTTAGGATTAATATTTTTCAAACGATCCAAACCCAACCCAAACCCAAACCCAGCCCAAAAAAGTTAAAAGTCGGGCCAATAAGTCGTACTAGGCTAGCTCTACTGAAGCATGTCCTTGCCAGGCACGGCATGGTAGCCCGACTGTGCCACATAAAAATGGGTCGGGCCGGGTCGGGCCGGGTCGGGCCGACTCATTTGACACCTCTAATGTAGGATATGAAGATCTAGTAATTTTTTCTAACTAATATCTTACACTTTATGATCAAAATATCCTATAAATTAAATTAGAATATTCTCACCTTAGTCAGTGATAGATGACCAAGCTGAGAATGCATAAGTAAATAGTTCAACACATTTAAATATCTAGAAAAAGATCTTACCATCAAAGAGTTCCCTGATATGACAAATAAATATCAATAAAAATAAAAATAAAATTAAATTATCTATAAAAATAACTTACATATAGTAGACTAAGAAGATAATTAAGAATAAATAAAATACAAAAAAATAACAAAAATTCAAATTAGATTCTATCATATCCTATATTTTTTGAATGATTCTCATTTGCTATAATATTATTTTCAGAATAAAAATAATGTAGTTAATAAAATACAATTATCAATGATATAAGTATTAGCTCCAATATTGATAATGCATGAGTCTGCAAAGTGTACAAATAAAATAACTAGTAATACCTAAAAAATAAAAAGATTTATTGTTATCTTATAAATGAATTATTTGTACTCTCCTCTAGTAAGTATAAATGTCACAGTAGAAAAATTCTAAGAAAATCACTAGATGGATCTATTAATCAGCCTGTCTCTATCAATTATGTGTAAAACTATTACCATCCTCCTTGAAAATAATATCCAATATCTTTTTAGTATGGCACATCTTGTAATGAGTATATTGAATTATAATTTTCTTCTATTTAACTATGTTACAATAACTTTTCTTCTTATTATTTTACAAAATTATGATTCATTCAAATAAAAAAGTTGAACCCATTTAGTGTTTTTTGCAAACCATAATTTTATTTTTTGTTAATTTTCCAAAATGTTAGTTAAGGTTTCTACCCAAAAATATCATCACCACCATGCGTTGCTTTACACCACCTAGGGTTGTTGCACAAAAACATTGTCTAGCACGACCATTGAACGTGTCACTTCTACCAGCCCCGCGTGTAGGCTATTGTAAATTTTTTTTGTTCTAACTCAACTCTAATTAAAGGTGTCAAATGTGATGGGGCGATCCAGCCCGGCCCATTTTTTGGTAGCTCGATCGGGCCACCGTGCTTGCCTGACATGAATTGGTGCAATAATAATGTCGTGTCATGCATGACATAGCTTAAAAACTGCCAGCACTGCATGGCCCCCCAGCCCAGCTCATACCCGGTTTAGGCCAAGTCTGCTTGGACTTGCGGGGTCAAGCTAGGTCGTACCTGATTTTTCCAGCTAAATTTAAAAAAAATCAAGCTGGGTCCCAAGTTGGTATACAGTGCCATCAAGCCAAGCACATGAATTGTGCACGGCCCAGCACGGCACAAACCATGCCAAAAGTTAGCCCCGCTCGGCTCGGGGCATGGTTCCAAACCATGCAATGTCGGGTCAGACATGGCTGAACCAAGTTGTGCCCAGGCTGCCGGCCCATTTGACGCATGTAGCTCTAATACAATGTTAAAATTAGATAATATTTAAAATACAAATATAATAATATTATAAAAAAAATCATACATCAAATATCTTATATAATGGGTAAATGTAATTGAAACAACCTATATATTAGGTGCTTTTATCAAAAAAAAATAAAAATTCAAAAAAAAATACCCTAATATTTGCGAACCATGTAGGACGGACACATATGATGGCTAAAATTATTTTATTATTATTTTTTTGATAATTTTACTTGATATATATGATTATCAGTATTTAAGTAAAAATCTCACATTATTTTCATTTTTATACGATTTAAAAAAAATATAAAAACTTAATTTGGCAGTAACATCAAGGTGATTAGAAATAATAATGTTTTAGAATATATTTCTTATCAATTTTCTTATTTTTTCGATACAGGATAATTCAACATAAACATTTTATTAGTTCCAAAGCACAAAGTAAGATAGTTGAAAGGAAAAATTATTTAATTGAGATGGATAACATACTGCTACTACATAGAAGTAGTATGAATGCATATTCTGGAAAAAAATAGTTCAACATACATATTCTTATTTCTTTTATGTCGCATCTAAGATCAATTCTTATAATAAAAAAAAAATTTACCTTCTACTCAAGATTTTTGACAGTAATTATTCTATTTAGGATCTCTCTTCAAACATGAAGAAGATGATTGTCGTGTCATCAAATATATCTTCTTAGAGTACTCTAATACTTAGAAAGAATATAAATATAAGTAGCCAAAGAGCAGGAAGATCATTATGAGTTCCAATATGACATTCTTCAAGAACAAATCTTTTTTTAAAGAAAGCACACTCAAACATTATAATGGCTGACCCATTCCCATATCCAATTGTTACTCCTCATGTAGAGGTAATTGTTAAGCCTACTCTTATGCCTACTTATGATACTACAAGACATAGTTTTTAAAGGTATTTTTTTAACACCTTGATACACGCCTCAAGGCGAGATGTTTGTAAAATGCCTCAAGGCATTAAAAAAAGTGTCGACTTGACGAAGCTCATCAAGCTACACGATGAAGCTCGCTGAAGCTCTACGGAGCTCCATCGAGCTTTCCATGGAGCAGAGGAGAAGGGAGAGGGCGAGGGGAGAGGGCGAGGGAAGAGGGGTGAGGGCGAGGGGAGAGGGGCAAGGGCGATGGGGCGAGGGGAGAGGGGTGAGGGCGAGGGGAGAGGGGCGAGGGCGAGGGGAGAGGGCAAGGGGAGAGGGGCGAGGGTGAAGGGAGAGGGGCGAGGGCAAGGGAAGAGGGGCGAGGGCGAGGGCGAGGGGATAGGGCGAGGAGAGAGGGGCGAGGAAGAGGGAAGAAGGGCTCAAGGAATGAGGGGCAAGGAAGAGAGGAGTGAGGGGAGGGAAAGGGGTGAGGGACGAGGGAGAGGAGTAAGGGGCAAGAGGCAAGGAAGAGGGGCGAGTGGCAAGGAAGAGGGGCAAAAGTGAGGGACAAGGGAGAGGGGCGAGAAAGAGGGACGAGGAAGAGGGATAAGGAATAGGGAGGAGGGAGAGGGAGGAGGGAGAGGGAGGGAGAAGGGCGAGAAAGAGGAGCAAGGACAAGGGCAAAAGTAAAGTAAAAAAAAATTATTTAATAAATTATCAAATTTTATTAAAATTTGATAATAAGTATTAATTAATAAATAGCATTAAATTAATAAATTATATTTAATTAAAAATAAAATAAAAGTATAAAATCTAATAAATTTAAAATTTATTAAATTTATGCCTTAAACCGTAACACAAAACTTACATTTTAATACCTCGAGGCTTATACCTCATCTTACGAACACAAAAATATCTCAACTCATGCTTTTGCCTTTTAAAATTTTACTACCAGCACAATAAGCTTTGAAAAAAAATAGCGACACCTATCAAGAGAATCACACTCAGATATTATAGTGATAGGCTCATCCACATATCCAGTTGTTACTCCTCATGTAGGGGTACCTGCTAGCCCTTCTCTAATGCCTAGTATGAGTCTCCCATTGAACACGAGATATGAGTACCCCCAAATAGGGAGATGAAAATTAAAAAACATGATGAGTCTAACATAAAAGTATATACTAAACAAATACATTCTGAATCTTTCCCAGATAAGTTTTTTGTCGTATCAACTAATTTAGTTCAAAATAGTGAATTGAACCTTTCAATTGTACTATAAAAGACACCAATGACATATTCTACTTGGCAATCATTGTCTTCAATACTCTATTACTCTCATTGTAGTACTATATATTTTAGTTTATTATCCTATATTGATATAACAAGATTTCGAGTGGTCTTGTCGAGGCACTTGATCATCCAAGATGACAATAACCTATATTAGATAAAATAACTACAATTATATCTAATTATATATAAGATCAAATTCTGAAATATTTAGGTAAACTAGTAGTAGGATATAAATAGATATACATAATGAAGACATAACCCAAAAGAAAGATTGATCGGCTCAATATCAAGTTGATAACAAAGGATAGATTTACATAAATTTATGGTATTGACTATAAGCATACCTTTTTCTCTAATTAAAATGATCACTATTAAATTATTATTTTCTATTATTACATCTCTTATGAAAATTATATATCAGCTAGATATTAAAAATATATTCATTTATGGTGATCTTGAGAAATAAGCATTTATGCATGATGAGTAGGTTATAAAAACTATATATCAGCTATATTCATTTATTATTCATGGGAGCTTAGATATGATTAGCAAGTTATGAAAAACCCTTTATGTATGATGTGTAGATTATTAAAAGTTATGTAAACTTTCTTTTGTATTATGTGTAGATTGCAAAAGGTCATTTATGGTTTGAAACTGTCTCTCAAGGTATAATTTATCAAATTTTCTTCGTCACTTATCACCTTTGACATTAAAAGATGCATGTCAGATTATTCTTATTTTTTTGACAATAATCAAGAAATTAACATGTTATGCTAGTAATATATATCAATAATACTCTAATTATATGAGATGACTAGTTACATATATCTCCACTGAATTTTTTTATAGACAGAGTTTTAAATAAAGAATTTAAGATATCTAAGATATTTTTTAAATATTGATGTCAAAGATTCAAAGACAGAACCTTATTTTCTCAGAGGAGATATACCTTGGAAATTTTATCTAACCTCAATATATCAGGATATACATCTAAATATAAGTAAAAGTATACAATATCAAACCAACTGAAAAAAAAAACATCACAGCTGAACTGAGTCGGGTTCAAAAACAAAATATCGAACTATATAAAGGATCTTGTGGGTCGTCTTCTACATAATGGAGAAGTGCGAAAAGATAGGATACCAGTTTTTCCCTAGCAGTTACAAATTCATTGCCAGAAACATCTGATTTGGTTTCTTCATTGCTTAAAATTTTTGTACTATCACCTCTAGAGGCACTGATCTCCGCATGCAATCGTTTAGACCCCAGAACATTTCCAAAACCTTTGTCTTCTTCCACTTTACTTCTATTATGATTGCAGTATAGTGGAGATCTTTCAACAATGATACAGTCCTCAGAGCTGTTGCTTTTGGAGTTTGAAAACTTGGTCAAGCCACCATTTTCTATGGTAAGATTATCTCTATCCCCACACAAGGGTAACAACTTTTCCTGATCTTGGGCCTCATATGTCTTGCAGCTCAAATTATCCTTCACAACCATTTGGTCGCTCTGAAGCAAAAATTTAGATTAATAGATAAAGTACAAGGCAATTTCATGTGAGTTATACAATAGTTGGCATCTATACCATTTCATTGTGAAGCCTCAAATTATATTGCTGAAGAAGAGAGTAAAAATACTTGGACTTCTTGAGCTTGTCTATGTCAATATCACCTTTACTTCTAAAAGCATGGCTGGAAGTAGTTTTTGCTTCTTCAAATGCTCGACTGCAAGTATATGAATGAAACTTTACAGAAAAACAAAAGAAGAAAAAATAGGCAAACCAACTAATATGAAAGAAAGTTACTGATAATATGGATTATCACGAAATGGGTATCATTCTTTCTTTAAGTTTGCTAAATTAAATGAACTAATGTAGATGTCTTCTGATATCAAGATCCAACAGGCTAACATATAATTGAGAAAAAATAATGATATATTTTATCAAATGAGTAATATTTCTCCCTTCAAAAAAAAATTGTTATACAAAAAACAATTTTAATATTCATGATAATAAAGAAAATAATTTCTACTATATAAATTAGTTACAACAATATAAAATTTTAAAAAATTAAAGAAAAAATCTACTTGATTCAAGCATAAAGAAATTAGCATAATAATAGTATTTTAATTATCTTTGTTAAAATATAACTCACATTATAAAATTTATGAGTTTTATAGTGTTAGTTAGTATATGATTTGAGTTTCTTCTCCCTTTGAGCTAGTATTTAGCGATGAGTTCAACTTGATCTTCACAGTGAACACTCACTTATAACCAAAAATAAATTATACTAAAAATCATGATACTAGTTTATAGGTCACATTAGAATATAACAAATCTTGTGAAAAAGAATGTTTAGTACATAAAGAACTTGTATGTCTTCTATCATGGTCTAATACAATCCTGGATGAGATAATACCTCAAAAAGAGATATGTATTCTAGAACCATTAAAAAATAATAATAAAAGAAATAAAATAAAAAAAACACAACAAAAATATAATAAAACTTGTGAAATATGATATTTAGTACAATTTATCTATCCCTTTTGGAGAGTGGTCGAAATATCAAAATTATGATAAACTACCTACAGAATTGTTTGGCTCCTCGGTAGGCTCGTATCTATTCTGAAAAGATTGGGTAAGTCTCTCTCTCTTATATTGGTGTATCATCTAGGTTTGAATGAGATTTTTCTACTCAGAAAATATCACTCTCTTTAGACTCAATATAATCTAAATTATTGGTAAGTATAATGATTACATGAGAATAATATCATTTTGAATGATAACATACTTACATGTATCCAATAAAAGACTCATTCTGCTAGTTGATGCTTCAGGCATGACTATAAAAAAGGGAGGAATGATAATATAAAAGACTCTAATATAATATTCAAATTCACAATTTTTCTTTGAATCATTAAAAAATAAGTCATGATCAAAAAATATAATATTAGTACTCACTAAAATTATAGTAGTCTCTAATATAAAAGACTTATATTTTTTTTGAGTACTAGAATAGATAAAAAAATATATCTCAAGACCATAGATATTAATTTATCTCATATTTGAGAGTGATCAATAACAAAATAAGTATATCAAAAAATTATGAGAGACATGATGAATAGCCTCTCTCAAAAATGTAAAATCTAAACATGTATGAACTAGGAAATGACATAACAGGACATCCAATCGATCAAGCAGATTATGATTAAAAGTATCACTCTTTAAGAATGTTCGAGCTATCTCAACCCAATATCTATTATTTCTTTCAATCAACATATTTTGTTAGAGTATACCAGCACAAAAATTATGATGTATAATAATATGATCTATATGATAAGTATTAAATCAATCTCACATATATTATAATATATTATTAAACTTTATTTTTTTTTCAAATCAAATTTTTATTATTCTGTGAAAAAATTAAAACATAAAAAAATGTGATATTTCATAAAAAAATATATTGATATATATCTCGAACAGACATCAATAAAAATGATCAAATATCTAAATCTCCTTTTGATAGGCTCTTCTAACTAATACGTCTCAAACTCTAAAATCGAAATACCCTTAAGGCTAAGATAAAATATTCTCAATTTGGCTTTAATACGTAACCAAATTGAGAGTGTATAAGTAACAGATTCAAAATATTCAAACATCTAGATGAAAATCTTGCCATTGAAGAGAAAATATACAATTTATTCTACTAGATCCTATATAATTTTTTTTTAAATCTTCTAATCTTACAGACAAATATTAGCAGAAAAAAAAATTTAAATTGAATTATCTAAAAAGGTGAATCATAAAAAATAAACTAACAAAGTACTATGATTTAAGTAAGACACGGAAAAATAACAAATAACTAAGTTGAATATTATCATGCCCAATGAATTTTAAATATTTATTATTAACTACAATAATTTTTTTAAAATAAAAAAATTATATAAAGAATAAAATATAATTATCAGTAATATGACTGTTTGCTCATATATCGATAACCAATAAGTCTAAAATAAGAGTACAAATAAAATAATCAATTATCTAAAAAAAGAAAATAATTTGATGATGCTTAAAGAGGATTAATGTATAGTCTTCTCTCTCGAATGTCAAGGTATATAACTCTTTGAGAACTCTTAGATGGCTCATATAGTCAACTTGTCTCTCCCACTACTACGTAATGCTTTTATTTCTTTTATCTCAAAATAATATATAATGATTGTTTCTAGTATGTCATATTCTCTTATTATAAATATATTAAACTGAGACTCTCATCTATCTATCTTTACACCGATAATCTATATCATACCACAAAAATATGATTCCTCCAAAAATACAAATAAACTATATTTTTTTTACAAATATCCCAAAACCCTAATTAGGATTTTTGTAAAAGCAATGTCATGCACCACCATCCATTATTGTGCACAATCTTCTACCTTTGTGCGTTATCAAGCACTGCACCAGTTAGGGTTCTCTAATAAAAAATTACCATGCATCATGCACCACCACCACACGCTTACTATCACCAACAACATGCATTTGATGTCCATATAGTGCATGCCCCTCACTATGCACGCACCTCTGACAACATTGTGGTCACATAAATCATTGTGCATGTACCTACACTATACACATTACCTCTTTTTTTTGTTACATATTGTTGTGTATCCCTTCTAAAGTTTATAAACCCTCAACCACATACACACATATCCCTTGAATACTATGTTACAAGTTGAAATGCAAAAAAAAAACATTCAATCTAAAACTATTGCTCAGCCAATTCCCTTATATAATAAGCAAAAAATTAGAGCAACCCACAAATTGGTTCCTTCCATCAAAAAACATCAAAAATAAATATAAAATAAATAAAAAATTATAACACATCTAAAATATGAGTACAAGTAATACCATAGTTATTTAAGGTGCAATGCGCACTGAGGCGCAAAAGTATTTTGGGCCCTTAAAGCGCAAGAAGCACTTGAGGCACGTATTTTTTTATTTGAGGCGCACCCAGCCTAATACACATAAAAATTATACATTTTACTAAATATAGTCTTTAATTTTTATCTAATAATAAACTAAAGAACATCAAAGATAAAAATTAAATATTAATAGTACTCCCATCATCCAAACATTGAAAATTCAAAACGAAATAATAAACATTCAAAATTCAAATACAAAATAAACACTCATGTATCTACAACTAAATTTAAATCAAGAAAGTCTTCATCAATATCATCCTCATCATCAATCTTCCACACTCCCTCTTCTTCATCTTTCTCTCCTGATGAATAGATCATCGCTTTATCTTCATCAATCAAAACAAGAGCAGGAGTATGTTTAGAGCTAAATGGTCTTGACTTTGGTTTTGGTATTGGTGTTTGGGTTTTGCTTGGTTTAGCTCTTGTATAAATTATAAGCATACTCAATCTTTGCCAAACAACTAAAACTATTTATAATTTTTTTTCTAATTGTTTCATAATTTTCATAATTTTTTTCATGATTTTTTTCTATTTTTCGTTAATTTTCAAAATTTTTTCCCTTTTTTCTGCATTAATTTTTTGAAAATTACATATTATTTTCAAAGTATTATTCAAAAAAATTTCCCCTAGTTTTTAAGTATTTTTTGAAAATATTTTTTTACCTTTTGAAGAATTTTTTCACAACAAAAATAGGTAAAATGAAAAAAAATATTTTTTGAGCCTCTTCTTCTTCTTATCTCCTCTTCAATCCAGCCTTAAGAGTGTTTTGGGAGGGTTGTTTTGAGGATTTTAGGATGTAACCAGAGAAAGATGATATTTTATAGGGTTTAAAATCACAAAACTCCAAAACGGCATCGTTTTGATTCCTGGAAGACCAAAACGACGTTGTTTTAGAGGAGACATTTTTTTATTTTAAATCAAAACCTCAAAACGACGTCATTTTGAGGGTTTTGTTTTATAAAAAAATCAAAACTAACCCAAAACGACATCATTTTGGGTTGTTTTGATTTTTAAAAAAAATATAACCCAACCAAAAATGATATCGTTTTGGGTTGGATCAGCCGAATACATCGTCTTCCCCGATGCGCTCCTCCTGCATTTCGCCTGGTTCCACCTCTCGCCGCTTCTCCCCCCGTTGTTTTGCCCTTCTTCTCCGTAGAAATTTCCCCATTTCCGACGGCAAATCCGGCTAAAAAAAGGAGAGGAGAAGAAGAGAAAGAAGCAGAAGAAGGGCGTAACTGGCTCGACGCCTGCCGCCGCCAAAACCAGAAGTCGATGCCTGCTGGCTAAGAAGCACGGACACGGACACAAACATGGGGATACGACACGGCAGGATACGGGAACACGGCATATTCTAAAAAACTAGGATACGGATACGGCTAAAATACAACATAATAAAAAAAATAAAATTAAAAATAAAAATTATTTTCTTTATCAATATTAGATATTTTATAAAATAAAATAAATTAAATCAAAATATTTTAGTTTATAAAATAAATAAATATATTTTTTTATAAAATAAAAATATTGTATTTTATTTTATTTTATAAGATAATATTTATAATTATTTTATTTTATAAAATAATATTTTAAAATTATCTTATATTATATAAAAATATATTTTTTTATTTTATTTTATTAAAATATTTTATTTTTCCGCCTGCCTCATCCCTCAATTCCCACCCGCCAACCTTCCCATCAATTCCCGCCCGCCCCCTGCCTCCTCCCCCTCAATTCCCGCCCGCCTGCCACCCCCTCAATTCCTGCCCGTCTGCCTCCCCCTCAATTCCTGCCCGTCCCCTGCCTCCCCCCCTCAATTCCCGCCCGTCCCTTGCCCCCCCCCCCTCAATTCGCGCCTGCCCTCTGCCACCCACTGGACGTCTGATATGCCACCGTCCAATACGCCACGTGGCGTATCGGATACGAATTTATCAATGATACACCATGTGGCGTATCGGACACGTATCCGTGCCATGTCCGTGCTTCCTTGCCTGCTGCACCTCACCCGCCTGCGCCTCGCCTGAAGTGAAGCATTTTTCCCGAGAGTGGTGGCGCCTGAGCTTTAGGCACGCCTCAGGCGCCCCTTTCATAACTATGAGTAACACAATCAATAATATTTAAAAAAGAAAATATTTATTGTTATATTAGTGAGAAATTTTATATACTTCTCTCTAATAAATATAAGTATCACAATAGACAAAACATGTGAGGATATCGAGATTAATCTGATAGTCAGGCTATCTCTCTCAATTATTTATAGTCCTCTTCACTTTATCTCTAGAAATAAATATCAATATTACTTTTTAGTATTTTCATTCTTTCAATAATATATACATTATAGGAAGAATAGTATACATCTGCATATTAATGGCATATCATAGTTCCCTCAACTAATACTACCTTTGTGTTAATATCACTCACAAATGATTTAACATCAAGTGAATTGGTGTCACTCACAAATATGCCTCCTACCTTATTTTTTTCAATCATGAATTCTGTAAGTGCCTATGCATGATTTAGCTAGAGTCTAGAATGCAAAATGAAATCCTTTCGAGTTACTATGCAGTATGCACAATTGCATAAAAAGGTGTTCGCATGTCTACTATGGATATAGTCAGCTGAGGGTTTCGGCACACCTATCTTTACTATGCAGGTGACTTGCCTAGGCTTTTGGCATGCCTATCTTCAATGTGCAAAATATTCAAATATAACTACAAATGCAATATGGAGATTGGAGACACCACCAAAAATGTTCAGATTGCATAATTTCTCTCTCTAGAAACCTAAGGTTTATACCTCCCATAAGTTTAGCTTTGATACCATTTTGAGTTTTAATATAACATAGGAATAAATATAATAATACTCAAATATAAAACTATCAACTACACCAAAAACAATTGAAATTTATAATAATTAAGTAACTAGAGGGTCTTTAATATATATATATATATATATATATATAATTTATTAGGATTAATCCATATAAAATCACTTAAGACCCTTGATCCTGAATATAGACTTCAAAAAAATTTTATGAAATGAACAAAATAATAATATTATATTCAATAACTTTATAAACTATATTGTTAGCTACAGTAATATTAGAAACTTTAGCATTGAACCAAAATAATTGTTTAGTGGTGCTATGGTTTGCAAGGGAAAGATTTCAAGAAGAAAAATGAAAAGAGAAAAGACAAATAAAAAAAATGATAAAATTTTATAAATTTAGAAAAAATAGTTCAAATTTCAAAATACAAGATGAACCTAAATATAATTCGAAGCATTCCACAAATCGAGTAATCTCAAATAATAAAAAAATAACAAACACAATAAACAAAAAATAAAATGATAACTTAAACATTAACACATCCCCTTCAAGATGAGGTGTACAGGTCAAATTTGGATGAGGAAATAAACTCGTGATCCTCAAAGAACCTTTTGTAAAGATGTTTGTAGATTACTCACTGGTAGATAAATAGTTAGAAGGAATTAAACTATCTTTGATCTTTTCTAGAAAGAAATGATAATCAACCTCAATATATTTCATTCATTTGTAGAACATCAAGTTAGCAGCAATGTATCAGGCTATCTAGCTATCATAATAAAGTATCATCATTTTCTAAACTAACAGATAGAACTCTTAAAAGAAGTGACTGGTCTATTAGTTCTCACATGTAGCTGAGATCATAATTTTGCATTTTGCCTATATGTTGGATCTTGTAACAAATATTTTCTTTAACTTTTCTAGTAGACAACGTTACCTGCAAATGAAGTATGAAAACATATAGCAGATCTCCTCTTTATAATCATATGAGTTCAACTAAAATCTAAATATATCTTTATCTAGTGATTCTTATTATCTTTAAAAATAATTTTTACATCATGAAACTTTTTTCACATACTTAAGTAATGCCTCCTGGATATCTAACTTCCATTCCAAGAAAAAAGTCTCACATCTCAAATCATTTAACTGACACTCAGTCTATACCAAGAAAAATAATTGGATATACACAATTGATAATGTATTATAATCAAAATATAACTAATATTATATATTTACCTCTTAATCCACATAAAAAAATATATAATAAACATCTCCTAAGATCAAAGATAGTAAATGTCAAAAAAATATATCACCTTAAAAACTACTTCGTGTCATAAATAACTTTTCATAATCTATACATCATAACTAAGCTCCTAGGAACCAATCCTGGTGAAAACTACAAAAATATATCTTCTTTTAGATCATCATAAAAGAATACAATTCTTATATCTAGTGAAACATAATGCACATGTGTGATACACTGATACTGTGATAAAAGTAGCAAGTTAACAGTGCTCATTTTGTCACGTGTAAGAAGGTGACTTAATAGTCAACATCATATGTTTGTGTAAAATCTAATGCTAACAACTTATCTACATCCCACCATTGGGTTACCTATCAATTTTGAAATAAATTCTAATATATGATTAGATGTGATTATACTTAATTCTTCTAACATAAGCTATCACCATCCTGGAAAACTAAGTACCTCAAAAACAAAGTTAAGAATCCTACAACGATCAAATAAAAATAAAAAACTAGAATATATAATACCAAAATGAGAATAAAATAGTACTTGAGATAAAAGATGAGAAATTGAACATGTCCTAAGTTTCTTTCACAATCCAATTGAAATGTTCAAGTCATTACTCCAACCTAGATTAGCTGATACGAGAAAATACTCATTTGAAAATTATTATGATTGTATATATCTAGTATATACTTTTAGATTAAGATTATCAAGTCTCTCAATTCTTATCTCTCTTAGAAAAACTCATACTTCATGTTCAGTAGGATACTCATACTAGTCTCCTCTCGGTACACCAACCTAGGACAGACATCAATACTCTCCTAAAAACAAGTCATGCTAATCATATCAAATGAATGCATATAAGTAAGATCAATAATTACTTTTTAATGAAAAATAACAACTAGATAGGTAAATGAGCTTACCACTATAATGTATGAAAGTACATTTTCTTTGATTATTTCATTGAAGAAAGATTTATCCTTGAAGAATTTCATATCAGTACTCATAATAATCATATTTGTATCTAATGAATAACATGAATATCCCTACTAGGTAGTATAGTACCTAATGAAGGCACACTTGATAATACATGTAATGATTTTCTCCCTATCAAAAAAAAAATCTTGAAGAAAATAAGTACAATCAAAAATTTTGAATAGAATATTGAAATCTCTATCTTAAATATATGAGATGATATGGGAAACATCCTAAAAGAATAGAAAAAATGGTGTTCTATTAATTAGTATATTAGTAATTAACACCGCTTCTCTTCAAAAATATCTAGGCACGATCCTATTAAATAATAATATCCTAGCAATCTCAACCAGATTTTAATTCTCTCAATTATCTCATGATATATATGATTATCAATATAAAATGTCTGATAAACCATTTATCTTGTGCTACTCAAAGAAACAAGCAAATTAATAAAAAATATATTCTAAAATACTATTATTTCTTTATATTTTAACATCATAAACAAAATAAATTTTAATATTTTAATAAATTTTATAAAAATTTTAAAACTTAAAATCTTCTCTTAAATACTAACAAAAATATAAATTAAGTAAAATTATTAAAAATAATAATAAAATATCTCATGTTATCATATATAATTATCTTATAAGGTTCTCAAACATATAAGTGAATCAGATAGAATTTATCTCTCCTAATTCTCTCTTGACGTACCGAATAGGAAGCTCTAATATACTTTTATAACTTGCATATCTCATAATCAATATACATCAATCCTCTAATACTCTACTCTATAATTTTTGAAATGTTTAGTGAATAATGTCTTCGTCAAGAAAGAATCACTAGATGTTCAATAGTAGATAGATATTTTAAAAAAAAAAGTAATGAGTCAAAAAGAATTGATCCAATGCATCTCATCCAATCCTCATGAAAAGTTATTTGTCAAGTCTCATAATCATACATAAAACACCAAAAAAAGCATCATAATATTATTATTTTGTAAAACAACTAACATGAAATAAATTATAACAAAACTCTAATATAGAAAAAATATAAATCACAAAAAAAATTACTAACATTAATATTGTAATGTCACATAACACATAATAATATCATTGGACATGCCAATAGTAGAAGCATTATACTCGACAAAAAAGTTAAAAAAAAAAATAATTGAGGCATTAGTATTCACTTCCTAATCTATCATTTAAAAATCTAAAGTGATGTAGTTAGCAAAAGTATTAGTATAATACAACAGGTAGACACGGTCATAGAAGAACCAAACTGAATACGTCCAACAATCTGATCTATAGACTTTGAACCTTGAAAAATTAATCATAATTCATTGTGGAATGTTCAATACTTCTCTTGGGCATGTCCCAACTTCACACAAAAAAAAAGCTAACTACTACTTTTTTGCATCTCGGAGAACCTCTGTTAGATCTCCCATGTCTCTCATTGTTATTATTTGATGAAGTTATTACAATGCTATGACTAATTAAACCAACTCCACTCAATCTATGTATAACAGTAGATATATGAGTCTATCTAATAAACCTCTGAGAAAAATAAAAGTATTTTATCTAAGAATGTCTGCAAAACAATATATCACTCTTTCAATAAATACATATAAAAAAATATTATAAATATGCTCGCCATATCTCCTCAATGTAGTATAAATTATCAACACATATATCACACTAATAATTATTTCTCATATATCACACTAATAATTATATCTCATATATCACACTAATAATCATCTCCAATATATCATACTGATAATTATCTCACACAATTATGTCCAAATCGCATATTGAGCTATTTTGACTTAGTCAATTAATTTGCACATCAACAATTAAGTAGCACTTTAATGTAAATAAAATATTATCGAAGAATACATAGACATGACCAAATCACAAAGCCTTTTGCAAGTGTTATAAAAATCAAACACAATTGATACATTGCATCTATTGGCAGTCATATGTGCACTAGTAACTCTGCATCAATTACCATCAATTTATTAATTAGTCAAAGATGTGTTTTCTAATAAGAAAATAACAGTGATTCCATCCCCTAACTACTAAATACCTTAAAAAGGTTATTTACATTCGTAAAACATAGATCATAAATTCTCTTCATTTCTTTATTTTTCAACTATGCACCTCTCTTTGTTAAAAAGTAACAAATTAGATCTTCACCAATATAGCATAAAGGAGTATGTGTATGTGCTCAATTTTTATTGGGTTATCCTCATTGGTCTAATATTAATTCCAATCATTTTTTTATCGCACAATATGACACACTTCCACACAAATATCAACCAAAAATTATAATATACACAAACTACCACAATTTTATGTAAAATTTTCAAAAATAAAGTTTTTAATTACTTTAAAAACACTCACTATCTTATGACCAAAATAACTATGACAGATTTTTTACCTGCATCATCATGTCAACCGATGTAGGATTCATCGTCGTAGCCAAAAAAATGATTTTGTATCACCTAAAAGACATCACTAAACATCTTACAACCTCCAAATACCAAGAAAACCTCAAGATACCCATTGTACATAGATTTTTAACTGTTATAGTACGGTGACACAACCATCTCCATCACAAATGACAAACCACCATCAATTACTATTGATGGCACCACCGAAGGGTGTCTTGTCACTCATGCAGCCCAACATTAGTACTACTTTGCCAGAAACTATTCTCTGATACCATGTTTGGTGGTGATAATATTTTCTTGTGAAAGATTTCGAGAAAGAGAATAAAGATAGGTGAGAGAAATGAAAAAAATGATAAATTTTTATTAATTTAAAAAAGTTAGTTCATAACATAACATAAACTATACACACACACACACACACACATACATACATACATATATATATATATATGTAATTTAGGGCAACACACAAATCGAATACTCTCAAATAATGAAAAAAATAATAAACACAATACATAATAAATAAAAAAATAATTAAATCTCAATAATAATAAATAAATAATCAATATCTACCACATTATTATCGACTCCTTAATAAATTATCTAAGAATTTTGATGATAGTGCTAAAACTAAAATAATTGAGATACATAGATCAACAAAAAAATTGAGGTAGTATTAAAAAAATCTAAAATTCTCCATATAGGCCAAGATCAAGTTAATGAATGATTTTTATAATTAGTTCAGTAAAAGTCTTTGTCTTGTTCTCAAAATATAAAATCCAATAATTATTTGAAGTGTTGTCTACTAGTTCCATGAAAAAAATATATTAAAGAGGATCTCATAACTCTTCGCCAACTTATATACAAGAAAGATAAAATTGGTAAACACAAATATATTAGTTATTATATTTTATGAATATATCAATAATATCATTGAAATAACAATATAAATTAGACAAAATTATCATGAAATATTTTAAGTTTTTGATAAAAACATTAAAAAATTATTCAAACTTCATGAAATTAATTGAAAAAAACTTACAAAGATAATAAAATAAACAAAATATACATATTAAAATTACTTTCTAATATAATTGATATTATTAAATTTTAAGATAATAATGAGAAATAATACAAATAATACTCAATAATAAAAATAAACAAATCAATCATTTATATAATGGCCAAATTTAATTGGGACAACTCACAAGACGAGTGTACCCATCAATAATGCTGTACAAGCAAAAAAAAATAAAAAAATTATAAAGTTACAAAATTACAATAAACATTGATAAAACAAAAAAAAAATCTTTTAAAAAATTTTAGAGGTCATGCTTTGGTATGATGGTAAGTATCTTCGTGCAAGGATGAAAAGTCTTAAGTTTGAGACTTATCGAACACAATCTCTCTAATTTTTAAGAAAATCTTATCAAAATATTAGTGTCTCATAGACCTGGCACTAAGCAAAACTACAAAAGTCTTAGAAATTGAGTACAACGTTTAAAAAAATTAAAAAATAATAAAATAATACAAATATCAATAAATTTTACTTTTAATTATATGAGTGACTAATATGATTAATATAAAAATGAAATTATTTTGTTCACCTTTGCCATAAATTATAATTATACTTATTTTTCTTAAAAAATAATATGATTTAAAATAAATTATTTTAAAAACTATTTGAAAAAGACATCAATGAAGTTTATATTCAATCATACTAGTGATTAAATTACTTTTTTCATCTCTGAAAAAAGTTATCATCACCCTTATTTTTTCTTCAATATTGAATAATATTTTGGTGTAGTTTCTTTTTTAATTTTATTGTTTTTTTTTTTTTTGATATTTAGTTGATGAGAAAGATCAACCTGTGAGGATCTCAATAAGATTGTATACTATATAATAACATTGTTTGTATGAGTTTGATATGAAATTTGTAATTTTTAGTTTATGTTTCATATTGGTTTTATAGCAATGGTTATCTAGGATTAAAATTTCACAGCCAACCTAGGGGCACTGACCTTCAGCCACGACCCACGCCAGCCACCATATGTTGGCTAAAATCCAATGCTACAAATCATAAAACAGTTCACAATAAGGCAAAGTGAATAGTAGATGCAAGGTGAGGAGTAGGCATGAGGTGAACAATAGACATGAGTGAATTATGAAGTACAATGTGATACAAGGTAAACAATAGACATTAGAACATGTGTGCATAAAGGTGTCAAGTAGGATGAACAACTTACACATAACATGAGGCTTGACCCAATTCAACAATATCTAACCCACCACAACAGGATCCAGAGTCGTGCATAAACCTTGGTCATGTTGGCCCATGGCACAAGTCATGTCGTGCTAGGCTAGGACTACATGTGCTTTGTGTTGTGTCATTCCTAGCATGGCCCACATGCCTAGCACGCCATCACGGCCCATAGTATGGAATATTTAAAAAAAATAGTCATTAAGGTTACATTTTTTGTTTGTTCAAATTCAATCATTCGAGCACGACAACAAAGACAACTGGGACTGACCTGTCGAATTGAAGTCAACAATTCAATAACAAAAATTCAAAGATTGTCAAATTCATGCCCTAATTATTATTCAAAAAAATTAATATATATATATTAAATAAAAATTTATATAAATAATGTATTAGAAGTGACAAATGGGTCGAGAGGCTAGGCATGGAATGGGAATGACACGAAGCACGACATGATTTGGTCGTGCCAGGCCCTCCATGGCATAGTCCAGCATCATGCCTAGTCCTAGACAATGCCGGCATGATGCACAGATCGTGCCTTGCTTGGCTAAAGGCAGCCATGCCTTGCCCGATGGCATAGTCCATCGGCTAGATCAACCACATAAGTTAGATTCAGCTTACATGGTCATGCCTACACCGACAAAGAATTATTGCAAATTCATACAATGAGCCACGACATCGATATTGACAGATCGGCAAAATTAAAAAGAATAATTTTTTAAAAAAATTCATAGCCATCCGATTTTTCCTAATAACTACAAGCCAAAGATTTGATTGTTAGATTTCTAACCAAAAAAACATTTTAAAAAAAATAAAAAAATATATACAAAAATATTTGTTTTATTCTTTTTTCAAATCTCTATAAAAAAAGATTATGAAAATTAGAATTTTTTATTTAAAATTACTCTCCTCAATTTTCAAATTCTCTATCCTTTCTACTTTCGCCTAATTACTAAATTTAGTTTAGTATTTTTTTTTGTAATTATTATTTATTGTTATAATATTTTTTTACGACTTATGCTTACACATATAGGCTACGACATACATGGTATAACTTTCAAATTGTAACAATGATCTGAAAAATTTAATTGAGCCTTTAATTAGAAATGGTATAATATTTTATAAAAAGTAATTACGATACACTAATTTTTAATTTTTTTGAGTTTTTATTTTACAAAATTTAGTTAGCATTACTATATAATAACAAATTCATATAGCACATCTCGAGATAGACATGCTCCAATATTTTGCAGGGCAAATGAGCCATATCGAGCCAGGGGCAATCCTTCTTGTGTAATGCTTGGCATGACATGACATTCGTATTGTGTCGACGAGATCTATGTTGGGTTGTGGCTAACACGGCATAGTGACACGTTGGGCCATTCTGAAATAGGTCATGCAAACATGGCATGACCCATTTGACACCTCTATAATAGAGGTGTCAACCGGGGCTGGCCAGGTTAGGCAAGAGCCGTGCCGTGCCTGACCCGGCACGGCTCGGCCCATGGCACGGCACACCGACACGGGTTCGTCCCGTGTCATGTGTCCCCCGAGCCCGACCCAATTGCTTCGCCCCTCCCGCAAAAAAGACCGCGGATCGGGTCTGAATGGACCCTACCCACGAGGCCCGAACCGACCCAATTCCCCCCCCCCCTCCACGAGGAAAAAAAATTAATAAAAAATTTAAATTTTAGCCGTTGGATCTCGCCTCCAACGGCTAGGGGGCAGAATCCAACGGCCCTCATGATTCTACCCCCTAAAAAATTAAAAATAATTAAAAAAAAAATTATTTTGTTTAATCTATAAATTTCACCCCCCCTCTCTTTAACATTTATGTTTTTCATAAACATATTTTCTCTCAAATCGCTTATTTTCTCTCTCAAAAATTTTACTCCTCTCTCTTGGTACTCAGGATTTCGACATTCGGCTTGGATTTTAGGGAATATCAACTTGAGTTTTAACTTTGAGGTTGACTATGGTGCACCGTGCACATAACCGACCTCACTACTTTTATCGGGTAATTTATTTTAAGTTTTTTTAACTTTCTCTCTCTCTCTAGTTATCTTTCTAGACAAAAAATAAAAAAAATTAAAATCAGTCTTCTAGTCTCTAAATAATTATTCTGAATAACAAAAATCTTAAAAAATGACAAATACAAATAAAACATATTTAAATTTAGAAAATGAAAATATTACACAGAGGTCTGAGACTGCTGAAACTTTGGTTTCTCCAGTCCTCTCAACCTAAATTTCTAAAAAACAAAAAACTAGGAGAATTTCTATAATTTAGACTCATTTTAATATAATAAAATAAAAAAATGTTAGGGGTGAGGAACAAGAAATGACACAGTACAAATATTATATGAGACTTTAACATGTAAGAGTTCGTTTGGGACTGGGCACCTTAAGAGACATGCCGAATTATGCACCAAAAAACATGGTCAATTAGATCTTAGGCAAATCTAACTTGACACTGCATTTTTTGAGACTGGATCGAGTTCAGTCTCAAAGTTTACTCCCTTTATATACTCTAGCGAGTTGGGTATGGACGGCATGGCCAGACTTATCATATTGATGAGTCTTCTGATCAAATTTTCGAAAGATCAAAAAGTAGTGCGCATAATGCAGACATATATTTAGCCTGCTTATCGTAGGAAACTTATGTCCACATTTAGGAATGACATACTAAAATTGTATAAGTTAGAAAAATAAAAAATAATTAATGAATTTATGGCATATTGTGGAGTGGTATTCGTGACATTCGATATCTAGACAAGTCACGATGAATCATCTTATGTATGTCTCACCAGCTACTATGTAGATTCTAACTGGACTATGAATAAAAAAATTTTAGGATTTACTGAGATTTTCCATCCTCATGATGGTCTGGCCATTTTTGAGTGTATGATGAAAATCTTTAGGGAATATAGAATTCAAAATAAAATTTTTAGTGTCACATTCGATAACGTATCTAATAATAGAGTAGCGATCAACATGTTTGTTAGGAATATTAGAGACGCACCATTAGGACAGATTTTTCATGTCAGATGCATGTGTCACGTGATTAACCTGATTATTCAAGCGGGTATGAAGGTGTGTTTCCCCGTGTTGGATAATATACGTAATATACTAAAATATATTCACACTCCTCGCAGACAACAAGAATTTGATAGTCTCTGTTTGTCTGTGAATCTTAAGAAAAAGAAATTTCAATCGGATGTGAGATATCGTTGGAATTACACGTACCTGATATTAGAATCATGTGTTGGATACAAACACGTGATATGCAACTACGTCAATAGTAAGAGTAAAAAACTTATTATTGACGACACTGGCTGGGCTTCAGGAATTTCATTTATGAAATTCCTAAGAATTTTTTATGACACGAAGAACATGTGTTCGTCGGTTTATACACCCACTACTTGCATTGCACTCCGGTGCATATGCAACATTAGTAGCATGTTTAGGAAGTATCGAGCTGACCCGACACTTAGCCATACACCCTAACCTACATTTCCTCGTGCATGAACCTGGAAGAGCCACCTGAAGGCTTCATTCATGAGAAGTTGACTAATCTGTTCACATGCAATGATACTAGGTATGGTGGTGGTGGTAGTGAGACTGATTACGAACATTGATACTTTGTTCGGAGATGATAATTTTTCTATCCAGCTAGCGATGAGAAAACGTAGGGGTGGACCATTACATATGAGTGAGCTTTCTCGGTACTTAGATACCGATTATTTCTCAATCCTATCACATTCTGATACTAAGAATCTTGATATATTACAGTGGTGGAAATTATATGAGTCCACCTTTCCCGTGCCATCTAGGATGACACGGGATCTACTGACTCCTCCGGTGTCGAGCATAACATCGGAGTCTACTTTTTCTGTTGCAGTGAACGTGATTTTTGATAGTAAATCGAGATTACGTCCAGATATTGTTGAGGCATTGGCTTGTTTGAAGGATTGGAACGATTCGAGATTTAGCATCCATGATCGTGCTGGAGCTGGGACTGGGATAGGGACTGTAGCCGTATCCACTACGATAGCGGAGGAGTTGATTGCTGATGATGATGATCCATATGATACTGATCTTGATGTTACGGCTGATGATGCTCATGATATGTCGATTGACGATTTATGATGATCTACTATTTTTTGATTTCGATATTTTATTTTTTATTGATTGTACACTTTATTTATACGTTATGTTGAAACTGTAATTTATTTGGTTCGGACCTTCGGTATCAAATGGCTGATTCGTCATTTTTCAGTTGAGTTGCTTATGTTTTTTTTAATTTTTATTTTTTTAACAAAATGTATTGATTTATTTATTTTTTTGTTTTAATTCTTCATTTAAAAATTTATAACTATATTATATAATTCTAATAAATTTTAAACTAATTTTATATTACATTATAAAAAAAATTTTAAACTTTGTTATTTTAATAAATTTTAACATTTTTCATATTATAAATATATAATATTATACATTATCTAAAATTTTTATATATAATTTAATAATTTATATAAATAAAATAAAAAAAAATTTACTGGCCCGTACGGCCTTGCCGGCCCGAGCGGGCCCGGCACAGCCTGCCGTGCCTACGGGCCGTGCCGGGACCGGGTTGTTTAAACCATGTCTGGCACGGCACGAAGGCAGGCTCGTGCTCAAAAAAAGGATCGGCCCGGCCTGGCCCGTTTGACACCTCTGCTCTATAACATAGATATATTTTAATTTTCATAGTTAATCTGCAAACTCTTATTCTCTTCTTTACTTTTCTAGCTCTAAAATTGAGTAGAGCAATTTTGTGGCAATTACTTTTCAATAATTTCGTATTTAAATATTACATCGCACCAATATTATTATAGTGTTGAGCTCAGCTGTAAGGCACAAAAAAAAGATATAACATGTAAAGTGTATGTTATACATATAAAATTATGGTAAACATTATAATTATGTTAAAACTTATTTTTTTAGTAATTACAAGATTATTAAATAAAATAAAATAAATAACAACAAATTTAAAAACACTTTCTGCTCCTATTTCTAGTCCAGCATCATATATTAAAAAATAATAAATAAAAAATATAATATAAATAAATTAGACCTTGATATAGATAATAATAATAATCAAATCAAAGTATCCAAGGATAAAACTAGATTCTCTCATAATATTGACTCATTTGTTTAAAAAACCTAAAATTAGACTAACTTTAAAAGTTTAAATGCATTTTAACATTAATAAAAATAAAAAAAAATTAAGTGAATCAAATAATATTTAATATAGTATATATATTATAAAAATATATACACGTATAAGAATACTAACAATATTGGCTGTCTTCAAAGATATACTGATCAATATACTAAAAAATATAATACATTAAATCATAAGCAAATCTAAGTTAACAATAAGATTTTTAAAAATTTAATCAACTTCAAGTTCATTGACTATATTTATTTACCACAATGAAATTAGAAGAGAAGAAATTAAAAATTAATTACTAGCATTAGTTTTCATATTAGATTGTTGGAAAATCCTAAAATAATTAATATAATACAAATTTATTTTTAATCTAGATTATTATAAAATACATATTTCTACCGGTATGAATAACAAAATGAAATATTTTAAATTAAAAAAAAAATTAATAATTAATAAGCTTAAAAGATATAATAGAGTAGTATATATGATATTCAACATCTAAACTAATCACGATAATACTTCATTCGCATACACCATTACAGAGTATATCGATTATAAGTAGATATGTCAAGTGGGCTGGGTAGCTCAGACCAGACACGAGGCATAGCTCGATTGAGTTGTGCCAGGCCCAGCACGACACAATCCAAAACTATGCCTGGGACCTTATCAGGCTGCCTCGAGGCATGGTTCGTGTCGTGCCGTGTCGAGGCCTCCCGGGCCTCATAATGGGTCAGGCATGACTCGGCTACCTGGCCCAATGGCATGGTCCTTTAGCACGACCCAAACCATGCCCCAAAACTCAAGTCGAGTTCGAGAGTGATCCAAACTCGACCGCCCATGACACCCGTGACCCGCATCCACCACGGCACAATTGTGCATGCACCACAGCACACTCACACCCCTCGAACCTCTCCAGAACTCAATGCCCCAACAACCCAACCCCTTCCGTAATGGTAAAAATAAAATTAAAAAATTGTGTGCATGCTAGTTGTTGGATGCGCCCCCAATGACTAGCAGCAGAAATTCAATGACTGTCGGGTTTCTATCAAAATTTTTTAATAAAAATTATAAAAAATATAAAAAAAAATGATTTTTTAAAATTTTTTAAAAAATTTATATATATCTTCCTCTTTCATTCCTAATCTATATCCACAAATCAACATATTTTTCTTTTTCTCTCTTGTCTCCTCTCATTTCTCAATCTCTCCTTTTATTCTCGGGACTCGGGTGCTGACTATAGTGTATATATCAGATTCGGATATTAAATATCATCAAGCAAATGGATTTATGCTTTATGAGTATTATTTTTCTAATTTTGTATAGTTTTTTTATTTTTATTTCAATTAATAATTTAATATAAAATAATATTTAATTTAAAAAATATAAATTAGAATATAATTAATAAACTAATAAAATTAAAAATAATAATTAATAATTAAGACGATAACAAAATTAACATTAGCGTAAACATATATAATTTTAATATGAATAATAATAACCCTGCAGAAAGATCCAAGACGTCCAAATCCTTATTTTCTCCTATAACCTCGACCAAAAATATCTAAAAAATAAAAAAATAAAAGAAAATCAATAATTTAAACTCATTTTAATATTATACAAAATAAAAATATATGAGATGTCAATGAAAAATTAACACAATACAATTATTATAAAAAAATATTAACCTATATGAGTGCATGTGGAATTGAGCATCTTAAGAAGCATGCCAAATAACACACCAAAAAATATAGTGCATTAGATCATATCCAAACCCAACTGAGTGGTATGACATTTGAGACTAAATCTAGTTCAACCTCTATGTTGACCCCCTTCATATACCACGAGTTAGGGAGAGAAGACATGATCAAAATAATCACTACGATAAGTTTTATTATTATATTTTAAGAAGATTTAAGGATAATCAATATCATATAAACTTAATTTTAGCATACATATCATAGAATTCATATGTCCACATCTAAGAATGACATACTAAAATATTATTAGTTAGAAAAAATAATAATAAATGATGAATTTTTAAAATATAGTAGCATGATATCCGTTATGTCTGATATTTGGACTAGTCGCAATGATGTATCTTATGCATATCTCACCACTCACTATGTAGATTCTAAATAGACACGAAATAAAAAGATTTTCATATATTCTCTATCCTCATGATAGTCTGGCATTTATGAGTGTATTATGAGAATCTTTAAAGAATATAATATTCAATAAAATATATAATATGACATTCGATGATATATCTAATATGAGTAGCTATTAATATATTTGTTAAGAATATTAAAGAATGACCATTAAACAATTTTTTTTATATAAGATGCATGTCACGTTATTAACCTCATAATACAAGTAGGGATAAAGATTATTTTTCTCACTTTAAAAAATATACGTAACTCACTAAAATTTCTTCATACGTCTCACAGATTAAAAGTTTGGTAGTCAATGTTTATCTGTGAGTCTAAAGATAAAAAATTTTAATCGAATGAGACCGTTAGAATTACAAATACTTTATGTTATAGTCATATGCTAGATACAAGCAAGTGATATCTAATTATATCAATAGAAAAAGTGACAAAACTTATTATTGATGATACTGACTGAGATTTAAAAATTTTATTTATGAAATTCCTAAAATTTTTTATGACACGATGAACATATGTTTGTTAATTTATACTCTCATAACTTATATTGCACTCAGGTGCATATACAACATTAATAATATATTTAGATAATTTAGAGATGACCTGATATTTAGTGACATGACTCTTAAGATGAAAACCAAGTACTTAACATACTGGTCTATTATTTTATCTTTTTATTATCTGAGTGTCTGCATGAACCCTGAGATTAAGGTGGAAGGGATAAAAAATATTTTGACATACATATCCTCGTGCATGAACCAGAAATACCAACTTAAAAGATTTATTCACAAGAAATTGACTGAGCTATTTATATCTTATGATACTAGGTATTGTAGTAATAGTAGTCATACTCCGAGTATGAAAATGAATATCATATTCGGAGATGATGACTACTCCATTAAGTTAGCAATGGGCAATGACGAGATAAACCAGTGAATAGGAATAAACTATCTCGATAATTAGATACTGATTACTGTTCAATCTTATCACACGCTGATAACAATAACTTTGATATTTTACAATGATAGAAATTATATAAATCCACCTCTCCCGTGCTGTCTAAGATGGCACGGGATCTACTGACTCCTCCAGTATCGAGCATAGCATTGGAGTCTACTTTTTCTGTTATAGTGAATGTGATTTCAAATATGATATTAAGATTGTAATCAAATATTATTGAGACATTAGCATATATGAAAAATTAGAAAGATATAAGCTTGAACAACCAAGATCATACTGCAACTACAGCAAAAGTTAGAGTTGGTGACATATGATAATTCATGTGATTTTGAAGAGAACTATTTTTGAGCCTACCGCTAGTAATACCATCAAATACTTATGAGATTCATCATTGATATATTAAAATTTGAGCTTACATTATTATTTTGTACTTGTGTTACGTTACAAAATAATTTAAATTTATAATATTTATTTTATGTTATTTTTATGAGTTGTGATTTGTGATTATAATTTTATTTTTTTGTTGTAATTAATTAATTAATTAATTAATTATTTTTGTATTGAAATTTATAATATTTAGAATTAAAGATAATCTAATTCCGAACGAGCCCGAAATGGCATGTCCCGACATGACCCAGCATGACCCTGCACAACATGGCACAAAATCCCCAAAGCCCCTGCATGAACCAGCCTAAATCCATCAAACTTGGGCTGGTCAGGTCATGTCGGGCCTGC
The DNA here is from genome assembly GCA_029783825.1 of Sapria himalayana. Classification (NCBI taxonomy): domain Eukaryota; kingdom Viridiplantae; phylum Streptophyta; class Magnoliopsida; order Malpighiales; family Rafflesiaceae; genus Sapria; species Sapria himalayana. The sequence goes on from JAREIK010000781.1 coordinate 1,173,498, forward strand.
CCTTTTTGAGTTGTGTCGTGCCAAGCACGACAAGGTAGCAAGAGTGGGCCAACAAAAATAGGCCCTATCAGGCCAACACAGACAATTTGACACCTCTAATTCTATGTGAAAATTTAATAAAAAATTTTAAGATTTCTCGAGATTCTTCATCATCATAATATCTTGAGCATATATAAATATATGATGAAAATTTTTAGAAATATGATATTTATAATAAAATATTTATTATCACATGTAATAATACTTAAAATAATGATATCATCAATATGTTTATCAAAACTATTAAAAGATTACTCATAAATAATATTTTTCATGTTAGATATATGTATCACGTAATTAATCTAATAATATAAACAAAAATAAAAGTTATTTCTTTATATTAGAAAATAGAAAAAATTTACTAGATACCATATAATACCTAGTGGACAATAAGAGTTTCACACTCAATATTTGTTAATGGCCTAAAAAATAAAATTCCAAATGAAAGTTAGATCTATTTAAATTATAGTTAGGATCTATTTGATATCGGAGTCAAGTGTTGGCTAGTAATACGTGATATCTAATAATATCAATAATAAAAATGACAAATTTATTATTAATGATTTAAACTATGAAACTAAAATTTTATTTTTAAAATTTCTAAAAATTTTTTATGATATAATGAATTAGTATTCATCTGTGTAAGCTATCACTACTTGTATTATACTTAGATGCATATGCAAGATTAGTAATATGTTGAACAAATATAGAGAACATGCTAATTTTAATATCATAGCTATTAAGATAGAAACCAAATATTTAAAATACTAGCCATAAATTTCATCTATTTATTAATTAGTTGCCTATATGAATCCTAAGATTAAAATAAAATTGATAGAAAACATATTAAAATATATATCCACATGTATGTATAGTTGTGAAATGCACAAGGTGCACTAAGGTGCAAAGACCTCTTGTAGCCTTGAAGCACAATGTGCCCTTGAGGCATGAGTTTTTTTATGTAAGGCACACCATATTTTACATATATATTTTTTAAAAAATAATTAAATATATTAATCCAAAAATACTATTACACTTCCCCACTCACCATGTCCCACTTCAATTGTGCAATAGTGGCAATTAAGCAGTGCCACTAGCCATTACCATTATGCCACCAACCACTACCATTGTGCCACAGCCCATGGTGTCAAAGTGGCAGTGTCACTGTCCATGCCCACCAGGGTGCCAAGTAGTCATGGCTTGTTTGGTAGTGGCTGTGATCGACCATCACCTGACAAACCAAACATGACCCAATATGCCCACTGACACAACCCGACATGCCTGGTTCGTAAAGGCTGGCCATCAATAAAGGTGTCAAAAGAGCCAAGCAGCCCAGGCCCGACCCGAGGTACTGCCCGACTCGGTCATGCCTAGCCTGATACAACATGGTACAGAACCATGCTTGGGCCCTTATTGGGCTAGCTCGAGGCACTGCTCATGTCATGCCGTGTTGAGGTAACTCGTGCCTCATACCGAAAAAGGCATGACCTGGTACCCTGGCCCAAAGTACGGTTCTTTGGCACGACCCAAACAGTGCCTCGCCCCCATGCCTCGAATGGCCAAGCACGAATCTCGGGCTAGTTTTTGAATTTTGGAGTCTGAAGACCAATCAACCAAAGCCCAAACCTGACCCTGACTTCCCATCTCACAAGACCCAAACCCGACAACCCAACTATCCCAGAGCTGGACCCAACGGTCTAATAAAAATAACGCATTTTTTATTTTAATCCGTTAGATTTCGACCCCAACGACTAGAAGGTAGAATCCGATGGCTATAGTGATTCTGCCCCTAAACACCTCTAAAAAAATTCAAAATTTTTGAAAAAAAACTTGATTTTTTAAAAAATATAACTTTTCTAAAAGCTATATATACCCCCCCCCCCCCCCCCCATTCATAAATTATATCATATAATCATATATCTATCTCTCGTATTATCTCTCCATCTGCTCTCATCTCTCTCTCTCTCCCCTTTTGGTTTTGGGTTTCGGAACTCAGATATGAAGTATGGACTATCAATTACGGTACGGACCAGACATCAAAAAACAAACAATATTTTACACATTAAGAATATTAATTTCTAAAATTTTATTTAGTTTAGTTTTTATTATTTTAATTTGAGTTAAAACTTTTAGACTTTAATTTAATTAATATTAATTAATATATAATTTTACAAATATTAATTACAATATAATTAATTAACTAATAAAAAATTGAATTTACAAATGATGATTTTAATGACGATAATAAAATTAATTTAAACATAAATATTAAAAATTTTAATATAGATAATAATAACCCTACGAAAATATCTGAGGCCATTGAAACTTTGTTTTCTCCGATCATCTCAACCTAAAATTCAAACATTTAAAAAATAAAAAACTAGAAGACAATCAATTATTTAGATTCACTTTAATATAATACAACATAAAAATATTAGTGATACGGATGAAGAATCAGCAGAATATAAATATTCTAAAAAAAAATTAACAGGTATAAATTCATGGGGAACTGGGCACCTTAAAAGATATGTCGAATAATATTTCAAAAAATATGATACGTTAGATCCTAGGCAAACTCAACTCGACAATGAATTATTTGAGTCTAAATTGAATACAGCCTCAATGTTGACCTCTTTATATACCATAACGAGTTAGGGAGAAAATACATAACCAGACTGATCACCACGATGAGTCTTCCGATTATATTTTTAGAGAATCCAAAAATAATCAGTATTATGCAGACTTATTTTCGGCCTATATATAATAGGAAATCTAGGTTCATATCAAGAAATAACATACTAAAAAATTATAACTTAGAAAAAGAAATAATAAATAATAAATTTAATGCATATAATAAAGAGATGTTCATGACGTCTGATATCTGGACTAGTCATGATGATGCATCTTATGCATGCCTCACCACCCACTATATAAATTCTAATTGGACACTAAATAAAAAAAATATTAGAATTCTCAAAAATTCTATATCCTCATCATCTAAAAAGCAAGGACACGGACACGGACACGGACACGGGGATACGACACGGCAGGATAAGGAGACATGGCATGATAAAAAAAATAAAAATAAAATTAAAAATTATTTTTTTATAAATATTAGGTATTTTATAAATTAAATTAAAATATTTTATTATATAAAATAAATATATATTATTTATTTTATAAAATAAATATATATTGTTTATTTTATAAAATAAAAATATTTTATTTTATTTTATAAGATAATATTTATAATTATTTTATTTTATAAAATAATATTTTATGATTATATTATATAAAAATATATTTTTTTTATTTTATAAAATAAAAATTTTTTATTTGATTTTATAAAAATATTTTATTTTATTTTATAATAATATTTTATTTTATGCCACATCCCCACACAAATACGCACGCCCCAGCCTCTCCCCTCAAATCGCGCCGCCCCTTCCTCTCCCCTCAAGTCGCACCGCCCCTTCCTCTCCCCTCAAATCACGCCGCCCCTTCCTCTCCCCTCAAATCGCGCCAGCCCCTGCCTCTCCCCTCAAATCGCGCCAGCCCCTGCCTCTCCCCTCAAATCGCGCCGCCCCTTCCTCTCCCCTCAAATCGCACCCGCTCCTGCCTCTCCCTCAAATCGCGTCTGCTCATGCCTCTCCCTCAAATTGCGCCTGCTCCCGACCTCCCCCTCAAATTGTGCCCGCCCCCTGCCAGTGGCCAACATCGCCCATGCGACAACGTTGGCCACCGGACGTCATCGGACGTCGGGCACTATCGACATGGATATGACTACCGACGCAACCATCCAATACGCCACGTGGCATATTGGATACGGATTGATCAATGATATGCCACATGACATATCGTACACGTATCCATGTCATGTCCACGTGTCCAGGTGTCGTACACGTGGACACGACTGTAGGAAGCCGTGTTCGTGCTTCCTTGCTCGTGATGACCCAGTCATTTATGAGTATATGATGAGAATCTTTAGAGAATATAATATTCAAAATAAAATATATAGTATCACATTCAATAATGTATCTAACAATAAAGTAGTAATTAACATATTTGTCAGGACTATTAGAGACGAACTATTAAAATAGATTTTTCACGGGATGAAGGTTGCTTCTCCTATTTTAGAAAATATATGTAACTCACTAAATTTTTATCATATATCTCACAGACAACAAGAGTTTGGCAGTCTATGTTTGTTTGTAAATCTAAAGAAAAAGAATTTTCAGTCAAATATGAGACACCATTGAAATTACATATACCTTATATTAGATTCATGTATTATATACGAACACGTGATATCCAAATATATCAATAATAAAAATAATAAATTTATTATTGACAACACTGATTGAACTACAGAAATTTCATTTATGAAATTGCTAAATATTTTTTATGATATGACGAACATATGTTAATCAGTTTATACTCTCACCACTTACATTGCACTCAAGTTGATATGCAATATCAGTAGTATTTTTAGAAAGTTTAGAGATAACCCAATATTTAGTGATATAGTTGTAGAGATGAAAATCAAATACTTAATGTAGTGGTCCACTATTTTATCTTTTTAATATATAGCTGCCTGCTTGAACCCTATGATTAAAATAAAAGAGATAAAGAATATTTTAACATATATATCCTCATACATGAACTAAAAAGGCTAACACAGAGGATTTATTCACGCAAAATTAACTGAGCAATTTGTATACTATGATACTATGTATGGTGGCAATAGTAGTAAGGCTCTTGGTATGAACGTGAATATCATATTCAAAGATAATTTCTTCATTCAGTTAGGGAGGGAGAAAAGACGAATTGGATCATCAAATAGGAGTAAGCTATCTCGGTACTTAAATATCAATTACTACTCAATCTTATTATATACATATAATAAAAAATCTTGATACTTTACAGTGATGAAAATTATATGAATCAACATATCTCATGTTGTCTAGAATGGCACACAATCTACTGATTCCTTCAGTGTCGAGCATAACATCAAAATCTATTTTTTTTGTTGCAGTGAATATGATTTTTGATAAAAAATAGAGATTAGGACCATATATAATTAAGACATTAGCATGCATGAAGAATTAAAAGGATTCGATATTAGGCATTCACGATTGTACTCCAACTACAACAAGTACGGAGGAGTTGATTGCTAATAATGATTTGTGAGACTTTAATGACGATTAATAACTAATATGAGATTGAGCCTACTATACTACCTATGTCCTACCACTAATGATACCGATATCATCATACGCTGATAAGATTTATTATTTTTAGATTATCTTTATTAATTTTTGTCATTTTATTTTGAGTTTACTATTTTTTTATTATTATGTTCTTTGTTTATTTAGACACTTATGGAATTTATGTTTTATGTTTATGAGTTTATCTTTGATATATTATTTTTTTATCTTTTAATAATTTAATTTCACTTTATTATTTTATAATTTATATGTGTTTTTAGTTGTTAGTTGTGAGTTATGACTTGTTATAATAATTTAATTTTTTTGTTTTATTAATTTAATTAATTAATTAATTAATTAATTAATGTTGTATTAAAATTTAAAATATATACTTTTTTGAAGTTTAGAATGACTCAATTCCGAAATGGCCGAAATGGCCGAAATGGCCTAACCCAGGCCCGAACTAGGTTCAAGGCAAGCCGGTGGGCCATGTCGGGCCGGTACTTCTCAAGTCGTGTCGTGTCGTGCCCAGCACGGCACAGTGGCCCGACTATGCACTCTTAGATTAGGCATGGTGGGCCAGCACTTCTCAACATGTTTAACACACTCATGTGTATAGTACATGTGGTGTACAATTGTGTGCATTGTGTACATTGTGTACAAAAGCATGTTGTGCAAACTACGTTGTGCAGTGTCATAAGGTACACAATCTAAGAGTGCATGTGATGAACAATATATGCAAGTGTAGCAGTGTGTGTGGTGTGGTGCACATGCAAATGAACAATGGAGTTTGGTGAGTTCAGCAAAAGTGTCAAGTGTGCAACTATAATGTGCAGTGTGCAATAGTGATTTGCAATAGCGGTGTGCAGTTTGTGCAACTATGATGTGTAACATGCACAATAGTGGTGATTTAGTGTGCAGTAATTTGTTTTTTTAACCTTAATCTTAGTTAGCATATCAAGTATAAAAAAAGATTGTAATAATATTAATAAATAAAAAATAATTTTATTTCAGTGTATACACTGAAATAAAATGAGTCACACTATAAACAATAATTAATAATTATTTCTATAAAGAAAATAAAGAGTTGCACAGAAATAAACTAATTATCATAGTCATTTAAAGATTCTCATAAAATTTAGCTATCATGATATTTACTATAAAATAATATACAAAATTTATCTTTAAACTAACAATAGACATTTCCTATTTCTTAGGTATTTCTAGTTGTCTCATTGATATTCACTATTTACTCTCATAGATTATTAATTAAAAAACTAATTATCAATTTAGAAGTAATCATAATTTATTCATTCTCTATTTTTTTTTATTTTGACAATATGATTGTACAGCAACAAATCTTTTAAAGTTATTAGATATAGAAATATCCAAGTTAGTCCTTTATTTATTGATCATATTATGATTATTCTACATTGTCTTGTTAATATGATTTCAATAAATTATCTTTTTAGACAACTCACTTTAAATTTTCTTATTTTTTTTCTACAAATGTTTGATTATGATTGCAAAATCAAAAGGCTCTTAAAAATATTTTATTTAGGATTGAGTATAAAAAATTATATATTTCTCTCCTACAATAAGATTTCCTTCAAAATATTTAAGTACATTGAATTCCTTGTACAATCTTAGCTTGATCATCCATCACTAATCAAATTGAAAATATTTTACTTTAATCTTAAAAGCATATATACCCCATAGTATGATGCATGCCAGTTAACAAAGTATACCAAAGCTTCCTATCATGTCCACCAACCATGTGTGAGTATGAACCTTTTTTAATCTAATACACTCAAATATATAAAAGCCTAATTAAAATATAATTAAAAAAAATTTTAGGTACTTAATCACTTTTTTTGATGAATTCTCATAATGTGTAAGTGCTTTTTTTTCATCATAGATCATAAATTTTTTTCTTTTTTTAATATATTTCATAAAATAATAAAAAAATAATTTGATAAAATTATTTAAAAAATATAAAATAATAATATATTAAAATATATGTCAAACATATTCAATACTTATTATATTGATCATGATATTATGTACCAAATTTTCTGAGTCACCATACCGACACAAAAATGGGATGAAAAAGAATAGACATTAGATTAAGATAGCTCAGATATTCATATTTGTGAGAAATATTTTAAATTATTTTTTGAGTGATATAATTTTAACCATAAGTTATTTCATCAACTAGATACCCTTTTTATCCTTTTTCAATACATGCCTTTATATATCATGTATCCTAGAAAAAAAAAATCATTTAGTCTATCTCCTATAATCCCTAAGAGTACTTTCTTTATCCATGATCTCTCCCCAGAATAGTATAAATTGGTATCGAGAGCCTTGAGATATAGATTTCTTAGATATTCCAATATCCAAAATAGGTACTTAAATTTTTTTACTTGAAACAAAAAATTTTAGTTATTGCAAACATCTAATGAGTATTTAAATTTGAGTTATTGCAAACGAAATATGTACAAATATTTAGTTATTGCAAACAAAATAGGTACAAATATTCAAAATCTTATGGGTTTTGGAATCCTCTTCAGTGATCATGAGCATTCACAACCAGCTGAGTATTTAAATTTGAGTTAGCCATTAACTTTTGCTGAGAAGAGACTAATAAAATTTATATATTTTAGAGGCAATTTAGTCTCCTGAAAAAATAAAAGACATACAACTATTTTGAAATTTAATATACAAGTAGAATTCAAAGTGATGGAGACTATTACTTACGAAATACTTTGAATCTAGTACCTACTTGAGAAAAATAATTTAGTTTTCTTCTCTCACTACTTTTTACTATGATAGTCAGATAAGAAATATAGCATCAAATCCAGTATTTCACGCGCAAACAAAGTGCATATAAAATGAGACCATTTCAATAATATATATTTAGATAGTTAAATAGCATGGGATATCTTTACAAATATCTTAAAGAAATATTAACAAACTGTTCTTTACTCCAAACTTAGGATAATAGACTTATATGTATCAGTTTAACAAAGTATATTACAATTTCTTTTCAGCTTTATTTTATCTTTTTTATGTTGTATTGGTTGGAGCAACAATGTTATAGACTATCCCAATAAGATTGTATGTCATATAAAAATATTATCAAATATAAGTTTGAAATAAATTTTATGATTTTCAATTTATGTTTCACCAAGCTTATAAAAAATTGTTTAAAAACTATTTCTAAAAAATATATGCTTTGAAAAAAAATTGTAAGAAAAACAAATAATGCATGTCAATAATGAGTTTTCAAAAAAAAAAAAAACATTTTAGAACACATGACAAGAAAATGCATTTATAAAACATATTTTCAAAGATATTCATGTCGTGTCAGGCTAGAATGAAGCGGATACTTGGCATGGGCTAGTAGGACCCATGATTGGGCATGGGAGATGATGCCTATGCATGGTCCAAGACATGGATCTCCCTCCTCCACGCGTGGGCAGCTCATGGCAGGCACAAGCAATGGACGGTGAGCAACACACCACACAGGCAGAATGAACAAGTCGGAACATGACTCCCAACTTATTGATATGCCTAATGGTAAGTCGTCATTGCCCGATGTGGATCTCCCCCGGAACACATGGGCATCCCATGTCAGGCACGAGCAATGGACGGTGAGCAACATGCCACACAAGCAGAATGAACGAGCCAGACCAGGACTTCCAACCCATTTATATATCAAATGGTGAGCCATTATTGCCCAATGTGGTGGGCAGCAAGACCTATTGAGGTCAAGAACCGCACATGACAAAAATATTGATGATATATTGGTAAAATATCAAAATATATCAGCATATTTTTACGTAACAGACTTTTGTACCATTTATCATTCAAGTGTAACCTAATGTCCAAATTTTTAATAAAATTTAAATTGATATTTTCTACATTTTCATTGAATCTTCTACCCAATGATGAAAAAAATGATTTTTGTTATTTTCAATTGAATACCAAAAATGTGATTTTTTGGACAAGCTTTGTTTGTTTTTTATTTGAGGCTGTGATTCCTCTATTTTATGGTAGTCGGGTCTTGATTTCATATAATATTCAGTATCCTGGTATTGTCTGCTAAATAGGACTTTGGCACTATAAAGGTAGAGTTAGGTAAAAACTCACCTAGCACATATTAAAAATTCCAAAGGAATTTCTAATTTTTTCCATTATAAAAGAAGATTCCCTCTCCTTGAAATATATCTCAATCCTAATACTCCTTTTATTTGTATATCTTTTATTGTTTATTTATTTTACTGTCTTAGGGTTCAATTTTATATTTTCAAATTATTATTGCGAGTTGTATTTTATAATAGTGATATCAAAGATATGGTTAAATAGTAATTTTTTTTGCTGATAAATATCTAGGAAAATTATGTTAAAAGGATGATAAAAGGTGGAGTAATTTTTATTATTAATGCATGTCTCAATATCTATAATTTTTAAGAAGATATTGTACCCCTCCACTTACCTATGAATTTTTTTTGGACATTGACACAAATAGTTATTAGTATTTTTAATTATTATTTACGGTAAAAGTGAAATAAATGACAACAAAATTTGTTATAAAAAATTTTAACTGGAGCATTTTTTTCATTATGAAAAGTAAAAATTAAAATGATTTTGAGAAATGATAATTATTTAAATATAATTTGAAAAGGACCCAACGAGATTCATGAAGATAAGTGGAATAAATTAGATGGTAATACGATTGCTGATCTGGATTTAGCACTAGATGATGGAGTATTATCGAGTGTAGCATGAAAGAATACAGTAAAATAATTTGAAATACTCTCACAAAATTATACAAGATAAAATCACTTCACAACAAGATATTCTTTAAAAGAAGACTTTATACTCTTTAAATGATACGATCTGTTATGGTAACTGATCATATCAATAATTTGAATATTTTATTTTTTCAACTTACTATGTTAGCTCATAAAATTGAAGAAATTGAAAGTAATGAAATTTTATTTTAAAGTTTACCTAGATGTATCAAACGGGTCATGTCGAGCTGACCCGACCTGATTTTAGGTTGTCCAACCAAGCTACCATGACTGGACCGGCACGGTTTCTTCAGGCTAGGCCCAACACAGCCCAAAGGTACAATCGATTTTTAACCGTGCCAGGCCAAGCCCTTACGAGCCGGTTTATAAAATTTTAAATTTTTTTTTAGATTAATTAATTTAAGTTATTTGTTTTTTATTTTTATGTAATAAAAAATTAGATAGTGTTTAAAAAATTTTAAGTTGTAAATTGTAAATTTTTAATAGTTTAAAACTGATTTATTTTTGTTATGTTATTTGTTTTAATTTTATATTAATTAAAATTAGGATTTATATATTAAATAATTAAAACTTAAATATTAATAAAAATTTATATCGAACGAAAAATAAAAATAAAAAAAAAATAAATATTAAACTCCAAGTTTCAACTTTCAAGCATCATTCACAAGTCACAACTAAAAATTAAATAAACACAAAAAATCTTAAATATAAATGACAAAACTAAATCAAACCAAATACAATATAAATAAAAAAGAATATAATATAACATAACAATACATCAAAATAAAAAATCAGAATCAAACTCAATTATTATCATAACAATAAATAAGAATAACATAAGTATCACAATTCCACAATCATCAATCGTCAGGCATCAAGTGACAATGTCATCAATCGTCCATCGTCATATCATTATTATCATCAACCTCAATATCAATATCACTATAATATAGATCATCATCAGCAATCAACTCTTTTGCTTTCGTTGCAGTCCTAGTCCCAGCACGATTCTAGATGATCTAGCTCGAATCTTCTCAATCCTTCATTAATGTTAAAGCCTTAATAATATCTGAACGCAATCTCAATCTCTTATCTGAAATCATATTTACTGTAATAAAAAAATAGACTCCGATGTTATGCTCGACACCGAAAGAATTAGTGGATCCCGTGTTATCTTAGATAGCACTAGAGGTGTCAAACGGACCATGCCGGACTGGCCCAACATATTTTTTTAGAGCACGGCCGTGCTTTCGTGCGGGGCCAGGCACGGTATATTGTACTGTGTCGTGCCTTGCCCGGCATGGTTTATAAAAGCCTGGCCCGCAGGGCCTGACCTGGCCCGCAGGGCCTGACCTGGCCCGCAGGGCCTGACCTGGCCCGCAGGGCCTGACCTGGCCCGCAGGGCCTGACCTGGCCCGCAGGGCCTGACCTGGCCCGCAGGGCCTGACCTGGCCCGCAGGGCCTGACCTGGCCCGCAGGGCCTGACCTGGCCCGCAGGGCCTGACCTGGCCCGCAGGGCCTGACCTGGCCCGCAGGGCCTGACCTGGCCCGCAGGGCCTGACCTGGCCCGCAGGGCCTGACCTGGCCCGCAGGGCCTGACCTGGCCCGCAGGGCCTGACCTGGCCCGCAGGGCCTGACCTGGCCCGCAGGGCCTGACCTGGCCCGCAGGGCCTGACCTGGCCCGCAGGGCCTGACCTGGCCCGCAGGGCCTGACCTGGCCCGCAGGGCCTGACCTGGCCCGCAGGGCCTGACCTGGCCCGCAGGGCCTGACCTGGCCCGCAGGGCCTGACCTGGCCCGCAGGGCCTGACCTGGCCCGCAGGGCCTGACCTGGCCCGCAGGGCCTGACCTGGCCCGCAGGGCCTGACCTGGCCCGCAGGGCCTGACCTGGCCCGCAGGGCCTGACCTGGCCCGCAGGGCCTGACCTGGCCCGCAGGGCCTGACCTGGCCCGCAGGGCCTGACCTGGCCCGCAGGGCCTGACCTGGCCCGCAGGGCCTGACCTGGCCCGCAGGGCCTGACCTGGCCCGCAGGGCCTGACCTGGCCCGCAGGGCCTGACCTGGCCCTACGGGCCAGGTCAAAATTTTTTTTTTAATTTTTTATACTTTTATATTTTAGTTTAATTATAAAATATATTAAATTATATATAGAATTATAGATAATGTATAATATAAAATTTATAAAATGAAAATTATTTAAAATTTATTAAATTACAAGTTTAAATTTTTTTAATAATTTAAAATAAAATTAGTTTATAATTTATCACAATTAAATTATAGAGTTATAAATTTTTAAATAAAAAAATAAATCAAAAAATTTTGTTAAAAAAATTAAAAAGTAAAAAAAAAAAACAAAAGCAAACTAAATGAAAAATGACAAATAAGCCAATATATATCGAAGGTCCAAATCAAATAAATTAAAGTTTCAACATAACGTATAAATAAAGCGTATAATCAATAAAAAATAAAATATCAAAATCAAAAAGTAGTGAATCATCATCAATCGTCAATCAACATATCATGAGCATCATCAGTCACAACATCAAGATCAGTATCATATAAATCATCATCATCATCAATCAACTCCTCCGCTTTCACAGTGGATGCGGCTGCAGTCCCTGTACAGTCCCAGCTACAGCACAATCATGGATGCTAAACCTCGAATCCTCTCAATCCTTCAAACAGGCCAAGGCCTCAATAATATATGGACGTAATCTCAATCTCCTATCTGAAATCACGTTCACTGCAACAAAAAAAAATAGACTCTGATGCTACGCTCGACACCGGAGGAGTCAGTAGATCCCGTATCATCCTAGATCGTAAGAGAAATGTATACTCATATGATTTCTACCACTATAATATATCAAATTGCTTAATATTAGAATATGATTGGATTGAGTAGTAATCGATATCTAAGTACCAAGAAAGCTCGCTCCTATGTGATGATCCACCCCGACGTTTCCCCCTCGCTAGCTGAATAGAAAAATCGTCATCTCCGAACAAGGTATCCATGTCCGTAATCACAGTCTCATTACGACCACCACCATACCTAATATCGTAGTATGTGAACATGTCGGTCAACTTCTCGTGAATGAACCCTTCAGATGACTCTTCCAGGTTCATGCACGAGGAAATGTAAGTCAATATGTTTTCTACCCCTTTCATCTTAACCCTAGGGTCCATGCATGCAGCAAGGCAATAAAGAGATGGAACGGTGGACCAGTACTTCAAGTACTTGGTTTCCATCTCTGCAACCATATGACTAAGTGTCGGGTCAGCTCGATACTTCCTAAACATGCTACTAATGTTGCATATGTACATGAGTACAATGCAAGTCGTGGGCGTATAAACCGACGAACACATGTTCGTCGTGTCATAAAAAATCTTCAAATTTTTTCATAAATAAAATTCCTGAAACTCAGTCAGTGTCATTAATAATAAGTTCGTCACTCTTACTATTGACGTAGTTGAATATCACGTGTTCGTATCCAACACATGATTCCAACATCAGATACGTATAATTCCAACGATGTCAAACATTCAATTGGAGTTTTTTCTTTTTAAAATTCGTAGACAAACATAGACTACCAAACTCTTATTATCTGCGAGAAGTGCGGATATATTTTAGTGCACTACATATATTATCCAACACGGGAGAACACACATTCATACCCGCTTGAATAATCAAGTTGATGACGTGACACATGCATCTAACATGAAAAATCTCTTCTAATGGTACATCTCTAATATTCCTAACAAACATGTTAATCGTTACTCCATTATTAGATGTATTATCGAATGTGATACTAAAAATTTTATTTTGAATTTTATATTCCTTAAAGATTTTCATCGTACACTCAAAAATAGCCAGGCCATCATGAGGATGGAAAATCTCAGAGAATCCTAAAATTTTTTTATTCATAGTCCAGTTAGAATCTACATAGTGGCTGATGAGACATGCATAAGATGATTTATCATGACTTGTCCAGATATCGAACGTCACGAATACCACTCCACAATATGCCATAAATTCATTAATTACTTTTTATTTTTCTAACTTATACAATTTTAGTATGTCATTCCTAAATATGGACCTAAGAATCCTACGATAAGCAGGCTAAAAATATGTCTGTATTATACGCACTACCCTTTGATCTTCTGAAAATCTGATCAAAAAACTCATCAATATGATAAGTCTGGTCATACCGTCCATACCCAACTCGCTAGAGTATATAAAGGGAGTAAACTTTAAGACTGAACTCGATCCAGTCTCAAAAAATACAGTACCAAGTTGGGTTTGACTAGGATCCAATGGACCATATTTTTTGGTGCATAATTCGGCATGCCTCTTAAGTTGCCCAGTCCCAAACGAACTCTTACATATTAAAATTCTCATACAATATTTGCACTGTACCATTTCTTCTTTCTCACCCCTAATATTTTTTTGTTTTATTATATTAAAATAAGTCCAAACTACAGAAGTCCTCCTAGTTTTTTATTTTTTAGAAATTTGGGTTGAGACGATGGAGAAACCAAAGTTTCAGTAACCTCAAACCTCTGTGTAATATTTTTATTTTCTAAATTTAAATATGTTTCATTAGTATTTGTCATTTTTTAAGATTTTTATTAAACATAACACTTATTTAAAGACTAGATTTTAGATTTTAGATTTAACTATTTTAGGTCTAGAGAAAGAGAGACTAGAGAGAGAGAGTAAAAAAAATATAAAATAAATTACCCGATAAAATAGTCAGGTCAATCATGTGCACCGTGCATCACAGTCTAGCTCAAAATTCAAAACCCAAGTTGAGATTCCCGAAAAGCTAAGCCAAATGACGAAATCTTGACTTCCTGAGTCCCAAGAGAGAGGAGCAAGATTTTTGAGAGAGAGAAAATATGAGATTTGAGAGAATAAATATTTATGAAAAACATAAATGTTATAGAGAGGATGATAGATTTTATAAAATAAAGAAAATAATTTTTTTTTAAAAATTCATTTTTTTGTTTTTTTATTTTTGATTTTTTTAAATTTTTTAGGGGACAGAATCATGAGTACGATAAAGATGAACTCCAATAATTTTCATCATTATAATATATCAAGATTCTTATTATTAGAATATAATAGAATTGATCTGTAATCGATATCTAAGTACCAAGATAGTTCACTCCTATTCGATGATTCACCTCGTCGTTTCTCCCTTACTAACTAAAGGAAAAAATTATCATCTTCAAATATGATATTCATGTCTGTACTCAAAGTATCACTACTACTACTATCTTACTTAGTATCATAGTATGTGAAAAGCTCAATCAACTTTTCGTGAATGAACTCTTTATGTCAGTCTTCCAAGTTCATGCACGAAAAAATGTAAATCAAAATATTATCTACACCTTCCATCTCAACCCTATGATCCATGTAGGCAGTCAAATAATAAAGAGATGAAATGATGAATAATTACTTTAAGTATTTGATTTCCATCTCTACAACCATATGGCTAACTATCGGGTCAGCTCGATACTTCATAAACATGATACTAATTTTACATATACACATGAGTGCAATACAAGTCGTTGAAGTATAAACTAACAAATACATATTCATCGTATCATAAAAAATCTTCAAGAATTTCATAAATAAAATTTCTGAAGCTCAATTAGTATCGTCAATAATAAGTTCATCACTATTACTATTGACGTTGTCGAATATCACATGTTCGTATCTAACACATGACTCCAACATAATGTAAGTGTAATTCTAACGGTATCTCATATCCGATTGAAATTTATTCTTCTTATGATTCACAGACAAACAGAGACTACCTAACTCATGTTGTCTGTGAGGCATGCGAATGTATTTTAATAAGTTACGTATGATTTCCAAAGCAGGGAAATAAATATTCAACCCCGCTTGTATAATCAAATTAATCATGAGACACGTGCATTTGATATAAAAAATCTCACCTAATAGTTCATCACTAATATTTCTAACAGACATGTTAATCACTACTTTATTATTTGCTGCGTTATCAAATATGATACTAAAAATTATATTTTAAATTTTATATTCTCTAAAGATCTTCATCATACACTCAAAAATACATCTATTTTATATTCCTAACCAGGCTATCATGAAGATAAAGAATCTCAGAGAATCCTAAAATTTTTTTATTTAGAATCCATTTTAAATCTACAGAATGAGTGATGATGCATGCAAAAATGCATCGTTGTAACTTGTCCATATATCAAACATCACAAACATCACTCCACTATATGCAAGTAATTCATTAATTATTATTTATTTTCTAACTTATAATATTTTAGTATATCATTCCTAAATGTGGACTTATAATCCTACAATAAACATGCTAAAAATATATATGCATAATACTCTTTATCCTTAGATCTTCCGAAAATCTGATCAAAAGACTCATCGTGGTGATAAGTTTGGTCATGCCTTCCCTTTCCACCTCGTTGCAGTATATGAATAAAGTAAACTTTAAGACTGAACTAGATCCAACCTCAAAAAACTCACCTCTGAGTTGTATTTACCTAGGATCTAATGTATCATATTTTTTTGATGCATAGTTCGGCATAGCTCTTAAAGTACCCAGTCTCACACAAACTCTTACAAGTATAAATTTTCTTATAATATTTACACAGTATCATTTCTTCTCCCATAACTCTACCATTTTTTTTTATTTTATTATACTAAAGTGAGTCCAACCTATAGAAGTCCTAATTTTTTATTTTTTAGATATTTGGGTAGAGATAACTAGAGAAACCAAAATTTTAGCAACCTCAGATCTTTACATAAGATTTTTATTTTCTAAATTTAAATTAATTTCATTAATATTTACCATTTTTTTTATTTTTTTAGAAAAGAGAATAGACTGTAGAGTAGAGAAAGAAAGTGAAATACGAAGTATTTTTAAAAATTAAGTTAAAACTTGAGAGTTAACTAATTAAAAAAAATAAATACCCATAAAACAGTGTAAAGCACGTGCACCACAAATCCAAAATCCAATCCAAACATCAACCAAAGCTGAGCCTGAATTGCAAGTCTCGAAAAGTCGAGCCAAAATTACGAGAAAGAAATTTAGGAGAGAAATTTAAGAGAGAATGAAATATGCAATATTTATGTTTTTGAAAAACATAAATATTAGAAAAAGGGGGGATTTATAGAATAATAATATGAATTTTTTTTTAAGTTATTTTTTGATTTTTTTATTTTTTAATCAATAATTTGTAGCAGAATCATGTGAGACATCGAATTCTGCCTCATAACTATTAGAGGTGAAATCCAACGAATTAAATTCAAACATTTTATTTTTTATTTTTATTTTTTTTATAGTACCATTGGGGATTAGGAAAATGGAATCGAACCCAAAATGAAAAATCATTGGGCCAAATTGAGGCCCATAATCCCGATGGAATTTTCAAATCCATTGGGCTCAAGTGGTTTCTCGGCTCATGCCGAGATACCATGCCCACGAGCCTCAGTACTGGATCGTGCCTGACCCAGCATGAGGCCCAGTTGGCCTCAGCACGGCATGAGCCATGTCGAGAGCAGGCCCGGCACAAGCACTGAAATGAGTAATTCTCATGTCGTGTCAGGCTAGACACAACTGAATTGTGTCATGCCTTGGGTCGGGCCGAGCCGGGCCAGCCCATTTGACACCTCTAAGTATACCTAATTCATAGGATCAACTCGTCATCAATTTGATTAATGATATTATAATTGACAATCTAATCTTCAATGATATTATATCTACCATCTTAGAAGTAGAAAGTAAACATAAAAATAATGAGAATAGATATGCAAATGCACACCAAGTAAAATCCTTTTTAATAATACTAAAGAAAACAATGGAGCATGACCCTAGTGAAAGTCAATTTATGATAAATCAAAATTAAGAAATAAAAAAAATATTAAGTGCCACAACTGTGGCAAGAAATGACATTTTTAAAGAGATTATTGATTGAAAAAAATAAATGAGAATGATAAATTATCAGATACTCAAGAAAATATTACAAATATCAATGATGATAATAATATTTTATATAACAAAAAAACAACTAAAGTTTAAAGAAAAAAATAATTGGTAATGTGTGATTACTATACTCATGAGCTTCGTGTCACATGATATCTCAAAGAGATTGATTTCATAAATATGAAACAATCTTACGAGATTATGTGCACATGGATGATAATCATGTTTTAGAGATTATTAGAATTGATACTATCAAAATAAAAATATTTGATGGCATGATTCATACCATTCAAGAGATACGACATATGATGAACTTGAAAAAAAATTTATTATCTTTAGAACAAATAAATAGTATTTGATATAAAACTTATATTGAGAATAAGATATTAAAAATTATAAGAGACATACTTGTGATAATAAAGAAAAAAAAATCAGGACAAATTTATTCATGCTTAAAAAAAATAGTACACGAAGTTGATACATATGTTACATCATTTAGCAAAGGGAAAAAATCAATGATGATATGACATCTCAAACTAAATCACATATCAGAACGAGATTTAAAAATTTTCTCTAATGAAAAACTAATTATATGACTGAAATCACAAATGTGTCTTTTTGTGAGAATTGTATCACATGTATACAGAATAGATTGATATTTAATAGATCAATTATAAGAAGTAAATATATTTTATACTTGATACATTCTAATATATGATAAGCAGAAAAAATATTTTTTTTATCTTTCATTGATGATTACTTAAGGAGATGTTGAGTATATCCAACCAAAAATAAGTTAAATATGTTTTTAATTTTTTAAACTTCAAAATACAAATGAAACTTGAATTCAAAAAAGTATTAAATATTTGCAAACAAATAATAAAATAGAGTATAAAAATGATGAGTTTCTTACTTTTTGTAAGTAATAAATATAAAATATCAGTTCATAGTCACATACATACCACAACAAAATAGAATAACAAAATGATTAAACAAACTCTTACAGAATGAATAAGAGTAATAATAAATTGATTACAATCAACTATAATTAATTTAAAAATATCGATGAAGATGTGAATTTATAAGCCAGTATATTATTCTATTTTAAATTTTATAAATGTCCTATATATGTGATATACAGCACCAAAAAATAACAAAGTTAGATCTAAAATTTAAAATATATATATTATTAGGGTATGTGAAAAGAGTGATAGAATATTATCTGTGAAAGCCCACTACCCACGAGATAACTATCAATTGAGATGTAATCTTTGTAAAAAATCAATTATAAAGAATTGATAATAATAATAGCACATTAAAAAACTATTATTATGCAAATAAAAAATAATCAAAGATAAAATATTCCAATATCTAGAAAAAAATAACTAGAACACGAAATACAAGAGTAAATCAAGACTAAAACTCAACAAGTTAGCCAACATGTGAAAGAAAGCTGTCAACTTGGCACTTGAAGTATGTTAGAAGAAATAATATTGTATATTATCTTTAAAAAATGAATGAAGAACATTCAATATTTTACGAAGCTTCGAATAATTTATACGCATCTCTGTGAATGAAAGTAATTGATAAAGAAATTAAAACTCTACACAAATACAAGACTTAAAAACTAGTAACATTAACATTATAAAAAAAGTCATTGATAATAAATAAGTTTATAAAATCAAGTGAGATAATAATAATCAAGTAGAATAATATCATGCAAGATTAGTAGTAAAAGAATATACTCAGAAGAAAAATATTGACTTCCATGAGATTTTTTCTCCAATTATTCATCTTACAAAATCAGAGTGGCAATAATTTTGTATTATATTTTATTTATATTTAGAGCAATTAAATGTTAGTACTATATTTTTTCATGAAGAAATTGAAGAAAAAATTTATATATTCTAGCTAGAAAAATTTGTTGAAACTAATAAAGAGAACTTAGTTTGTAAGTTGAACAAATCTCGATACGGTCTAAAATAGACACCAAAATATTGGTATAAGAGATTTAATTCCTTCATCATTAGCATTTGATATAATAGACACAGTTCAAGCTATTTTACATTTTACAAGAGATTTTATGATTAAAATAATTTCACTATTTTATTATTATACGTGAATATCATATTGATAGCATACCTCAACAAATATCAAATCTAAGAATTGAATGCACATTTGACTAGAGAGTTTGATATTAAGAACTTAGGACTAAAAAATAAGATTCTAGAGATGCATATTTATCGAGACAAAAAAAAAATTTGATTTTTTCAAAAATACTTTTTAAATATGATTTTGCAATATTTCAACATACAATGTACTGAGTCAAGTTATATCTCCTTATTAATTTCAAATTATCCTCAAATATATATCCTAGCTAAAAAAAAGAAAAGAGAAAAATACCTAGAGTATCATGTACATCATCAATGGAAAATTTAATATTTGTAATAATTTATACAATACCTAATATTACAAAAATAATAACATTTAATTAATCGATTCATGATAAATCTTAGCATAGAATATTTGATTACTATAAAGAGAATTCTCAAACATATTAGAACCTCAAATACTATATTATATTATGAATATTTAGACTTTATTATTATAAATTATATTGATGCAGACAATACTGAAGGATATTGATAATAACAAGTCTACCACAAACTATATTTTTATTCTTACTGAAAGAGCTGTTAGTTAAGTTTCATAGATATAATTTATTATATCTATTTCGACGATAGATGCAAAATACTTATAGCTACACAAGCTAATAAAGAAATAATTTGGTTACATATACTATTAGAAGAGCTTAGATACAAATAAAATAAATTTATTATATTTTGTGATAGTCAGATTGTTCTCCGCTTAATAAAAAAATTAATATTTTAGTCAAATACAAAATATATCAAAATACAATATCATTTTATATGAGAGAAAGTTGAAAAAAAATATGAATATGTAAAAGATTCACATAAATATTAACATGACATATGTTTAGATCAAATTAATCAATATTGACAAGTTTAAATGGTATATAACTTTTTTGACTTAGCAAGAACATAAGCAAATATAGACAAGTGAGAAAAATAATTTTCAAGTTAAATAATATAACGGTGAGATTACATAAAAACTCACCTAGTCTACATCAGAAGTTCCTTTAAATTTTCTAATTTTTTCCTCTATAAAAAGAGATTCCCTCTCATTCAGATGTATCTCAATCTCAATCTCTTTTTTACTTATATTTTTTTTATTTTTTGTATATTTTATTATCTTGTGCTTGAATTTTCTATTTTCAAATTATTACTGTGGGTTATATTTTATTGTAGTCACCTTTCAAGATGTTGATCAATTATATTTAGTTCTTCGTTATGTGAGCATGTTCCATATGCGTTGATTTTCTTCCAAATTAATTTCGAAATCTAATCCTGGAACTCCAGTCAATACATGAAAGAAATGGTAAGCATCAACCCTTGACATGATACATACCGATCCGATTCGGAAGCGAGAGATCGGCGAGCCGCATCAAGTTTTGAGTGAGCATCACGGCGTATAGGCCGAGTAAGGGCTTCATCAACATCAGTGAAAGAACGCGAGTCGAGGAATCCAACAAGGCGGAGCCCGAGGATGTACGCAGTGGAGTAATCGTGTTTCTCAAGAGCCAAGTCGATTCCAAACTGAAGCGAATGGAGTCGCTTTAAGTTCTCGTCTAAGTCTTTTCTCCAAGTTTTTTCCGATTCTCTAACCGTCTCCAGGTTTCCGTTTCTAAGAACAACGCAGACGTTGCAGTGGCTCTAGAATTGTCGCCGCGCCTTTTTTGAATTGCTTCATTTTAACCGGTTTGGAATTTGGATGGACTATGGAGTTTGGACTGTGCCATTTGGACAGTGTTATTTGGACAAATAAAAAATTAAAAATTTAAGTTCTTCAAAATAAAAAAAAAAAGAGTAAACCATCAATATTGGTTGATAATTAACAAGAAAAGTGTTAATGCAAACATAATTTCTCTAATATTTTTGAAAAAATACCAAAATATTCTAAAAAAAATTACCCGTCCAATATGAAACAAAGTGAGTACTCACATTTTTATAATGTTTCTCATTACGTTTTTTTTTTTTTTTTTTTTGATTTTTTTTTCACCCTCCCACAATCCTCCCTTACTAACCTTATAGTATATGCATATGACAAATATACACATTTAACTTTGAAATTTTTATGAGATCAAATAATATTTCTCATGATGTATTTGTTTTTCTTTTTCAAATATTATTAGAGTTGAGTTTAGGGGCACTATAACAAAATCAATATTTTAATTTTCATTGATTTACTAGAATAATTTCGTCTAGTTTGGATGCCTTTTTTTTTTTGAGGATCTATGTTTTGGACCTTTGGTGCATAAAATATAAAATATTTGAAAAATATTTTATTTTTTTATAAAAAATATAATTTTAAAAAATATCAATATATTTTATTTTATTTTTTTTATATTTTTTTAAAAAATTTTAAAAACATAATTTTAAAAAAAATAAAAAAATTATATATCATAATATAAAATTATTATGTTTTAGTGCACTGGAAATTTAAAAACTAATTTATTCCCAATAATCGAGTAAACTAATATATAAATAATAATAAATTTATCTAAAGATTTAACTTAAAGTGTGTTAGTCAACAACACAATTAAGATTCAAACACACATGATTCATATTATAAAACACACTAAGCCATCCAACCACAATACTACATGGGACAATTAGAAAATATTTTGATAATTATATATATATATATATATATATATATATATATATATATATATTCAACACTTTTGTATATATTTAAACATAAACAAAAATAAATATATCAACATAAATATATATAAATATATAAAATACAAATATGCATAAATATATAAACATGTGTGTGTGTGTGTGTGTGTGTGTTTATATATGTATGTTTTATGTGTGTGTGTGTGTGTATTTATATATACAGACATAAACATATACAGACATAAACATACATACACAGACATATATTTATATATGTCTATGTATGTTTATATGTTTATGTTTAAATTAATACAAATACATAAGATATATATATATATATATTTATTTATTTATTTATTTTGTACATACTCAATATGTTTCGTGTTGTTGGGTGGTAAAGAGCTTTTTCGAATTCCACTCATGGTGTTAACTGATTCATTGTAAATCAAAAGATTAGTTTAATTTTTTTCTTAAATTTTTATCTGTTGACGTGGTAGTTGGAGGAAAATTCAGTTTTTTTATTTTTATTGCCCCAAAATTCAATTATTTTGTATTTTAGTGATTGTTTTTTTTTTTTTAAATGTTAATTTTTTTCAAATATTTTATATTTATTGCACCAAAATACAAATCCCTTCAACTTATTATTCCCTTCTCAAAAAATAACACATTCATAAAGTATCAAGTTTATCTTGTCTCTCGCATTAATAACAAGACAACACTCAATAATGACATATAGTGAAATTTGCTCATACAATTGAAGTTATGCATCAATGAAGATGAGAGGCTCGTGTACGAGCTTTCCCTTTCCACACATACAGAATATTTTCTTTTTTGATTTTTATTTTTTCAGAGGAATTATATTTCAAAATATGATGTTTATGTTTGTACTTGAAACTTAATTATAACTACTATATCTAATATCATCGTATGTGTATAAGTTAGTCAATTTTTTGTAAATGAAACTTTCAGGTTAATATTCATACTTTATACACGTGGATATGTATGTAAATAAGCTAGTCAGAAATAGATAGAATTGAGGACCAATATTTTAAATAATTGGTTTCCATCTCAATAGTCATGATACTAAATGTAGAGTGACCTCAATACTTGATAAACATACTATTAATATTGCATACACACCTACGTACAAGCTAAGTAGTGAGAATATATATAAATGAATACATATTCACCATGTCATAAAAAATGCTTAGAAAATTTATAAAAGAAATTCTTATATCCTAGTTAGAATCATTAATAATAAGTTCGTCACTCTAACTATTAACATAGTCTATTATCATGTGTTGGTAGCCAATATATGACTTTAATATCAAGTAAATATTAATTCAATGGTGTCTCACTTTAATTAAGATTTTTTTCTTTTGTAGGCTCGCACGCTATTATATTTTCATATTGTCTATTAGGCATCCTATGATATTATCATAAATTTTTTATTTTTTCAAATATAAAATAAACAACTTTCATTCCCACATATGCTATTAGGTTATTTACGTGACACATATATCTTATATAAAAAAGCTCACTTTTTAGCTCATTTTTAATAATTATGACAAACATACTAATATTAACTATATTATTGTAAACATTATCAAAAGTGATAGTAAAAATTTTATTTTGAATATCATATTTTATAAAAATTCTTATCACATAATCATATATGACATGATCATTATGATGATTGAGCATCTTAGGAAATCCCAAATTTTTTTATTTAATTTTCTATTTTGAATATGCATAGTGAGCGATGAGGTATATGAATAATGCATCATTGTGACTAGTTCGGATATCAAATGTCATGGATACAACTTTATTATATTTTCAAAATTTTTAATTATTAATTATTTTTCTAACTTATAATATTTTATCATATTACTGCTACTTATAAACTAATAAACTTATTATATATGAGTTTAAAGTATCTATGTATAATATTGACTATCCTAGATCCTTTGAAAATCTAATTGAAACACTCATGATCATAATCAGCTTGATCATGTCGCCCCTCCCAAAATTATTATGGTATATGAAGGAGGTTTACAAAGTTGAACTAGATCCAACTTAAAAGACTCTGTCACTCAATTAATTTTGTATATAATCAAATGTATCATATTTTTTGGTATATTGATCATCATGCCTTTTTAGGTGGCCAGTTCTGTATGTACTCATACATGTCGATTCTTCGTTGATACTTTTATAATTTTTATTTTTTATTATCTTAAAGTGATTCCATATGATTAAAGTTTGTTTCATTTTTTTTATTTTTTTAGGTGGCAAATATATTTGGATAGAGGTCATTTGATAAATATCTAATAAAAAACTTACAGACTAACAAAAAATTATGCACCATGACCTCAACCAATTTGTTGTAGCCAACTTTCATTTGTAAAATCTCTACTAAAATTTTTAGTTGTACCACATATGCATAAATGTAACAATAATAAAAAAAACAAGAGCAAAAACATAGGAAGATGAGAGAGAAGAGAGAGAAGAATATGAGAGAAGAAAATCAAAGAAATAAAGAATGAAATTTAATAAATTTGTATTCTTATTTATAGAAAATTTGCATATTGAAAAAAATATTTTTTTTAATATTAATATTTTTTATTTTTTTATTTTTTTATCTTCCTATCTTACTTTTTTCCTTTCTTCCTTTCTTCGTTTTATTGTTTTTTTTTTGTTTTTTTTGGTTTTTTATTTTTTTATTTTTTTTGTTTATTTATTTTTTATTTTTTTATTTTTTATTTTTTATTTTTGTATTTTTTTATTTTTGTATTTTTGTATTTTTGTATTTTTGTATTTTTGTATTTTTGTATTTTTGTATTTTTGTATTTTTGTATTTTTGTATTTTTTTATTCTTTTAAACATATTTTTTTAAAAGATATCTAGAGTGAAAGGCCATGCATGTGGCTTTCGCTATCGACACTCATTACATAAAAATGTAATAAACAACCGAACATGAAAGTCACTTAAGCTAAACCTAACTTACCACTTATGAGAACGTGGATGGTTACCCTACATGCTGTGACCCATGACCCACCAATATATGGCCACGAGTCAATATTGAATGTGGAATGTGCCACCCAACATTAGACATGACTAGCTCTAGCTCACCACGACACGAGCCATGCCTCAGGCTGACATAATCCAGGTCCATGCATGATTCTAGACTATGTAATGTCAGTCCTTGCATAGCTAATTCGAGTCATACCTCGTGCCTTGCTTGGACAGTCCGGCCTACTTGACACATCTATTTCATGCCAAACTTTGGATAATCATAATTTTTTTGTCCAAACTTTGATTCGCTTATTATCGAACTCTACTAGAAGATTTATGATCTATAATCTGACCATATGCCATTAAATATCAATTTGTGCTCACCTCTTTATTAAAAAATTAATTATAATACCAAGTATACTAATTACCTGGTTGTGTTGTGTTGGGGTTGAATTATCTTTTCAATATTCCTAATTCCTCCTAATTGTTAGTGGACAATATGACCATTCCACAACCCACAAATAAGCTTAAAAATTAAAGCATACCAATGCCCATAAAGAATGATAAGGGTGTCTAAGGATGAGAAATTAAGGAAAACGAAAAGAACAATATACCAAAAAGGAGTTAGGAAGAATGAGACATAAATAGAAACCTAAGAATATCCAACTAATATATGATTGTTTATTTTTTTTGATGGATTAGGAATTCTTGAGGAGGAAAGCTCAAGTTAAGTCAATATTTCGAGGACACAAATCAAGTGATGACATGTTTTTTCAATTCATTTTTTATTTTTCTCTTTTTACTTCATATATCGATATTGTTCAAACAATTATTGAAATAATTTTTAATAAATTACATTTTGATTTATTTTAATTGATCTAAGATTATTGATTGTGAAATGAATTACATATGAAAAATTACAAGAGTATTAAAAATAAATTATTTGTGTGTGTGTGTCTGTGTATTATTGTAAATTATTTTGAATGATTTTAATGCCCTTGATTGATGAGAATGAGTAGTTAGTGAGTTTTAGTTATTTCAATCTACACATGAGGAACATTAAACCAAGACCATATAAGTATTATGAAGAACAAATCAACTAATAGTTGAAATCCTAGTTCGAGTTCTATTTAATTACCAATCTATACATATCCATAACACAATAATATCAAACATATCTATTAACAAAAAAATCATTATCATATGACATAAATCAATTTATATAAAACCTAAACCACACATTATTTTGGTAAAATTTTCCAAATCAATATTAGAGAGTGGGGGGGGGGGGGTTTGAGAGATATCCACCCAATTATAGGAATTGAATTAAATCTTTGCATCCTTACTTACTTGTGGAATGCTTAGGAAGTATGAAATTCGCTCATAGGATTTGGTAGTTATGTCATGACTTTGATTGATATATGGTGAGAGAGAAAGAAGGAGATTTTTTTGAATTTATATTTTATTGTTATACTTGGGTGATTCTCTATTATTTTAAGCAGGAAGCCATGGCTTTCTGGAGAAAGTCAAATTTTTGGCATCCATCTCTTAAACTTGAGGTTATGACTCAAAAATAACTAACTCGGTAATGTATCCCAATCTTTCTATAACAAAAAGTTATAATGCTAAGCAATGACCACAACTTAAGCCTAATGTCTTTATAACACAAAGTCACGGCCTAGAAAAAGTCACAACATGGTGAAGCACCTCTCATATTGTTATATGACATGGTACTATAAAATAGTCATGATATTAGCATTGATCTTTCTTAATCATTATATGACTACGACATTGAAAAATAGATGCAACTTTGAGAATGTCTATCTTGTGGTCATGGCACTGGGAAATAGCCATGGCACAAAATTTTCCTTCATTTATTTTAAGTATTTGTAGTGTTGTGAGTAGTCATGGAACTGAGAAATATCATGTTACCATGGTGGTGCAAGGTTGTATGGAACGAGTAATCTTGGCTATGTAACTTTCTATAGCTCAAAAGTCAAGACTCTCCATTGTTTCTTTCTCTTGCAAGTCTTTCTCCATCGAGTCTATCAATTTCATCTAAATTCTCTCTGATTTCACTAATACTAATTATTTTCTCTTCAAAATAAGATTTTAGTAAAATTTCTTTGATAACACTAGTATTCATGCAATACTCTAAATCTTTCTCCTCAAATGATACATTTATTCAATATTTTGAATAGCAAACAATAATCATCTACTTTAATATGAATAACCTTCAACACCCCCCGCTAGAGGTGTAGTTCCACAATGCTTAACTACAACTTCATTGATTGTTGTGAAGTATTTGGATGGCTCTTGACTAGGAAATCAACTACTCATTTTCTCATATTAAGCATTTGGTAGGGTGAAATAATTTTTGCACTTGAATTACTTGTTCCTCTTGACTTTTTTTTGTTTGTCACATTATTAAAGTATAAGCTTATCAATAATGCCTTTCTTCATTAGATCATTTAATAACTTGTCTTATTTGAACACCAAAGAACTAATAATAATATTTATTTTTTATTAGGAGGCAATTAAGGCTATGAACGATATGTGGATAAGCTTATCAACATTCCACAAATGATGCCAATTATTAGAATTCAATTATTCAAACCAAGGATTAGCTTGATTTGTGGGTATTGAATTGATTGAGATTTTTTTATCAGTGGAATGTTAATGTTATGACTTTGATAGGCTGTCTAAGTTTATAGATTAGGTGATGTTCCAAAACTAATTAATGAGAATATTTTATCAACAGAAATTTGTAATTATAAGGATCATATAAGTAGTAAAGTGGAATTTTATTCAGATATCGATCTCACATAAATTGTATTAACAGTTCAATTATTTAACAATTAGATAACTTATTTTTAGTAAAATTAACATTTGAATTATTAGACAATCTCATGTCTATGAGATTATTCATTTAATCTATATGATGATGTTTTAGTTACTAAACTTATATTGTGTTAGACACAACAAATATAGAAGTATTATGCAATGACTCATTGTCCTAATGGCATACAGGGTGGTTGTCACCATTGAGCCATTACAAATAGTAGTCTCCTCATAACTGTATTCTCGATATATCACTATCGAGATAATAATTCATATATACTCAATAGTCATTTATAATCCTATACCTTTTAGACAATTTTGTTAATTGTCCATGATAATTTCTTCAGATGCACATTCTTATTCTCTGGTCTCATATATTATAAATACCATAGATTAATATGTTTTGTAAATATTTATACTTTCGACTTCAAAAGCATTAAACTAATACAATTAACATATGCTTCCCTTACTGATAGAAAGCATTAAACTCATACAATTAACCATGAGACTCACTCGAAAAGGCTATCATCACCTTGTTATTCATCTCACACTCGTGCATTATGATTGCTTATCATAGTCTTCATCAATGACTATGCGACTCATACACTAAAGGTGAACCCTTCAGAAAAATACCCCATATAACTTCCATCCTAATTAATAATCAATTCTTATGAGATGTATATAATAGATTGATATATAAAAATACTTTTTATTTTTTCTTTGTAAGTATTATACTCATGATGATTAACATACTCAAATATTGGGTTTCAACATATAGATTTATTTTGCACATTATAATCATAATGGTCATCCCTTCCTTCCTACCATATGTATGAGTGAGTTTCATGGTTTATCTGTCATCATCCACCACGAAAATATCATATAAACCTATAATTGTCAAAAGTATAGTTCAAGTTATATTTAATCACAATCTATCAATATTCACAATATAAATTAAATAAAGACATTTATTTTTAAATAAAAACCATTTCACATCACATATATTCACATTATATAAATCCTATACCCATACTATTGTGGTACAATTTCCAAATCTACCCTAAAAATAGAATGTTTGAGAGTCATACCTCCCAACTATAGGGATTGTAATAAATCTTATCTATTGCTTGCCTGTAGATTTCTTAGGAAGAAATAAATTTGCCCATAGAGTTTGGTAATTACCTTAGGTTTGCTCGTTGTATGGAGGCAGAGGAAGAAGAATGAGAAATATTTCCCTAAATTTCTCTATATTTTACTTTTATACTTAGGTGATTTTCATTACTCCAAATGGGAAGTCATGATTTTCAAAAGAAAGTCATAATTTCGCCATTTATCTCTTAAACTCGAGTTTATGACTCTAAAAAGTGGGCACGACTCTAAATTGTATCCATATCTTTTTATAATACAAAGTTATGATATATTCGAATAATAGTCATGACTTTGAGCCAGATAATTTTAGCTTTTTAATTTTTTTATAGCTTAAAAGTCGTGCCTTTATAAAAAAACAAAAGTTCTAACTTGAGATTACATAGTTATATCAAAGATAAAGTTATGATACTTGTACTTGGCCTTAACTTTGAGCATCAATGAGTAACTTGGTTGTTGAAAAATATAATTAATGTCGCAGCCATTTAAATTTTATAAGATAGATATGATTGTAACTCAATGATAATAGCACAGACACTAAGAATGTATCGAACAATGAAATGATTATGATAAACACTTTCAAAAATCTATTAATTTTATGACTATTCATCAAAACTCACTAAAACTCCAAAATTTCCTATGTTCCATGCCTACTCAATATCACAAAGCATCAAAATAAATATGAATATTCTGTATTTTGAACTCCAAACATGGAGCTACAAATTTTTTCTTCATCACGCGAGTCTTCTCTCTGCAAAAAAAATGTAGTCTACGTGATGAAAAATTCTGATATATCCACCCACATATCTTTGAAATATCCATAAAAACCAAAATTTTCATCCTTGATTAGCATTCATGTAAAAAGATACACCGATATATCTTTGATAAATCTGATATATCCATAAAATTCAAATACCGATATATCTGTCGAAATTAATATTTTAATTCTTAATGTTACTCAAGTTCAGCAACCACATTCTCATCCAAATATTAATTTTTAGAGAAAATTATACAGAGCAACTACCAACTTTAAAGATGATAAAGAATTATGTATATAACCCTATATTTTACAATATTAATTTTAAGAGAAAATTCAAGTACTGATATAACCCTTTACCATTGATTTTTATAGTTAGAGAATGACAAATATAATACGATTTATCAGCATGATTTGTTTATCACTAACATAACCAAAATAGTATTTTAATAATGTCAAAATTTTCCAGTATTTATTTAGTAATGTTCTGAATTATATGAAGATATTACATTTAATATTGTGTGTCGCTCATGATCGACAAATCAAGAAGTGCCTAGCCAAAATCATTGCTCCAACTAGTATTTCCTTGAGGCTAACCAAGAATGATACCTTGTTGATTTTCCATGATTGGAAAGGATGGACCTTTAATGTGATATGATTCATTTGATCCCCATATTACAAATTAATTGAAGTTGGGAAACATAATGATCCACTTGTATTACATCATGATGAAAATTTAGGAAACTCTTTGATAACCTTAAAGCCCATAACCCTAATTTTGTGCAAGGCGATGATGTCATAAACATGTAAAATAAAAAAAATTAAATTATTAATTTTTTTTTTGTTGACATTTGGAAACATGTGCTATGCTAAAATAATAATACAAAAAAAAAACTCATAGTTTTTTGAGGAGAAATTTGGAGAAAATTTAAGGAGAAATTTTGACATTTGGAAACATGTGCTATGCTAAAATAATCAAAGTTATAGCTTTAAATTTTAAGGAGAAATTTGGAAAGCAAACAAAAATATTTTTTGAGTTTTACAAGAAAAGAAAAAATTAACTCTGAAAGACAACTAGCAACAAAAGTTTTGTATGACATACTAATAAAAAATGTGCTCAACCTCAATGTAATAAATCTAGAATTACGAGATTTATGAATTTTTTTTTTTTGATAAAAAAAAATATTGTGATACATTGAGGACTAGAGAAACCTAGGAGAACAAAGCACTAATTTATGAAAGTGTCACTCTCGTACACAACTCTTTCTGGTTCTATCTCATACCAAAATTTTTATTGAACATTAAAATTTTATCATGCCTATATTAGATTACCTTTATTAGTTAATTAGCATTGTTTCATTTAAATGAAGTAATCCTATATATTACTTCACATTTAAGGTCTTAATATGAATAAAATTATTTGATTTTACTTATTGTATACAATAATAAAGTCAACAACTTGAGTAAGAGTCTACATATTATAGAGATGTCAAATAGGTCGTGCAATCCAAGCCACCTTGCAGTACCAGGCACAACACAAATTTTGGCACAAGCCATGGCGTGCTAGCACAACTCTAAAAATAGGCTGCCCACCATTGACCATTGGCATACCTTTTGGTTGAGTCATGCAGTGTCATACCAGGTCATGCTGGGTTGTGCCAAGTTAGAACTAGACTGGAATATAACTTTTTATTTTTAAAAACTAATAGGCATGTTCATTTTTTATTTTCAAAATTAGCATTCCATTTGTATAATTAGGAAACATGTTGATTTTCAAACAAAAAATTAATTATGTAATGGAGACTAGCAAAGAAAATTCTCATAACATATATATGAAATCTCTCTCTCTCTCTCTTCATCTCTCTCTCTCTCTCTTCCTCATAACAAGATTCATATTTAAAAGTATTATAATTGTCATATATATTATCTAAGTATTATTATAATTATATGAAATATCATCACATATATATATGCTAATGGGGATTTAAACTTATTTATGTAATAAACTTGAATATATTAATTAATTATCATAATTTTATTTTAGATCTAATGATTAATCAACACGTTTT
The DNA here is from genome assembly GCA_029783825.1 of Sapria himalayana. NCBI lineage: Eukaryota > Viridiplantae > Streptophyta > Magnoliopsida > Malpighiales > Rafflesiaceae > Sapria > Sapria himalayana. The sequence continues at coordinate 1,206,142 of JAREIK010000781.1, forward strand.
GAATAGAAATTAAATGAATTTGATTTGCTATTTGATATAATAACTCAATAAATGATTTAAGATGTTTCACTATGGTAAGTTATATATGTGCATATACATACATTTATATAAACACATCTATATAACCATATATCAAAAAACATATATATATATATATATATGAAACTACACACACACACACATATAAACACACACACACGCACACACAAACACACAAATATAAACACACACACACACACAAACACACACACACATAAACACACACACATATAAACACACACATATAAACACACATATAAACACACACATAAACACACAAATATAAACACACACACACACATAAACACACACACATATAAACACACACGCACACATATAAACACACACACAATTTTTGTTTGGGTTCCCAAAATATTTGAGTTTTTGAAATCATAAAGAGACCCAAGGCATAATTTTCCTTTTTTATAGTTCAAATTCTAGCAACACAATTTTTGGAATTTAATCCTCCCCATAAAGCAGTAAAGCACACAACAAAAAAACAATATGTATTTACAAAAAAGTATCAAACATAATCATAATAATTTTACTCGAATCTTACTAGAACAAGATCAATTTATTTACAAGCCAAATATTCATGCTTTGACTGAAAAATCTTCACAAAGGTACCCCTCCTTCATTTGTTCTGCAACAGCGGGCAAGTCCCGGGTAGGTGACCCTCCAAATCTAGGATCAAGATTCGACCCCTGGCAATTAGAGTACCCTACAAGGGAAGGGGCAGAACACTCTTGCTCATAAGGTCAATATTTCTTATCATAACCAAATGCACACACAAAAAACATGTCAAATATTACACACACACACACACACACCTATGCACACACACACACACATCTTTGCACGTGCACACACACATCTTTTTCTTTGCACACACACACACACATATATCATTGCCCACACACACACATATCTATGCACACACACACACATATCTATGCACACACGCACACATACATATCTATGCACACACACACACACACATATATATCTATGCATACGCACACATACACACATATCTATGCACACACACACACACACACACACACACACACCTTTTCTCAATCCCACTTAGCATTGGATCTAGGAGAGGCTGTACCTTGATGCGATAACAAGTATATTCGACCAATGGTGATAGATCTCATATTCGAGACTTAGCAGATACTATATTTCTGATTTTTAAGGTCAAAACTGTCAATATATTAATCTCTCTCAGATATCACACCAAACAAAAATCTTGTGCACTAAGAATGACCTATACACACAAATACACACACACACACACACACACACACACACACACACACACACACACACACACACACACACACACACACACAAGAAGTTCGCATCCAATGTACAAGACTCTTATTTAAAATGAGAAATACAAGAAATTAATATATGAACAACTCCATTCTCAAAAGTCATAAAATCGCATCGGATGAGTCTTAAACTTGAGACCTATTACTCATGGACAAAGATACATGTCATTGTACTAAAATATAACCTCCAATACATGCAAACAACATAAAATTATTATGTGAATGATTATCTCCGTAATATTCTCACCCAAATATATTTAACTCTAGAATTCTTATGAGATCAGATGTGTTACACATAGACAAGCACAAGCAAGTCAAATAATGAAACAAATATATGTTATTTCTTACCAGATTGATACTAAGGAAATCAGCAAGGGCTGCCCTCAATCATGTGCTCGCAGGAGCATCACTTGCACCTGCTGGCTTGCGATTTAAATATCGAATTACAGCATCTTCAACCCTGACAGGTAGTTCAGAAGCACATATGACCACTAAAAACACAGAGATTCAATTGTTTGAATCATCGAACGGTCTAAGTGGCTTGAAATCGTAGCTGAGAAAAAAACATCTGGAGAAGAAGAGAAGCTCGTGCACTTACCATGGTTGGTTGAAGAAGTCTGAATGACGCTCCTTCTCTGCACTCCGGCTTGCTTCGCCTGCAACAAGCTTTAAATCACGGGTTTGAGATTCAATCATAGCATTAATGAACTCAACGGGAGATTGGCTGAATCCAAGGAAGAAAGCACGTCTCCTCCGATGCTCATGAATTTTCTTGATGGCAGCACAAATGGCTTCGTCACAGGCATCAATCTCTTTGCTCTTCTCTGCATTGGCCAACAGGGCAGACAATTCCTTCTGTATCGGGAAGGGTATATCAACCAGAATATCATAGCAGGCAGTTCCAGCAGGACAATTCCCAGAGAGCTTAATCTTGTGTTCCAGATGGATTGGCTGTGGGGGAAACAGATGAGGAGCTATTTTCTGAGAAACCATGGTAAATTTTACTTTCGATTCTCCAAATACTCTTTGAAGAGGTGGGTCGCAGTTGAAAAAGGAAGGATCATCTGGGGTCTGCAACTTTCTGGCTTTTACGTAGTGCCAAATTGCAGCAATAATTCGTGGCCGGGAGTCAACCTCGATGCCAAGAACCTCCATTAAAACCGGAGAAAGCTTAAATTTCTCAGGCAGGTAACTCATTTCTAGCATTATGTTAACTGTGAACTCTTTGTCTCCCTTTCTCTTCACTTCAAAGCCTTCGTGATGTGCTGGTGATCGAGCATGCTCCCACAGAATAACATGATTTTCTGGATACAGCCTCTGATCTAGCGTAATCGTCACCCGTTTGAAAAAAGAAGAAAATTTTGGAAATACCGTGTTAGCTTTTTGAATTCCAGATAGATCAGAATCGACACCATCTTCGAGGATTCTCCCAATAATTTTGAGAGTCCATGTTGGCGGCTCACTTGGTTTCGTAGGAATCATTCTCATCTGGTTGGAAAACGTGTTGAAAACGTACACGCGAAGAGTTTTTTGAAGGGAGGGAGGGTTTTTTAGGGCTTCTTGGATGTCGATCTTCTTCTTCATCAAAGCTGCATCAACCCTAGCTTCGAATTCAAGAAGCTGAGTGTACAGAGCTGACTCTGGGAGAACCGCGGCAACCCTATCTTGCAGCTGCTTCTCCAGAATCTTCTGTTTCTTCTTTCGAGCAGCAGGAGTTACCTCCATGGATTTCATAGAAGAAGTCACGCCCGTAACAGGAAGGCCCGGGGGTCGAAGAGAAGGTTTTTGCGGGGGTCGTTTCGCACTCACATTACCTGGCGTGGAAAGCGACGGCGACGATGCACCTAAGCTGCCAATTCCCGCGTTCTGGGCCTGACTAGCGGACATTGGTTGTGCTTGTAAATGTGCTTGGAATTGTGCGTGAGCTGCTTGCCCGCCTGATTGTGATTGGATGTAAGCCTGCTGTGCCTTCAATTGTGCTTGTGCCTGTGCCTGTGCCTGTGCCTGTGCTTGCGCTTGCGCTTGCGCTTGCGCTTGCGCATGGGCAGTCGTCTGCGCCTGAGGAATTTGGAAATGGCCTGGAAAACCAACACCAACCTGTGGTTGCAGCTGCGGTTGTGGCGCTGATAGCGAAAACGGAGGAATTATCGATAGTGAAGAATTAACAACGCTCGCATTACCAAAAGGAGGCATGTTCCCCAGATTCTTGGATGGATTACTATTATTGTTCACTGACATCGCTGCAACACTGCTGAGATCACTATCACTACTCCTATTACTATGCTTCGAATTAATTAAACAAACTGAAAAACTACTAAAAAGCTCCTGAACACTAACCCTAGATCAGATGCCATCAACGATGCCAAATCCTACGTGGTTCCAGCCACAATGCAAAACAAAAACCACTTGTACACCATCGATATTTGACCACTCGCTGCAAAACCTAAAAGGCAATCCAACGGCTACAACAAAATCGCAGGGGGGGAAGAGCCAATTGTTCGGATCATCGAATCTTCACGTGATTTGTGGATGATATGAACACTTGCATCGAGGATGGTCGTTACGCAGGCGAGTGAGTGTCCATCAAATTTCTCGAAGAACCAGGAGATGGTGGTGGATTCGAGATATCGCGGCAGAATTTCTTCAAAACCTAGTTAGATGCTCACAGCTTACTACGACCAAACCAAACCAAACGATCAGTTTGAAATTACGGCATGTTCCCCGCGGTATCATTTCGCTGGAACAACACCATCTCGAAGTTTTGACTAGACGAGCGAAACTCATGTTTTCCTAGGCACTGCCACAACACAGAGAGACCCGAATTAAAATTATTTAATTTTTGGTGATCAATTTTTTTTTTTTTTTTTTTTGGGGAGGGAGAATTATCTAACACGTAATAAAAATTCCTCTAAACCACAACTTGCAATATTTACGTTTTACATTTACTACCCTCAAAAACAGAAATTCAAAAAAAATACCGACACATTAAAAAAACTAAAAAAAAAAACAACACAATTTTTAAAAATGAAGAAACAAATTAAAAAAAAATAAAAAAAAAAATACTTGCACTTAAAAAAAACTAAAAAAAAAAAAACACAAATTATATACGTATATCATTTATGCGTATAAAATACACCTGCGCATAAAATTATATGCGTATAAACTGCAAATGTTTTGTATTTCCAAAAAAAAATTGGTTCAAAAACATCATTTTTTTTTTCTAATAAAAAAATGAAAAGTTAGCCCAAGAAACCTAATAACTAAATAAAATAAAATAAAAGAAATTCAAAAAAAAAAAAAAAAAAACCAATTATCAAGTCTACTATATTATATTGTAAGTAAAAGCCTGTAGAATTTTAAACCATTCATAAAAATGAAGATAAACACGTCAATACCACAGCACGCCAAAACAACATTCTAACCAACCACTAATAAATAAAACAATCATATGTGCCAAATTAAGATCAAGATCTGTCTACATTGCACATATATATATATATATATATATATATATATGTACCATATATATATATATATATGTACCATATACACACACACACACGCAAAATAATTGGATCAGATAAAGTGGAAAAGAGGATGACAAATAAGGAAATAAAAAAAATATCAATCATCTGTGCCGAAGTAACGGTCACCAAACTCGCCCAAGCCAGGAACTACGCGATACTCTGCATTCAGTGCAACATCAATCTCGGAGGTAACAATTTTAAGAGATGGGAATTTTCTGCAGACACAATGGATTCCTTCTGGGGCCTTTAAAAAAAAAAAAAATAAAAGGAAAGAAAAAATCTACATTAGCACACAGTCTCCCCACTATGATACACTGAGAAGAAGAAGAAGAAGAATATATTAACTTACAGAAATTAGGTTTAAGAAAATAATGTGTGATTCCGGAACACCTTTTTGTATTAATAGGTCTACCGCTTGGTACGCCGAGTTACCTACAGAAAAACAAACAAAAAAAAAAAAAAAAAAAAAAGCCTGATAAGCTTCCAATTGGGCAAAAAAAATTTTATTTTCATACTTTCAAAAATTTAACGAACAAGTTGATGTAAAACCTTAAATTCTCTCACAAATGTCCAAGAACACAACCACTCCTACTATTACGTGTAGGAACAATTAGACTAGAAATTATACTTTTAAATGACCTAATCCAAACTACTTTTGCCTCGCACAAGAGAGACACAAAAGGAAGGGGTTAAGATCGTGCTGTTTATTATGATTTTTACATTGTCATACATATTATAGAAGATCAAGTGATTTTGGGTCTCTTTTTTGGGGGTGATTTTTACATTATCTTTTCTTAAAATTATCACATCGAGATCATCAGTTCTCAACTTTCTCCAACATCATGTTTTCGGTTTTTGTTTCTACTTTATTATGCACTTCTGTCTCAACATATAGTTCTTATGTAGAAACATAAGAATTATATGTATTGACAAGAGTCAAAATTAATATTAAATTTTGATAATTAGTAAGGATAAGGATGAGAAAATTAGTTTTGACAAATATATCGATACTTGGATTATATGAATATATCATATGTATCGGAGATATATCGGTGCATATTTTCACATGGGTACTAATTAAGAATATAAATATTAATCTTGATAGAAATATCTACACTTGAAATTTATGGAAATTTCAAAGATACATCGATGAATATATCAGAAATTTTCATTACTGAGTGTAAAGAGCTAAGAAGCACGGACACGGACACGGGAATACGACATGACAGGATACGGAAACACGGCAAATTCTAAAAAACTAAGATACGGATACGACTAGGATACGACATAATAAAAAAATAAAAATAAAAATTATTAATTATAAATATTATGTATTTTATAAAATTTATTAAATTAAATTAAAATATTTTATTATATATAATAAATATATATTATTTATTTTATAAAATAAAAATATTTTATTTTATTTTATAAGATAATATTTATATTTATTTTATTTTATAAAATAATATTTTATAATTATATTATATAAAAATATATATTTTTTATTTTATTTTATAAAAATATTTTATTTTATGCCCCTGCTTCTCCACTTAAACACGCCCGCCCGCCCCTGCCTCTCCCCTCAATCATGCCCGCCCGCCCCTGCCTCTCCCCTCAAACACGCCCGTCCCTGCCTCTCCCCTCAAACACGCCCGCCCCTGCCTCTCCCCTCAAATCACGCCCGCTCCTGCTTCTTCCTCAAATCGCGCCCACCCCCTACCAGTGGCCAACAATGGCCACCGACGTCATTGGACGTCGGGCACTATAGACGTGGATACATCTGCCGACGCAACTATCTGATACGCCACATGGAGTATCGATACGGATTGTGCAATGATACGCCACGTGACATATCGGACATGTATCCGTGTCCAGGTGTTGGACACACGGACACGGCTGTAGGGAGCCGTGTTAGTGCTTCCTTGGTAAAGGGCACCACCCTTCCATAGTTGTGATCCTTGTAAGGGTAATAAAGTCTTTTTGGTGGGGTTTCAAGGAGGGGTTGCTAGGGTTGGCGAGCAAGGCACCATGTAAATATGCATTTCCATTTAACTGAAGATATGAACACTGAGGAACCATCAATTGCCCATGACATTTTTATGTTTAACAACTTGATCCATCACACCATACTACACTCAACAAAACTAATATAGCAAGTCTTCATTTCAATGTTGAGGGGCATTTTCGTCTTTATGGAGTACTTATAATATATTCATGGGAAGTACTAGAAGTACTTCGAGCCTTATGAGATAATTTGCGTCGACATGATACTTTGGTCAGTTTGCTTAGGCAAACTATAGCCAACTTCACTTGTTCTTGTTGCTCTTAGAATTCCTGCTACTATTTTAAAATGAGTTCATAGGACATACTTATCATTATTATTAGTAATAATAATTGAGTTTTAGTTATTTTATTTTTTTAAGTTTTATGAGCACCCAACTTATGAGATAACTCAATCCATATATATATATATATATATATATATATATGGCCATGTTGTACTACAAATTTTAATTTTAAAAATTTATTTTTGTTTTCAATTTTCTCTTCCCTCTCTTCTCCATACTATTCGAAATCGTAGCACAATAAGTTAAAATGGTAATTGCATCGATGTAATGGTGCCATTACCATGTGTGTGTGATGCCACATCATGTTGAACAACTAGCAATCATAATTGCCAAAAAATTCGGTGGCAATGGCATATATATTTTGAAGTCATCATATGTCTGACAAAATCATTTTGAGTATTAAAAAAATATTTTTTTTAAAATGGTGAACTTCAAAATCTTAGCTTTGTTATCTTTCATCTTTTTGTATAGGCCAACCAACAATTTCTTTATAAAAAAATAAAATATAAGATTGAAAACAATTTGGGCCTATTGGAGATGACTTAGAAGAAATTAAGGATATATTTTTTTTTTCACTTTGACCTACATCTGTGAGAGTATAATTTGTAGCTTATGACACAAGGATCACTTATTAGAAAATTCACCTCAAACTAAGACTGACAAGTAGATACAAATCGACAAGCAATTACTAGTAGTAGTCTCCACAGAGCCCAGGAGAGAGAGATAAAGATCGAGAGACTTGATAATCTCAATCTAAAGATATATACTAGTGGATAAATCAACAATTAGTTCTAGATGAGTCTTTTGTAATATCAGCTGATCCATATCAAAATAATAATTTAGAACTTCCGCTTATATTATGAACGAAATTAAAGACATATTCAACTCAATATCTTTTGTCTATAATACTTTCTATTTCTCATTTTAGTATTATATATTCAAATTTTTTTTCCTCACTTAATAATTATAAAATTCCAAAAACTATTTCTAATATACTTATTTATCCAAGATGGTGCCAAGCTATGATTATGTTAAAAGAATTGAATGTGATCCTATAATTAAATGATCACTATTAGGTTATAATTTAATATTGCAATATCACACATATAGATTATATATCAACAAAATGTAAAGAGTTCATTCTTTTATGGTGATTTAGAGAAAAAAAATTTTATACAGTAATCACTAGGGTTCATTATCTTTGGAAGAATGAGTATGATAAGTAAATTACAAAAGACACTTTTTCACCTAGAGTATTTCATACTACAATTAGTCTTAGGAGAAGTATTTCATACTACGTATGTTACTTTTGACATAAATCATGAGATAAATATATAACATTAGTTGCATAAGTTGACTATCTTTTAATTAGAAGAAATAATCAGTTAAATATATCTCAATTAAAATTATTTCCAAAACTAAGTAATAAACAAATGATTTAAGATGTCTAAAATATTTTATTAATATAAAAGTTGAATATTCAAAAAATATGATTTTTCTTTCTTAGAGAAGAAGATATGGATTGAATATTTTATTTGACCTAAGTATGTGTGACCGTGCACCTACTAATTTACCATGTGATTCAGGTATAGACTTATATTATCAATAGGAAAGCTAAACTATTTAATAATAACTAGCTGGAAATTACTTATATTATCAATATAATTATTTATTTTCTATTTACTAAGATAAATTTATACAAATACAATATTTAGGATACTCAAATATATGAAAAAAGCTTTAGAATATAAAATTACATTTAGAGATCACGAGCTAGAGGTGTCAAACGGGCCGGGCCGACCCATTTTTTTAGAGCATGATCGTGCTTCCGTGCCGGACCGAACACGGCAAGGTTACTGTATCGTGCCGTGGGCGGCCCGGCACGGTTTAAAAAAGCCGAGCCCGGCACGGCCCGAAGGCACGGCAGGACGTGCCGTGCCAAGCCCGCTCGGGCATGGCCCTACGGACCAGGCTAGGAAACTCGGGGCAGAAAATAATTTTTTTTATTTTTAAATATATTTAAAATTTTAGATATTGTATAGTATTATATATTTATAATTTTAAAAATGATAAAATTAAAAATTAATTAAAAAATCAAAGTTTAATTTTTTTTTTGTAGTATCAAATTAGTTTAAATTTTATTATAATTATTAATTATATAATAAAGGTATTAATTTTTAAAAGAAAAATTAAAACAAAAAAAAATAAATAAATACATTATGTTAGTAAAAATAAAAATAAAAATAAAACATAAACAAGATTATATGTGAACAGAATGTAATAGGATTGAGCAGTAATGGGTATCTAAGTACCGAGAGAGCTCGCTCCTATGTGATGGTCCACCCCTATGTTTCCCCCTCGCTAGCTGAATGAAAAAATCATCATCTCCGAATAAGGTATCACTGTCCGTAATCACAGTCTCACCACCACCACCACCATACCTAGTATCGTAGTATATGAACATGTCAGTCAACTTCTCGTGAATGAATCATTCAGGTGGGTCTTCCAGGTTCATGCACGAGGAAATATAAGTAAGAATGTTTTCCCCTTCCACCTTAACCTGAAGGTCCATGCATGCAGCGAGGCAATAAAAAGATGGAACGATGGACCAACACTTCAAATACTTGGTTTCTATCTCTGCAATCATATGGCTAAGCATCGGGAGAGCTCGATACTTTCTAAACATGCTACTAATGTTGCATATGCAACGGAGTGCAATGCAAGTGGTGGGCGTATAAACCGACGAACACATGTTCGTCGTGTCATAAAAAATCATCAGGAATTTCATAAATGAAATTCCTGAAGCCCAGTCAGTATCATCAATAATAAGTTCGTCACTCTTACTATTGACGTAATCGGATATCACATGTTCATATCCAACACATGATTCTAATATCAGGTACGTGTAAATCCAATGATGTCTCACATCGGATTGGAATTTCTTCTTCTTAAGATTCACAGACAAACAGAGACTACCAAACTTTTGTTGTCTGCGAGGAGTGCGAATATATTTTAGTGCATTACGTATATTATCCAACGCGGGGGAACACACCTTAATACCCGCTTGAACAATCAGGTTAATTACATGACACATGCATCTGACATGAAAGATCTTCCCTAATGGTGCATCTCTAATATTCCTAACAAATATATTGATCGTTACTCCATTATTAGATGTGTTATCGAATATGATACTAAAAATTTTATTTTGAATTTTATATTCCCTAAATATTTTCATCAAACACTCAAAAATGGTCGGGCCATCATGAGGATGAAGAATCTCAGAGAATCCTAAATTTTTTTTATTGATTGTCCAGTTAAAATCTACATAGTGGCTCGTGAGACATGCATAAGAAGAATCATCGTGACTTGTCCATATATCGGATGTCACGGACACCACTCCACTATATGCCATAAATTCCTTAATTATTTTTTATTTTTCTAACTTATATATCTTTAGTATGTCATTCTTAGATGTGGACCTAGGAATCCTACGATAGGCATGCTAAAAATATGTCTGCATGATGCGAATTACCCTTGGATCTTCCAAAAATCTGATCGAAGACCCATCAATGTGATAAGCCTGGCCATGCCGTCCCTACCCAACTCCCTGGAGTATATGAAGGGAGTAAACTTTGAGACTGAACTCGATCCAATCTCAAAAAATACAGTGCCAAGTTGGGTTTGCCTAGGATCTAATGGTCCATGTGTTTTTGTTGCATAATTCGGCATGTCTTTTTAGGTGCCCAGTCCTAAACGAACTCTTACATGTTAAAAGTCTCATACAATATTTGCACTGTGCCATTTTTTATTCCTCACCCCTAACATTTTTTTGTATTATTATTTTAAAATGAGTCCAAAACTACATAAGTCCTAGTTTTTTATTTTTTAGAAGTTTGGGTTGAGACGACTGGAGAAACCAAAGTTTCAGCAGCCTCAGACCTCTGTGTAATATTTTCATTTTCTAAATTTAAATATGTCAGTTGTATTTGTCATTTTTAATGATTTTTATTTTTCTTAATTTTGGTCTAGAGAGAGAAACTATAGAGAGAGAAAGTAAAAAAACCGTAAAATAAATTACCCGGTAAAAGCAGTGAGGTCGGTCACGTGCACGGTACACCACAGTCAAGCTCTAATGTTCAAAACTCAAGTCGAGTTTCACGAAAATCCAAGCCGAATACCAAAATCTCAAGGCCCGAGAGAGAGAAGCAAAGTTTTTGAGAGAGAAAGAGAAAGATATGAGATAATTTATGTTTTTGTAAAACATAAATGTTAAAGGGAGGGAGGTAGAATTTATAGATTAAAGATATTAATTTTTTATAAAAAAAAAAGATATTTTTTTTATTTTTTTGAATTTTTATTAATTATTTAGGGGGCAGAATCATGAGGGCCGTTGGATTCTGCCTCCTAGCCGTTGGAGGCAAATCCAACGGTTGAAAATATATATTTTTAGTATTTTTTATTTTTTTTCCTGTTGGGGACTTGGGTGAATTGGATAGGAGATCTATTCTGGGTCGGTTCGGGGCAAAGGGCCTCGTGGAAGTGGGACCGAGGCTCGGGTCCAATCAGACCCGACCCGCGGTCTTTTTTGCGGGACGGGCTGGGCCTGGGTCTTTCGCGGGGCAGTCTGTGCCATGTAGGCATTAGGCTCGACCACTCGAGTGAAACCGGCACGGGACAAACCCGTGCCGGGCACGGGCCCGGGCACGGTTTTTTATCATCCCTGGCCGGCCAGGCCCGGTTGACACCTCTATCGCGAGCATAGTTGGATTGATGCATATTCATATTTTTGTTAGATTTCTATGATTATAAAGAGAAAATCCATGACAAATTTATATATATATTTTTTGAGTAATCTCACCTCTTATAAAAATAAGATAAGGGGTATTTTGAAATCACATACAAAAACCATATATAAATATAAAATCAGCTACTTGTAAGCACAAGTGGAAAACATATTGCGACAGTTAGACAGCTTATCAAATTGCGGCCAACCTAATATTCCTCAAGTAGACAAAACATATTGAAATTAATTGTTACTTCATTCAAAAAAAAAATATCTAGGATGTTCCACAAGCAAACTACCGACATTTTTCATGAAGATTCTCAGCTTGTGGGCTTCCCCAAGCCATATAGTATATGATTTATGAACATGTATTAAATATTTGTGCTTTTCATTTTAATAATTTTCTTTCTATTTTTTGGGTTTTGTCATCCCTCTCTCCTATTTCTATTGTTCAAAACCCTAACACAATAAGTTAACAAAAACAAATTATAATTTATCCAACTAAAATAATTCATCCAAATTTAATCCTAAACGAATGATCTAAGAAAATAAATACATTCTTAAGATATAATAATATCAATTAGAAATACCACAATTATTTTTCAATAAAAAAATATATGTATGTTACTATGAATTGTGATTTTCTTTTAAAAATCAACACATCTATTCTAAACTTGACAATACTTTATTATAATTACATGACCAAATACATTACTTTCAATTTGATGTCAAAAAAATACTATATAATTCAGATATCATTTCTCAAAGTCACCACAACATGTTATTATATCACAAATCAATTTACATGTATTTTAGCCAAATATACTATGAAAACCTTTTCTTTCTTTTTCCACCACAAATATTACTAGATATTTTTCATGGATGTGCACCAACTTGAAATATTTATATCACAAGAAAATAATACATACCAGCTTGAGATGAGTATTAGTGTCCAATACTATCAAATATTACTAGATAAGCCGATATTTCTCATTGGTGTATACCAACTTAAAATATTTATATCACAAAAAAATGATATATATAGGCTTGAGATGGGTGTTACTATACTATCAATGTGTTAATTATTTACATGTTTTTCATTATGGTTTATAAGTAGAGTCTCCATGGTAGATGTCAATGAAGCACGGATACGGCTCCCTATAGGCCTGTCCGCGTGTCGGATACTCGGACATGGTATGGACACGGCACGGATACGTATCTGATATGCCACGTGGAGTATCGGACGGATGCATCGGCTGTTGAATCCATGCCGACAACGCCCAATGACGTCGCCCATTATGGCCAATGGCCGATTCTGTGGGGCAGCGGGGGTGGGTGCGATTTTGTGGAGGGGGCAGAGGACAAGCACGATTTATGGAGAGGCAGGGCACGATTTATGGGAGCGATTTGTGGGAGGCAAGGGGCGTGCACGATTCCGTGAAGAGGCAGGACGTGATTTGTGGGAGGCAGGGGGCATGCACAATTCCGTGGAGAGGCAGGGCAAGATTTGTGGGAGGCAGGGGGTGGGCCTGATTTTTATAAAATAAAAAAATTATATTTTTATATAATATAAGATTATTATTAAATATTATTTTATAAAATAAGATACTTATAAATATTATCTTATAAAATAAAATAAAATATTTTAATTTTATAAAATAAAAAAAATATATTTATTTAATAAAATAAAATATATTATTTTATTTTATAAAATACCTAATATTTATAAATAATAATTTTTATTTTTATTTTTTTTATCATTCCGTATCCTAACCGTATCCGTATCCTAATTTTTTTGAATTTGCCGTGTCTCCGTATCCTGCCGTATCGTATCCCCGTGTCCGTGTCATTGCTTCTTAGGTAGATGTGAAAGAGCTCTAATAAATTTTATATTGATATATAAGATGACCACTGTAGGCATGAATATCAATTTATATGATAATTAATATTATAATTACGCAAACACTAATATATCAGATCTCATAATAATTCCAAAAATAAATATGCTTAAGTGAGAATAATACTACAATAATTTATCATCTATAAAATTCATGTGTACTGAAGATCATGTCATAGTGTGATAATAAGTACATTCATTCAAGAACAGCAAATCTTAGTTTCGAGGCTAAACACATGTAGCTTCTCTGATTTTCAGGAATAAGAATGTCTACATGGTCTTGTGCACTAATTCCTACATTAAAGTGGGAGCCTTGTGCACTAGATATAAACTCTTGACATTATCGCTATAGATTTTTTCATAATTACTCATGAAGTGTTCCACCTAGTTTCTAAAGCTTAAAATATGCTTTATTTATAAATCAACTTGAGCTTAAGTACAAATTTGTTACATTGCGTCATTAAAGAGAGCAAACAGTAATTAGGGCAGTATAGGTAGATATTTTCATATGTTCCTACCCTGCCTACATGGTCAATGTATTCTCAAATCAAGCAATAATTTTTTGACTAACACTTAAGAACTCAACAAACCTGTAGCAAGAACAGGATCTAGAAGCAGGACGTGCCTTTCTGAAATATCATTTGGGAGCTTCTCATATATGAGCTGCAAATGATGGGGGAAAAAAAAAAAGCTAATTAGTAAGTACGAATTCGAAAGAAAAGAAAACTGAGGTTACTAGCTTTTCTCATCTTCTGAGAGCCAATTTTCTTTACTTGTTTCCCATTGTCTCCCACACGGTGTATAAGAATTTTTCCAATTTTAATCCCCTTGCAACAAGCACGCAGCGCATTTTCCATACTCTCTCCACTGAAAATGGAGAAACATAACTCATCACTTGATTTTTTAAATGTTGTAATTTACAACTTATTTTTCTTTTAAAAAAAAAAAAAAAAATTCTCTTAATTACACTATAGATGATAGCACACAACAAGCAAGCTGTCCTATTTTGAGGGCTTCCACTCATGCATTATTCTCATTGCATTTTCTATTGAGATTTGAATGTTTTCATGGATTGAATTTTCCACAACAAATTTATTAAAATGTGAATGAAATACCCAAGTTAAAAACCTCGTTCAAAGCTCACCTTCGAACAATAGAAACCCCACATAGTTTCTTGCAGAAATCAACCCCGCTGTAAATGGACCCTGAAGAAAATTTAGAGGAAAATCTTGAAGTAATTTAACTTTGGAAAATTGTCAATATTAAAGCTCAGGGCTTTCTTCTAGTAAAAATACACGAACGAAAAAGAAGAATAAGAAGGAACTCAACAGGGTTTTAGATAGTTAAGTATGAAATTAAGTTTAAGATAAATATTGAGAATCAAACTCAAGCTAGCAAGCATGAGATGTATGGTTAATATTGACACCCAAAATCAAATTTGAGAATCAAATCACATTTACCACTTTACTCACATTCGAGCAATTAGAATTCACCATTAAAAAATCATATACTCGATTCAAAGAAAATTTTATCTATTTTTATCATATGTGGTTTATTTCAATATTACAAGCTATGATGAGTTGATATTTCTTGACCTAAGTGAAGATCATATTTAGTGTACAAGGTTCCTACTTTAGCATGGGATTTGTGAGAGATTAATATCTCAACAACATTACCCCCAAAGATCGAACAAGCTACATATAATAAGTTTCGAACTTAACATTTAGTGCCATTAGACGAAGACAAAAATTTCTTGAGTAATCAGTCATTCTAGTACTATTTTCATTAAATATTTTTAACTTTAAAATTTTTATGAGATGTGATATGTTAATATCTGAATAATCACATAACTATTTCTTGACTTAAGTAATTTTTTTTTAAATATTTCACACAAAAAATGTTGAACATCATAAATATTTTTATTCATGATATTTTACCTCCACAAACATCATATATATGACTTGGATATTCTCACAAAAAAATTGGACTATTGGTTTGTGTGGCGGCAAGCTCTCTTTTTGATTTGAGGATAAATTTTATTTGTAAAACATGTGCAGTTGTTTATGTTGAAATATATAATGTTATGAGGATAGTTTATTATTTCTTAAATTCTTTGATGTGTAATCATGTAAGCACAAGTTGTCAAAAAGAGGATGTCCATGTTGAATTATATTTTTTTATGAGATAATCTTCTCTCATGAAGATGAAACAAACAAACTAGTTTTTTTTGAGAAAAAAAAAATTAGGATAGAAGCATAGTACAAAGTCACACAAAAAAAAAAATGATCAATTTATACTTTATCATTTTTTAATGACAGTCATGTTGCATGGCAATGTTTTTAATGGCCCTGCGAGCTTGGATGGAGTGGTTAGAAATGAATTCCAGGATATGATGTCCTACATTTAAATGCCACCTTTAACCAACCTAGGCCTACCTATAAGTTGACCGGGAGGAAGACTCACCTCCCCATGAAGATAATCAAAATGCCTAACCTATCTCGAGAATATTCACATTCATAAAAAAAAAAAATTCAAAATGATACATTCATTATTATGGCCCATACATTTCCTAGATACTAGCTAACAAATACATTCTTGAAGCATTAGGAAGAATCTCAAAGTAATTCTTTTACTTCTATATTTAATATTTGAGATATCTAAGCATTGATTAGAGAGGGAATGAAGTTTGATTTTCTCAATTTTTATTTTTTTTCTTTACAAAACAAAGTGCCCGAAGCAAATGAGATTGCCCGAAGCAATCTTTTCAAACTTTATATATTAAATTATACTACTATTCATGCATGAATGAATGAAATTATTTTTACACTATAATATATTATAACATAAAAAAATACAAAAATTATATAAAATTACAACATAAATAAATCATTGATGAAATAATAAATGCGTAGGATTATTATTTTCTTTGGAAAAAAAAATTTGGAACAAGTGAAATGAGGAGAAGCTCCCCTATAATGGAGTTTTCCAAAACATACTTTATGAAATAACATTTTTTTTAGAAACCTTCTACGAGAGCAATGCGTAAAGACACAAAGCTATTAAAAATGAAGTTTTTAATAGCATTTGGAGTTTGGAGTTTTTAATAGCTCGTTTTTAATAACATTTGGAGAAGCTCCCCTATAATGGAGTTTTTCCTAATACCTTATGTAAGCCACGAAGCTATTTCTTGAAAAAAACTAACCTATTAAAAATGGAGGGTCTCAGTAACCCTCAAGTTTTTGACATATGTTTTCTCTTTCCAAACTTTTCTTCTCTTGTAATATTTGTTCGTGTGGTGAACGTGCAAAGACGGACAAAAGATCGTGGAGAGGTTCATGTGGTGGAGATAGTATGAAAGTGTTGTGCTCGGATGCTTAGGATTTTTTGCCTGAAAAACGAGGAGCACTGAACAATCTTCTCAAAATTATAATTGATATCTCCGAATATTTAAATATTTTCTACTATAATTTATTATTTCAAATTGAATTTATGGACTGTGATTGTGTTTGAACTTTATCTTTGATTATTTGGATATAAATTTAATTATATTTATTCGTGTTTTCTGCCAAGCTTGAGGCCGAGTAGATTTCAATTTTATAATAATTAAAATCGGACATAATTTTTAATTCTTTAGTATTTTTGAAAAATCTAAAACTAAATTCAGATAACGAGTTAGAGTTAAGATTTATAATTTTTTTAATTAAAATTAAACAGAAAGTTAATTTAAAAGGGACAAAATAAATAATTGTTAGATATCAAAAATTTAAATCACGAGAAAAATTAAATAATCTAATTACTTCTACCCCAACACCATCAAAGTAAAATACATGGAAAAAGTATTAATTTAAAAGAATATAATTTTTGCAAATAAAAATAAAGAAATCTCATGCATGTTATGGACTATGCCATAATTTTTTTTATTGTTTTTATTACTATTTTCAGAAAATAAAAACACCTAATATGTGGATGAGAACACCTAGTATATGGATTGTCTCATTCTAAATAACATATATTTATAAGGGCTTCCATTTGTACATTTTACGTGATATTATTGAGTTTTCTCTTGATGTTTATGGTTTGAGTTTTTATATGGTATCAAAGGCAGAGCCTAGACAGGGGTGATAGACAACCTAAACATCTCTTGATGTTTAAAGAACTATGAGAATTTAGATGTGATTTTTTGATCTAGGGAGGATAGACGACCTAAAAAATGAACAGCCTATGAATGAAGTCAACCAGGACGAGCATCCCGAGCACGGCCCGCGGTACAGCACGGTTCAATCATGTCTGGCCCAGCATGGCACGGTCCAACACCATGACGAACCATGGATAGTCGGCCCGCAGCACGGCTCTTGCCGTGTTGAGCTAGGCGCAACCCACGTGTCTGGCCAGGTGACACAGCTCACCGGCCCAGGGACCCGAGATCGGCTAAGGGTCAAGTCTCATCGGGTGACCTACCAAAGATGTGCTATTATAAAAAATAATCCAGTCACATAAGTCGGATCTTACTTACGTGGCCGATTGTAATAGGCCGACCACGTAAGCTTGCCACCCATTACGTTGTCTATGCAACAAGCTCCCAATAGGGATGGTCCAGCATGGCTCTACACTATGCTGGCCAAACGTGCCGTGCTAGGTCGGCCGACTGGTGGTTCCAATGCAAAGCACGACATGAAAATCATGGTGACCCTTGCCAAATAAAATTCACCCTATCAAATAATTTGATAGTGTGAGACTATTGAGTTCTTCCCCGGTGACCCTTGCTAAAAAAGAATATATAAAATTCTTTGCTAGTAAATAAAAGACATACACTTTTCAATCATTAGGTGCAATAGACTTTGTGACTCATCTTCCTAATTTACGCTTGAATTATTGATTCATGAACAAACAATTATTCTCTTTTTCTCATTTTTTTTTTATTGTGCTTATTGAGTATTGTAATAGCCATGCCCGAACTGGTCAAGGCTACCCATGATTCATGTCGGGATGCCATGGCCAGGGTCAGGCTACTTGAAAACCAAACATGACCTAGAATGGGTCGAATCCAAGCCAGCAAGGGTTCGTACCAGGCTTGTTGGGGCCCGATCAAGGCTAGCCGTGGTTTTATTTAAAAAAGCACCTCTAGTTAGATTTTGAAAAAAAATCATCAAGAAAAATAATGAAAATAAAGTTGAAGGCATATGATCTGATGATCAGCATACCTGTTGGAGTAACTACTTGCTTTTCTGTAAAAGGCAAATGGCCAAGTCCATGTTCTACAACCTAGAAAGCAAACCCAGTGGGAAAATATCTTTATATATGTAATTCTTTTAACCTACAAGCATTGGGTAAACTATTTGCATGAATTACCAGGCGAATAAGGCGATCTGAATAAAAAACAAAATCATGTTTTGATATTTCGCGGTCTCTAATCAGTGTGTGCATGCCTCTTATCTGAAACATGAAGTGCATCATTATAGACATGAGGATGACCACTTGAACAAAGGCACGAAGAAAACGTCACATCATCATCATACATACACACATAATGATTTTAATAACAGAAAAATATTGCATTATACTTACACCATAGTATTTTGTTGCCACTGTGTGTATTTTTCAACAAAATTATTGTAAATGTAATCAAATTATCTTATATTTTACTATATTTTTGTATTTACATTTTGTATGATATAGAGCGTAATTACACACGAAGATGAGACTAGCTAAAAATATATGAAGCCAATTGCAATAACACAAACACAACAACAGTGTATCCTTTGAAATGAGGTGTAGATAGGGCTTGTGAAGCACACACTTTCAACACCACATGAATGATTTTTTCTCTATGGGTAAGGTGTTCGACAAGTTCATGATTATCATTAAATTATATTTCTAACATCACGCAATTTCTTAAAAACTAATTGCTACAAATAAATATAAAAAACTCTCTTATAAAATCTATTTATTAAATACAAAATACCCTTATATGATAGATAAAATTAATTGTAGTAACTCAGTTCTATTGCTCACATCAAAAATATAAAAAACAAAAAAATAATAATAAAAAAATTACAATACATCTATCAACCTGGCGCGTAGAAATCTACCGCTCCAAACTTTAGAAAAAAAAGATTAGGTGATACCACTTTAAAGTCGTTGCAAAAAGGTCCGCGAGCTTCTTTGCTACCTAAATTTATGTTATAGTAAATATCTCATCTTGAATTTTCTCTCTTATAAAGAATCAATCTATTTCTACATACTTCTTCAACTTGCAAAATAATGTATTGAACATTATTTATATTGTTATCTTACAAGAAACTATCGTTATCACTTTAAGCTCTACATGTTAACTAAATATCAAAATAATTTTTTATCACTTACTTTTTTAAAAAATAGAATTTTTGAAAAAAAAAAAAATGTACAAAATCCTACATAGACCATCTCTCAATATATATTGGTGTCTAACTCAAATTTGAATGGCCCATTAACTAGAAATGTCTATTATTCTTGAAATAATTAATATTTCTTATTATTTTCCAAACAATTAATTAAATTAACTCTAGAAGTCATATTAGAAATAAAATTAGTATCCATATTAATTAGAGTATTTGCAAAAAATAACCTAAAAGACAAACCTCTACAATAATAGCATATGCATATTTCCTCAGTGCCAATATGATATCCCACGAAGAATGAGTTACCTATATGTCAAAAAAATATATGAAGCTCACAAAGATCTTTGTCTGAAATTATGCCTGAGTTACTCTTTTATTTGAGTGATTTTTAATTCATAATCTCGCATAATCAGAATATCATTTATGTGAACAATCAGTAAAATCATTATATCATCAAAACTCTTTTAAAAAAATAAAAAAAATAAGGTGAATGCAAATAAAAACCTCTCAAATGAGAATCTCAATGACTTCTTCAAACCATACAATATCTTCAAACCATACTTAAAATCTAGGTGACTACTTCATATACATATCTTTTTCAATGTCACAGTGAAGAAATAGAATTAGGTCTAGTTGATGTATTGTCCAACTATGAGATGCTGAAAGAGATAAAAAAATCCATAATGAGACTACATTGACCACTAAAAATTAAGAGTCTTTGTAAATCACACCTAGTGCCTGAGTGAATCTCCTTACTATAAATTTTACTTTAAGGCGATTTGACTTAAAATCATTAAATTTCACTTTGAACCTATATTCACAATGAAAACTAACCCACGTCCAACATAGGCATTCTAAAATATTATTATATTAGTTCCAAAGTCTGATCAAAGTGAAAAACACGCATCTCTTTTATCATGATCTAGCACCATCCTTGTTGAAATAATGCCTTAGAAATATAATTAAATATTTGCATTGCATCAAGAGAAATAATAAAAAAAAAAATAAAATAAAAATACGACAAAATAAATAAAATCAAGTACTCAGTACATCTGTTATATCCCTTATGGAGAGCATTAAAAGAATCAGATCAAAAAAATTGACTGCAACATTAAAAAGTAATTTGTATAAAATAAACTAGCAAGAGAATCAGAAATTAACAAGGCAGGAAAATATTTAAAAGTCATGAATACATATTACAATATCTAACTTATATCTTGTTTAATCCTAAATCTTGATTACCAATAACATGAGTATTTGCTCACGTATTAATAATTAATGAATTTAAAGTAAGTGTACAAGCAAAAGAACTAACATATTTAAAACAAAAAAATAATTCATTATTGTCTTAGAAAAAATATTTATATTCATCACTAATTATATAAGTATCACAATTGATGAATTCTATTAGAATAACTGAATAATTTTGTTATTTAAAATGTCTCTTTCTAAATTATATAAAATTCTCAATCTTTTCTTGGTATATAATAACTAACAATTATTTTTGGTTTGACATATTCTCCTACAATATATATATATATATATTGAATTATGATTCTCTTCTATTTACCTCTGCTACAATAATCTTTCTCTATATTATGTTACAAACACAAAATTAGTTTCTTTAAATGAAAAATAAAACATCCCAATTTTTGTCATTTTTATAAATTTGACAAAATCCTAATTATGAATTTTGACAAAAACACAATCATACACCACCACACTCCACCACCACATGCAATTAGAGTTTCTATCTGAAACATTGCTAGAAAGCATCATAATGAGTCACCGCATGCCACCATCATGCATCATCACGCACCACCACTATGAGAGTACTATTGCTAATGTTTGTTGTGCATAACTGCTACCACCGTGTGTGCTTGTACCATCTATGCACTTGCATGCTTCCATTCCAGGACTGTATTGTACACATCACCACACTACAAGCATGCAAATATGTTCACGGCAACATTTTCCTTAGATTGATTCTGATACCATACTAATAATTAATTCTGAAAAATAAATATAAATAACACTCATATAAAATTTATATACCAAATATGATTTTATAATGAGCAAAAATAATCAGAGCATTCACACATAGATTGAAAACACCCATTTAAAATAAAAAAAAATAAAAAAATACAACAAAAATTAACCAAAAATTATCACACTAGAAAAAATTATCTGAAATAAGAAATATTAATAGTCTGTGAATAGATTTTGAGAGTTAATTGAATTCTCAATCTTGAACTTGGAAGTGATTCAAGATGTGAGAAAAATATAACATTTTTGAATTTATAATACTTCTATTTTTAATATATATATATATATATATTGTGTGTGTGTGTGTGTGTTTTAAAATTTTAATTTAAATTTCATTTTATTGAATAAATTTATGTGATCCATTTGTAAAAAAGTAAAATAGACACTGCACATGAAGTTTCTTAAGTATTAGTCAACCTTAACATTCTTTTACTTGCAAATAATTTTTCTTACTCATCCAAATCTCACCTTTGCACTATTGGAATATTTCTATATCTACTATCTTTCAATCACATTCTGTTTCAGAGCCAACTTCACAAGGCTCCCAAATGTTTAACTACTAATCTTCCTTAGCTTGCGCCAACTACATTGTATTCCTAAAGGTTCTTGCCTCTATCATAGTATTTGGCTTCTCCTCTATAGCCTGAAGAGCAATGTACACACTGTCTTCATACATTATAAAATTCAATGCCATCCAAAAGATCTTGCCTCCACTGCATTGCATTCTCAAATGTTGTCTCCATTGCATCAGTCTTAATAAAGTCTTCAAAAATCATCTACTCATAGGTGGCATGAGGATCAAGCAGCCCAGGCACAACCCGACTGAGCTGTGCCTGGCTCGGCACGGTCCATAATCATGCATGGACCCATATCATGCTGGCCCTAGGTACAACTCGTGTCGTGCTAGGACAGACAAAGACGGGCCACATGATGGACCAGGCACGACTTGGCCCATAGGCACGGGAACATACCGTGACCCTGTGTTTTCAAAGGCGAGTTTGAGGCGCGCCATGATGCGCACCTTGGGGCGAGGCGCTAATAAAATGCCTTGAGGCGTTTGTCAAAAAGCTTAACTACTCAACGGGAAGAAAATCGAACTGCTCGACGGGAAAGAAAATCGAATTGCTCGACGAAAAAAAACCTAACTACTAGACGAAAAAAAAAATAAAACGCAAACTATATCAGGGAGACTCAAGCGGCAACTGCTCGATCATCTCGGCTTCATCTTCAGACTCGAGGTATACTCTTCATCCCATCTATCTTCAATCTCTCCCTCTCTTCATCTCTGCATCCCTTCCACCCAAGTCCTTCTATCTCAAAAACGTAACAAAAACCTAACAAAAATATAAACATGAGCCCTTCTATATTCAGGAAAAATCTCCCCCAGCCCCCTACCCACTAGCTCATTTCCAGCCCCTTGTTCCACTAGCTCATTTCCAGCCCTCTGCTCCACTAGCTCTTTTTTTTTAATTAAATCAGAGCTTATGTTTACTCTATTTTTTTCTTCAATTTTTTTTTTTAAATCCAACATCTATATAAACCAATTTCATTCTTAATTTTATCTAAAAAATATTGGTTTTTTAAAATTTTAACTAATAAAATTCTGAATTTCATTTTTAAATTCCTTTCGATTATGTCTTGTTATTATTTTTTAATCAATTATATTGTTATATAGAAATGCGATTATTATTTTTGGTGTTTTTTTTAGAATGAGTTCCTCCAATTCAAAAAATTCAAGATAAGATTTTGTGTGGAAATATGTTATTGAAGTTTCCGGGAAGCAATATTTGAGATGTAAATTTTGTAATCAAAAATGCACGAGAGGGGTGAATAGACTCAAGCATCACTTAGCCAGAACTCATCATGGTATGAAACCATGCCCCAAAGTTAGTAAAAATGTTAGATTGAAATGCAAATGATGCACTGGCCAATTTTAAGGATCAAAAAAAGAAAAAAAATGAATTGCTCCAAGAAATTGGTATGGGTCCAACTTCAATGCATGAGACTGCCTTGTCCAAAACAATTAGTACCTTAGGGAGTGGGAGTGGGAGTGGGAGTGGAGAACCTATTCCTAGGGGACCTATGGATAAATTTACCACTTCACATTCTCATCAAAGTACTTTTAATTCAATGTGAAAGCAAGAAGAAAGGAAAGAAGTATGTTGAAAAATTGGTAGGTTTATGTATTCAAAAGGCATCCCATACAACACTGTGAATGATCCTTATTGGATTCCTATGATGGATGCTGTTGCAAATTTTGGGCCCGAGTTTAAGCCTCCATCTATGCACGAATTGAGGACATAAATTCTTAGAGGAGAGGTGAATGACCTATGTATCATTATGGAAGATCACGAAAGTGTTTGGAAACAATATAAATATTCAATTATGTCAGATGATTGGACAGATGAAAGAGTAGGCGTCTTATCAATTTTTTGGTGAATAGTCTTGCTGGTACTTGGTTTATGAAATCAATTGATACTTCTGATACAATAAAAAATAGGGAATTGATGTTCAAATATCTTGATGACGTGGTTGAAAAAATTGGAGAGAATATTGTGCAAGCCATCACTGATAATGCCTCTAATTATGTGAATGCTGGAATAAGGCTTATGGAAAAAATAAGGTTGTGGTAGACTCCTTGTGCTGCACATTGTATTGATTTGATGTTGGAAGATATTGGAAAGGTAACTATTCACGAAACTACACTTGCTCGAGCGAGGCAAGTAGTGAAGTTCATATATGGGCATACTTGGGTTCTTAACTTCAGAACATTTACAAATAATCATGAACTTTTTCATCCAGCAATAACACGATTTGCTATTTCATTTCTTACTCTTCAAAGCCTTTATAAGCAAAAGCAAACTCTTATTACAATGTTCTCTTCAGAAAAATGGTGTTCAAGCAAATGGGCTAAAAAGGTAGAAGATGTGAAAGCTCGAAATACAGTGTTGTTTGATCCAAATTTTTGGTTTCATATTGCTTTTTGCATAAAGACCACTATTTCATTAGTTAGTGTCTTGAGAGAGGTTGATTCAGAGGAAAGACCAACCATGGATTATATTTATGAGCTGATAGATTCTGCTTAGGAGAAGATTGCATTTAATTGTGGGGGCGTGGAGAAAATATGGCCCGATTTGGAGAAAATTTGATACAAGATGGACTCCCCAACTTCATCGTCCTTTACATGCAACAGATTACTATCTTAATTCTCAATTGAAGTATGAGGTAATGTTCTCTAATATTGATGAGGTGAGGAAGAGATTATTTGAATGCATAGATAAGATATTGAATTATCAAGAATATTTAAAAGTTGACATTCAGTTGGACTCATTTGACCAAGCAATTAGTGAATTTGAGAGTCGTATTACAATTGATTCTCGAACATTAAGAAGTGTTATAAGTTAGTGGATGCTTTTTGAGGGTTCAACACCAAAGTTACAAAAGTTCGCTATTCGAGTCCTTAGTCTTACTTGTAGTGCTTCGGGATGTAAAAGAAATTGAAGCACATTTGAATTGGTAATATTTCTATTTTTGTAAATTTTTATACATATATTTCTATTTCAATGTTACAAAACTTTATTTCATTTTAACACATAAATTACTTTATTTTATTATTTGTAGATACATACAAAAAAAAAAGAAATAGACTTGAACATCAAAGGTTGAATGTCATAGTGTATGTAAGGTATAACACTAGATTGAGAGAACGAAGTCTACAAAAGAAACAAAATGTTGATCCGATTTTGGTAGAGGAGATTGATTCGGATGATGTATGGATTGCTGAGAAAGAAGATCCCCTCCTCCCTCTTGATCTATATTGGCTTCAGGATGATGAGTTATTCACTGTTGATGCTATTAGAGTTGTGCCATCCGACTCCCAACAAACTCAAGCATCATCGGATCACATGATTTCTTCACATTCCTACAAAAGGAAACATAATGAAGCATCAAGTAAGTACTCAAAAATAAAATCATAAATTTGATTAAATTTTATAATAAACTTATAATAATTACACCTAATTAATAATTTATGCTAGGTACAAGTTGAGGCAAAAGCAAAGAGAAAAAGTTTAATTTGACATCAATTGATAATAATAAAGATTTATATGAAATGAGAATACATAATAGTTGACATTTTTCTATTTTTGATAGATTGGATGAGGATAATGATATCATTGGAGAAAAGGATTTAAATTGAAATAATATACTCTAGTGTTCTTATTTCATGACTTTGTTATGTCTTTTTGTTAAAGTTTGAAATTATTAGTATAGTTGAATCTATTTTTTATTTTATGACTTTGTTATAATTTTTTATGAAAGTAATGAACTAATATGCTTTTTTTTAAATAATTTTAAAGAATTGTTTTCATGTTTTTATTTATGATATTTTATTTTATATTTTTTAAAATAATAATTAATTATATATTATGAGCCTCAAAAAACTTACACCTCAAAGGCTCAAGGCTTACGCCTCGCCTCATGAATACAAAAATACCTCACCTTATGCTTTTACCTTTTAAAACTTTGCCATGGCCCGGAACTCGGACTAGATATTGAACATGGTCCAATCAGATGGAGGACACAAGTCCAACTTTTAAAAAAAATTATTATGTTATTCTTTAAAATCGATCCACCCTATCTGATATACGTGACAAATTTTTATAATAAACTCACCACATGATTGGATGAGAGCATTTGCATAGCAAGACTCAAGCACAATAGACACACACGCCTCCCCCCAACTAAGCGCTGGGGTCTTTGAGATTGGATCTAGTTCAGCTTCTATGTTGATCCCCTTTATATACCACAACGAGTTAGAGAAGAAAGAGATGACTAAACCGATCACCACGATGAGTCTTCCAATTAAAATTTTAAGGGATTTTAGGATAGTAAATATAAAGCAAATCTATTTTCAACTTGTGTATCAAAGAATTTCGAGATACACATATAGGAATAACATACTAAAATATTATAAGTTTTAAAAATAAATAATAACTAATGAATTTAGACAATATAATATGTTGATGTCCATGACAACAGATTCTGGAATAATCACGACGATACATCTTTTGGATACCTCACCGTCCATTATATAGATTTTAAATGAAGACTTAATAAAAAGATATTAGAATTTTTAGGGATTCTCTATCTTTATGATAGTTCGGTCATATATGAGCAAATAATAAAAATCTTTTGAGAATATATTATTTAAAATAAAATTTTTAATATTATATTTAATAATACATCCAATAATGAAATAACAATTAATATATTTGTTAAGCCCATTAGAGATGAGTCATTGGAAAAGATTTTTCAAGTAAGATATATATGTCATATTATTAATCAAATAATATAAGCGGAGATAAAAATTATTTCCTTAACTTTAAAAAATATATATTACTCACTAAAATATTTTCGGACGCCTAGCAGACAACAAGAATTTGGTAGTCTCTATTTGTCTGAGGATTTAAAGAAAACAAAATTCCAAATAGATAAATAAAATTCCAAACGAATTTGGTAGTCTCCAATGAAATTATACTTACTTGGTATTGGAGTCATGTATTTAATACGAACAAGTAATATCCAATTACCTCAATAGTAAAAGTGATGAATTTTATATTGATGACAGAGACTATGATACAGAAAGTTTATTTATGAAATTCTTTAAAATTTTTTATGACATGACGAATATATGTTCATAATTTTATACTTTAACCCCTTATATTACGCTCAGGTGCATATGCAATATTAGTAACATATTTAAAAAATTTAGAAATTACTCGACATTTAGTGATATTGCTATTGAGATGAAAATTAAAAGTACTGATCTATCATTTCATTTCTTTATTGTATAACTACCTGCGTGGATCTTAAGATTAAGATAAAAAAGATAGAGAATAATTTGACATATATAACCTCATGCATGAACCACGAATATAATCTTGAAAGATTTATTCACGAAAAATTGACTGAGTTAGCGAGAAAGAAAAAACAAGGTAGACCATCGAATAGAAGTGAGATGTCTTTGTACTTAAATATCAATTAATACTCGATCCCATCAGATAATAATAACAAGAACCTTAAGATTTTACAATGGTGAAAATCATGAGTCCACCTATCTCATGCTCTTTAAGATGCCGAGTGATATATTGATTCCTTTTTTGTCAAGTATACCATTGGAGTCTGCTTTTTCAACAACGATCAATATCATTTTAGATAGAAGATCAAGATTGTGGCTAGATATAATAGAAGCACTAGCATGCATGAAAGATTAAGAGGATTAATGATTAGATATACAAAATTATGCTAGACAAGAGCAGAGAAATTGCCATAAGATAATGACTCAAAAAACTTTGAGAAAGTTGAGCCCATCGCTAATGAAATTATCAGATACTTATGCGATGATGATGAGTTATATACTTAAACCAATTGATACTGGGACTAAGCTTATGTCTGGTCAAATAAATCATGATTATAATTGATGATATTTATTTTATGTTATTGTGATACTATATTTTTTTATTTTTTTGAATTGGATTAGATGATGATTGAATATTGATGAATGTATTTTTTAAATATTTTTGATTATTAAACTTTATCATTTATAATTTATGTTAATTAATTTATTTTTTTAATGATTTATGTAAAATAAATAAATAATATAATATTATAACTCAATATGGGTAATTATAATTTTAAATTTGTAAAAAAAATTAAAATCATTAAACCGCAACCAATGATTCGGTCTCAGTGACAGCCCGATCTAGTCCTAGGATGGCATCTCCTGTCCGGCTGTCCTAACTCTACCCGACCCAGCACAACCCTACCTGAATCTGCCAAAACTCAAGTCGGACATGCCATGTCATGCTGGCCATAATCTAGTCATGTCATCCCATGCATGACATGATTGTCGTACCAAGTCGTGCCAAGCACTCCACGGTGACTCAATTGGGCCACCAAAAATTGAGTCATGCTTACACAACACAACTCGTTTGATACATCTACATCTACTATACCTATTCATTAAAAAATTATATGCCACTAATAAAATTGAGTCATGACAAGGATAAATTGCAATTCACTATTTCCACGTCATTACTTTGTTGCTTCAGAACTGTAAACTTTGTCATTACTTTCAAGAACCTTTGTAATCTTGCACTCCTTGAATATATCTGAATTATAGATTATTATTCTTATTTATAAATTTCAAAGTAAATGTATCAAATGAGCCGGGAGGCATAGGGCACGGCCAGGCTTGGATTGAAACCATGTTGCAAGCTGGGTCGGCACGACCATTGGTATGGTTCATGTCGTGTCAAACCGACAATACCAGTGTACCTGGCCCGATAGCATGATAAACTGGCTCTAATACCCAACTAAATTTTTAGAAATTTAACTAGAAAACCCAGGTAAGATTCAAACCGACCCGGCAAGTCCAAGCACGACCTAGCCCAAACTAGATACGAACCAAGCCGACGAGCCATGCCGGGCTGACAGTTCTCAAGTCAATCCATGCATACCATGGCACGATTACTGTACCAGGCCTTGCTGGGCACGGTGGCCCAATTGGGCCACCAAGAAATGAGATAGGCCAACCCAACTCGACCCGGCCCATTTGACACATCTATTTTGAAGCTTTTCATCCCTTATCATTTTTTATAGCCAATGAACATAAATTTTATTGACTTAAAATCTATTTTTTTCTCATTTCCTTCGGTACATTCACATGCACATCACACCCAAACACACGGATAGGCCACTCGAGACTTTCTCCCATGTAACACCTCAAATGATATTTTATCCTTCAACACTAGTGTGAAAGTGTAGTTCTTTAGGTATCATGTGTGATGCCACCTTCTGCCAAAAATTGACTTCAAATCTACCCAGCTTCTCATGCACCTCTCACCTTTTTAATCAATATTTGGTTCAACCCCTATGTCACTCAAATTTATTGTGGTGCCATCTCGATCATGTTTTGCCTTACAAAGCTATGCTCAACAAAAAACCCATCAAATAAAAAATACTATGTATCAATATCGGTCCACAACTTTTATCACCTTGTTGAACTAAATCTCCACCACCACTTTGAATTTTAAAAATTCTCTAAAACTTCCTTTTGTTCTTAATGAAGAAAAATTATGTAAATATATCAAGAAATCATCAACAACAAAAAACATAATATATTGATCTCTCAAGTAATGCATATGGTATTCCTATAAATAGGTCACTAAGAATTAAATCTAATAATATTATTGATTTTGAAATTTTAGCTTTGAACTCAACCAAATTTTTCTTTGCGTACAAGTAGTCCTTACGAAATCAAGTTATTTTAAACAATCTGACATTATTTCCACCATTTTCATCGAGAAAACAATCCCTAGATTCTTTTCATTGTTATGCCCAAGTCGTTGATGTCATAACATTATCTCGTGTAGTGATATTGTGTTCCCATGTAGAGACTCAATGTTTTCATGTCACAACTTCAGACCTTGTCACGACACTATGTTTACCATGACATGTTTAATTTCTTATCGCAACCTCAAATGTACTTGTCGCAACTCCAAATTTCCTACTGGATGTTTGTTCTCATATCATGACTTTGTATTGCCCTCTCACAACCCCAAGCTCCCCATGGCAAGTTGAACTCATGTCGCGACATTAAGTTTCAATGTTATATTTTCATACTCTAAATATTTCCATGTCTCATCTCTAGTCCCTACCACCACACTATGTTCCCATGTAGTGACTCTATAGTTACAATGAATTTCTTCTCCATGCATTGCATGTTCCCCATGTTTCTCTTATTCACACAAGTTAAGAAAACACTACATAGAAATAAAATCATGATAGTGCTTACCATTTAACTTGTACAAGATCTCATACATTATTCCTTATGCAATCAATCTTATTCCTAACATCATGTGACGAAACTTGTCATCGTAAAAAAAATCTAACATCATTATTTGTGATTGTACTTACAGAGATCAGATTCCTGCTCAAATCAAGAATGCGCATCACCCTCGAAAGAAATTTGATTATTGCATCATGCATCATCATCTTCAGTTTCCAATGACCAAGTATCTTTACCAATGAGGTAATACCCATTATAATTTCTCCTCTATCAAATGACTCATATTAGATAAACCTACTTGATAAGAAATTATATGATATGACATACTTGTGTCAATATACTAAGCAATCTCATCAGTATGAACAACACAAATATCAAAAATATCAACCTCACCCCCAGATTCCTCACTAACGGTGGTTTGTTCTAGCAGACCCTCTTAAAATGTCTCGCTCAACCACATTTCTAACAATTCAGTTCCGACTTATCCACAACATTTCTTCCTTCTATTTCCTTTTAGCATTCAAACCATTCACTTCTCTCATCAACACTCTTTTTCACAAACAAAAACTCATTTGAGTATTACCTCATACTCTATCTTCTCACATCCTCAAACAATATGGTTGAAACTATTATCACATAGGATAGCCTATTATACCATTATCAATGGTGATAATCAAATTATTTCATGCATTTTATAGTGGGCAGAGAAGGAAAACCTATTTTATCATTACATCATCAATGATTTCACAACCAATATAAAAAAATTGATTGATCAATATATAAAATTCATACAAAAGAAAAAAAAAAACAAATCACTTTCATCCATGCATAATCGATGCAGCTTATTCCTCAAGAAAAACTTGATGTCCAATAACATGTTCTGATAAAGCATCTCCAATTCCTTGCACAATTCCTTCATGATTATCTCACTAGAAATATTTACCAATTCCTCAAATATTAAACATAATTGAACCAAGTCTCATGCCCTCCGATCCATTTTATCATAATTGAAAATCTCAGTAGATGTCATCTATAGTTTCTATCCTTTTTTAGATGATTCAGAAAGATCTTTTATATATGATTAGTAACCCCTGTCAACCAACAAATCATTCATCTTCAACTTCCAAAATACAAGGACGTTCCTCGAAAATTTCTCAATTTCAACCGTGATTTAATAATTCGAGCAAATCACCAGGCTCTAATAATTCGAGCAAATCACCAGGCTCTAATAATTCGAGCAAATCACCAGGCTCTAATAATTCGAGCAAATCACCAGGCTCTAATAATTCGAGCAAATCACCAGGCTCTAATAATTCGAGCAAATCACCATGCTCTAATAATTCGAGCTAGCTCTGATACCGAATATAAAGTCCTCTCAACT
Source organism: Sapria himalayana (assembly GCA_029783825.1). Lineage (NCBI taxonomy): Eukaryota > Viridiplantae > Streptophyta > Magnoliopsida > Malpighiales > Rafflesiaceae > Sapria > Sapria himalayana. Next base: position 1,238,734 of record JAREIK010000781.1, read on the forward strand.
GTGCTTGGGCCCTAGCTCTGATACCAGATGTAACATCACACATACCACATGATTTAGCTCAGAAAACAAACATAAGGTAATATCAAACACAAAACGAAGAAAATCTAACAACTCTTTGATACCAGACATAATTCCAACATCTCTATGATATTAGATGTTAGGCTATTCAAAGCTTCAGGGATCCTCAAAATCTTTCGTTACCCTCGTGCAATGCCATACCAAAAAAATACACGATTAGCCATAAATTTGAGAACATTCATAGAAAAAGCACACTAAGAACACATGAGAGAAATAGAAAAAACATTATTATATGCACAGGGAAAGATATAATTAAAAAAAAAAACTATTCATTTATTTCTTTACAATGTATTATTTCTATTTTTATATTTATTTTTAATGCTTAAATAGTAAATAAAAAAATTCTTAAAAACATAAGACATAAATCATGACTTCATTCACATCGTGACGCCACGAGACATGATCAAAAATTGAATCGTAAAATTGATCAGTCACAACACAAAATAAAATCATAACACCAAAACACATATTTCAAATAAGCTGAGTCTCGAGACATCACAATTCTACGTCATGACTCCAAAATACATATTACAGCTAAATATGAGTCACTATTTACAATATAATTCACTACTCCAAAACATATATTATAGCTTAAAATGAGTCGTAACTTAACAATACAAGACGATACTTTATAGTATAGTCTTCCAATCGTAACCACACAAAAACAAGTTATGATTTTGTTCAAATCATGACTCCACAATCAATATCACAAAACTAAATACCAATTGTAGTTATTGAAGCATGAGTCAATCCTATCACAATCTAAAATATTTAATTTGGGGTAGCCCACAAAATCAAGTATCTCAAACAATTAAAAAAAACTCTCGCAAATGTCACACTAAAAAAAGAGACTTCTGCACTGGATATAATTATACAAACTCTATTTTTTTTTAAATTGACCATTAGACAAAATCTAACTATTAAGTTCTATTTAACAATTGAGTAGTAGTACCTTTGACACAATGACTAAAAAAATTATCATGATTGCAATACGTGAAATCATGTGATGTGCTCGGGTTTTGACTCACAACACCAAGCCCATGACCCAAAAAAAACACATCGTGGCAAATGACCCAGCCACCTAGGCCAAATGCTAGACTGAAATAGCGGAGCATAGAATCAGGCTATTTTTTGCCTAGCCCAAATTGAACCCAAGTATTTTCAACACAGCCTGGTGTCACTTCAATTGTTTTAAAACTTAATTTAAATTACACACTTCATTAAAAAAATCACATAAACACAATGTTAAAAAATATATAATTATTTTATATTCCAAGTGCTGCACAAAATCCACATCACGAATAAAAGAAAGTAAAGTAACAACAACACAAACACATGCATGTGGCATGAGCCTAGCATTTCAATGCAAAAACCCATGCAACGCCTCATGAGCATTAAATTTGAAATTCAGCCTTCGTAGAATGCCAAACATTAGCTTTAAGTTGAACTAGTTTTAGGATATCATAGGCACATAAGGACAATGACACTCGATTATGACAAGTTGGTACATAGTTAACAAAAACTCTTCTTCATCATTCAGTCATTGACTTATAACAAGCTCATCAAACTCAATGAGATCAACTTGGTTGAACTCTTGAAGGGTCGTGCTAATTTATCACACATTCCCCAAAATAACTCATAAATATCATTTAGATTTTAACCATTAACATATTAATCATTAGAAGAATATTTGCACCAAGGCATGAAAGATATAATTACAAATCCATGACACATGTATGCACACACACGTATATACATACACATACTTTAAAAGTAGAAGACTATCATCAGTTATAACATTTGAATCACTGACTTTCCTATCATAAAGACAAGGTAATATGATGATTACTTCACTCATTTAAAGAAAGCTCATCAAATATTTTCTCTCTCAATATTAAAAGTTGATTTTTAGAGTACACAGATAAAGAATAACAAGTAATATATCATGTTCTAATTGTGCTGAAACAAAAATCTAGGTTATTAAACTTTCCATCTGGTCTAAATGTAGAATTTTGTATTTGAAAATTCAAAATCAAATGAAAAATATAAATAAAAAAATATTTTTTTAGTTCATCAAATTAAGGACTATAATCAAAATTAGAATTGAAGTCCAAATCAGAGGGTTGACAAGTCATCATCTCTCAAATCATCTTTTTTGATATTTTCGATTTAAAATTGTTTTTAATTTTTATTATTGTTTTCAAATTTATTTTGATAAATTAAAAACAATTCACTTTTTTTTTTGTTTTGAGCCTCAAAATATATATTTTCAAAATCAAATAACATATAAATCTCAGAATTGAATACAAAATCCATCAAGGCCTAACAAATTTATTCTCAATCTAAAAATAAATCAAAAGAAATAAAATAGGAGAACTTCTTTCCAATAATTTGAATTTTTGTTTTCAATGCATTGAATTATTAATGTCATTTCCTTATCATCAATAGTAATACACGAGCAAAAATTTAGTGCAATCTCATGTAAGTGAAGTAATCCTAATAAACTAGTATAATAAAAGATTTAAAAAAAAACATTATTTATTTTAATAGTAAAAACTCATTTTACTAATATGGATACTTTATCATTCATCATACTTTCATTCAAAGGATGATGAAATAACAACAAAAAGGAGTATTATCAATAATAGAGATAATGATGTTTTAAATTTCGATAATAAATAATATTTTTTATTATTTGTTTTTCTATGTATTGTCTATACTATATTATTTATATTTCATTATTTTTTTTATTACTTGATATATTCATGTATTTGAAATGATAATATACAAATTTTAATTAATTGAAATGTATATTATATATATATTGGTAATACATATAAATATATATTAAATTTAATAATATCAAAATAAAACTTAAAATTTCAATATCCAAATACACCTAAGCATTGAAAGTGGGTTCATACTTGAGGTTAAATTATTTAGCATTTTATGGGCAACAAGCATCACAAAAAAAAAAAACTGAAAGTAAAAGAGAAGTGAAACAAATAAAAAACAGCAAATAGATACAAAGACACATCTATGCTCAAAAAACAAATAATAAATCGAACAAAGTAATTTCATATCTTTATATGATATATTAACAATATTTATTGTTTTATTAAAAAAAATCATATCTTAGTGCGATAATAAGTGCATTCATCCAATGGTTGAAAATCTCGAGTTCAAGACACATCAGATACAGCCTCTCCAATTTTTAGGGATAGGATTGTTAATATATTAACATATCTTATACTATTGGCTAAGGAGCTTTATGCACTAGTTACATCCTTTTTTTTTTTTAATTTTCAAGAACTGATCATCACAACTAATAATCATTGAATTCTTACACATACATATCAACAATCATATAAAAATAACAACAGCACACTAAATTATACTTGGGATGCTTTCAGAAGCCTACAAATAAAATGAAAATGATGAATAAAATGCCTCACCAAAAAAAAGAAAATGATGAAAAAATGCAGTTCTCACTGTACCTGAAATGTTGACTGAATGACGAACACATTTGAATATAGTTTGCAGAGATCATGTTGACCAAGCTTAATGAAAATATGTTGCACTATCAAGTCAATGGCAACATGATTATCTGCTCCCCGGGGTATGATGACATCAGCATACTTCTTTGATGGCAGAACAAAGTCATCAAATGCAGGCTTCACAAATTTAGCATACTGCACAAAGATGTCACATTTTCAGCATGCTTAAGTGCCAATGCAGAAATAACACCATCCCTTGCTATGGAGATAGATAAATGTGCAGCCAAATGGATAAATGAGCCCAAATATTTAAATAGTGAAACATTAGGTAGAGTAAAAAAAACTTCAAAAAATGTTGAACTACACTGCATGGATGAACAAAGATGGGCATACCCATTGTGTTTTGAGCTAAAAAAGAGATCCTTGAAGCAAAAAAGATTAGGCCCATGTTCATATATGCGTCCAATAGGCATATTTCATGTATCATGACTATATGATCGCATTCTCATGTACGAATAAAAAATTTGAGTAATAATTATGTAGCTTCCCTCTTGTAACCTAGTACCCGAAAGAAATCCCAAACATGAACTAGCCGGCACACTCAAAGCAAAGACTAGCGCTAAGATACAGCTTTTCACCAATCAAGGCAAATCCAAAACCAAATTTGACAAAAACCAAGACAGGTCCCAGTGGCACAACCACCAGTCCAGGCAGCGCAACCACCAATAAAGGCAGTCCTGGTAAAGTCCTGTCCCAGCAGATACCATGGTTGACAGAATTCAATAACATCAATACAAACAAAATATTTGTCATAAACAAATATTAACACATCAGATCTCAGTAAAACTATAAAGTTAAAAATATTTGAGATCATATCTTGATACTATAGCATTTACCTTCGTCCAAAAGTAGAAAATAATAGGTTCAAGACTCATCAGACACAAGCTATAATTTTAAAAGTAAGATTATCAAAATATTCTTAGGCATAAGAGTTTAGGGCATTGTGTATGACCTCGAATATGAAGAAAGTTATTTATCATAAAGAAACAAAGGAGACGAAGTATTTAAAAGTTCATTAACCAAAAAATAATATCGGCCTATTATTATTAGAAATTAGGTTTAGGCCAAATAATTCAACACAAAATAGCTAAATATAATAATCATTCATCAAATCTTTTGTAAGAATTATTTTTTTTTTAAAATTAATAATTATATTTTGTAAGCATCATACCTTATGAAAATTAGGTTATTTCATTCTCACTCATATGGTTGATCGTCTTTATCATAGGCTCAAAGCATGAATAATTGATTGTGTTAAAAAAAATGATAATCTCATACATTTACATAATTATTGATATGCATGTTCCATTTCTTACCATTTCATATGCATACGTTATTGTGATTAGAGCTGTCACGCATGCAGCATGGCCTAGTCTAGCCTGATGGGGAGATCAACCATTCTGTGCCCAGGCACGAGTCCAGACCACAGGTGAAGTAAGGCCAAGTCCAGACTGGACTTGGACAGCCAACCCAGCTCCCACCTTACCCCATAAGCTAGAGCATGGGTTAGCCGTGTGCTCAGCCATGCATGTTACATGCCTGGCCCGGATCATGCCAAGTTTTTACCCCTGACCTAACCCAGCCCAGCAAGAGCCATTCTACTCTTAAACTAGCCAGCCATGCCGGGTCACCTTTGTTTGCTGCCGGGACGGCATGGCATGACTCGTGCAAAAAACCATTTTGTGCCCTCTTTAGTGAAGAGAACCCAGCTCTTTCAATATTACCTAAAACTATTCTGGATGAGATAAAATCTCATAAGGATACTTTGATATCACAATACAATCAAAACACAAAATAAAAGATTCAAAAAAAAAAGAGAAAACATTAGCATTACAATATCTATAAAATAGATTGTTGAATACTAATCTAATTCTTTAAAAGAAGGATCAGAATATTAAGTTCAAAAAATTTTATAGCATAATCATCTAGCTTCTCAAAAAACTCGCCTTCACTCTAAACAAAGTGCATATATTCACTTTTATTTCAATACAATCATTCTAAGTTGGTATCGTAATAAACTAAGGAAAGATACCCCTTGCAATAAAACCTCACTAAATATAAAAATTATTATAATGTAAACCAATAAATTCAAATTAATTCAATATTTGACTTTTTCACCTAAGAGTCATATTGTCACTTTGGTGAACTGACAAACACCCTGTTGACATGATATAACAAACACCCTAAAAAACATATTCGTCCCTAGGGATCAAACTTATGTCTCCAGAGTTGAAACATTCATCATCTATTGGCAATTGAACTACCATGATGTTGATAAAAAAAATATTCAATTGATGAGCTAGTTTGCGATTAAGACTATATCTCATAAGCATATTTCAGAATATTTTTATAAAAGATATATATCATAATTGTCTCAATTAAATATTTATCTTTTTTTTCTATAATTCCATTTTATAAGAATACATCAGCACATAATATCTTATATATAATCATATGATCAGTACATTACATACAAAAACAATCAAATATGTATGCTAATACCTTACCACACTTGATTTATTTTCGAATTATATTATCTTTTTACTTTTTAATAAATTCTTTAAAATAAAAAAAAAACTAAATAAAATATATATAATAATTAATAAAAATAATAAAACATCTAAACTTATCTCGAGTATTATCTCTATTAGGTCATTGATTGAATAGGTACTTAGAAAAAACTAGCAAAACAAAAAGAAGCTATAGTATGATTTTCGAACAGTCATTGTCTCACACTATTGTATAGAGACATCTCTAATATTATAATACAATATTCTCAGATTTGCTATAAATGAATTACCAAATCAAAAAAAAAAAATAAGTAACCAAACAACAATACTCAAAAACCTAATAAAATACACTAATAAATAAAGAACATGCAGTTCACCCTACTCAGCCTCAAAAGAAATTTCAAAAGATATCCAATTCTAAAAAATAACTACCGTAAAAGATATAATAAAATCAGAATTAAATTATTCCAAAAAATAACATATAAAAAAAATTATTTGTGCAATCATGCATTAAAAAACACGAAAAAAATAAAATAAAATATCAAAATGAAAATTGTCATAAAATAAAATAAAATAAAATCAATGTTGAGAATCATAGAATATTCTTAGAATATTCTCTAATTTATTCCATATCTTTCGTGTACATTATTTTCTTTTTATGTGCATATTATTTATTTGTCCTAACCTATATAAATTGGTAGGATCTATGCTGAAAATGATTCATTCAAAAAGAAAAAAAAATGATTTATTTCTTCTTTATTCTCATGGTATTAGAGGGATAGATGATTTGGGTTTGGGGTTTTTCATGTTTTCAATGCTAACGACCCATATCTCTTTTCATCCTCTCCACCTTCATAGCAGAAAGTATGGTGATACTTCACTGCCAAAAAAACCTCATACTGAGCATATTTTTTTGGGGAATTCTCCGACAATGATCCTGGCTGGAGAGATATCTCCACCATTCGACTTGTTGGTCACTGATCTACCCACTGGACTTGATCACCTGGCTAGTTTCCCTGTGACAGAACTTCATGCCTCGATGTATCTTCCATCTGACACCTCCAAGCTCATGTTTTGCCCAATGCTCTCCCCAGGTCATTTATTTGAATTTTTCTGCTTTATCTTTGTTCTATTCAGCAGCCCACCATCTTCCATATTTTTCTATCATCTTCTGCGGTTGTGGCATTCTTATTTTTGGAATTATTTTATTTATTTTTCTTATTTAACAGAAAAAACTTCCAAGTTTTCTTTGTTTCTGGCTAGAACTCCCAAGACAATTATCAATCGACCCAAGGGAAGTGTTAACTGTCATTCTTAGACTACTATTACATTGTGATTTACTAAAAATGGTGTTGAAGATCATCTGAGCTCTATGAAGTCTATTATTTCTGTAGATAAATACACTCGATGGAGGAAACATGATACTTAACTCAGTAATATTCTCTAGCAGTCCATCAAGTCGAAAAGACTCAACAACCATAGGGATTATGAGACCTATCAGCATCTTTGGACTTGTGCTAGGAATTTATATACTAATGATGTGCAACATTTATACCGTGTCATCTCTTTCATTAATAGTCTGGAGCAGCCTTATATGGAATTACTTGGCACAGAATTTAACAGCATTCAAGTCTATATCCTCATTGGCTCTGTCATGCCAACCTCTGATCATATTTTTGCTCAGTTATTGTGTCATTCATCCACTGTGACCCGGTCTCGACATTCAGAGGCTTCCCATACACCTTAGTGATGCTTGCTCTATCTAACCCTTGTGGTGATTCTCAGAGTTTTCGTGCCAGATACCAAGACAGAAACCAACAATCTAATTGTACTTATTGTAATAGACCAAGTAAACTTCAAAACTGGTGTTATAAATTACATGATCGTCCACCTTGCACTGAGAATATGAGGAGTTTCTTCACCCAACTCATGTTGCCAAATCATCCTATATTGTTTCTGTTTCTCAAACCTAAGAAGCACGGACACGGACACGGAAATACGACACGGCAGGATACAGGGATACGAAAAATTCTAAAAAACTAGGATACGAATACGGTTAGAATACAACATGATAAAAAAAATAAAAATAAAAATTATTAATTATAAATATTAGGTATTTTATAAAATTCATTAAATTAAATTAAATTAAATTAAAATATTTTATTATATAAAATAAATATATATTATTTGTTTTATAAAATATATATATTTTATTTTATTTTATAAAAATATTTTATTTTATGCACATCCCCACACAAATACGCCCGCCCCTGCCTCTCCCCTCAATTCGCGCTGCCCCTTCCTCTCCCCTCAAATCACGCCCGCTCCTGCCTCTCCCTCAAATCGCGCCCGTCCCCTGCCAGTGGCCAACGTCGCCCATGCAGCAACGTTGGCCACCCGACGTCGTCGGACGTTGGGCACTATAGGCATGGATACAGCTGCCGTCTGGCGACGCAACCATCCGATACACCACTTAACGTATCGGATACGAATTGTGCAATGATACGCCATGTGACGTATCGGACACGTATCCTTGCCGTGTCCGTGTCCACGTGTCCAAGTGTCGGACGCTCGGACACTGCTATAGAGAGCCGTGTCCGTGCTTCCTTGTCCCAGACTAGCAATATCTGCCTATTTTGCACACTCTCTTGGCCTATCAATTGCCAATTTTAATGCATCGGATCTAGTATTAAGGATCTCTTCTATTCCCTTAGAATCATTTCACCATTACATATGATTACTCTGGCTAATGAAACTCAAACCATGGATAAAGGCATTGGGTCTACATGTCTCCTCTCATCTTTAACTATGTTCTCAATGTTTCTATTTTTCAATTTAATATTATATCTATCAACAAATTAATACATTAATTTGGCATAAGACATAAGTCTCAAGTCCTTTATCATCTTAGTTAGACCTTATCTTTAACCATCTACACTCTAACATATGACATTCTTCTCATCCATCATCCATCGCGATCATCTGAAATCTCCATGCTCTGAAAGATGGTATCTTGCTTTTCTAGCTAATTTTTACTAGAGTATGGGTTATGTCAACTTGGAAAATAAACACATGTTTTGGTTATCCACATTTAAGGTCATCCACATTGATATTTATTGATTATTTTTTACATTGGACCTCACTATTTTTTAATGAAAAAACAAACTAAGTCATTTTGTATCTTCTAAAAATCATTGTTGAGATTCGCAATCAATTTAATATTTCTATTAGTATTTTATGATGAATAATGCTTTGGAATACCTTTATGCCCATTTTCTAATGTGTATTTTTTATAAAATTTTTCATTTGTCTTGTTGTGCTTATACTTCACAACAAAATATGTGGTTGAGCAGAAGAATTATCACTTAGTTGAGATAGCTCACACTCTTATTATTCACCATATAGTTCCTTAATAGTGTCGGGGGTACACTATCTTAACTGTCTGCTATTTAAGAATCACATTCCTCATGCTCTTCTCTTTCCTAATCAACCCTTGTTTTGTCTCCTTTTATATATTTTTGAGCACACTTATGTTGTCAACATCCTTAAGGTTGACTAGGATAAACTTTTTTCCAAGGCAACGAAGTGCATCTTCCCCGGCCATTAAAGCCTTCAATGAGGATATTGCTGCTTTTCTCTTGATACACATTGTTACTTCGTTTCATCTTTCAACTAATGTCACATTTTTTGAACATTCTTTTCTTGTCTCTACCCCCACCACCTTCCATTCTTGAGACATTATTTATACCTCAACCTTCTCATTTAGTCTACGCCATCTGAGTACCCAGCTACTCCACTTTATTCATTACACATTTACACCTATCGCCTACATAACAACATCAGATTTCCTAATGACTCATCTCCTAGGCCAACACCCTCCATGCCACAAGTCTAGACATTTCTCATTGATCACCTCATCGCCATTCAAAAAGGTTTTCGTTCCTCTCATAAGACTCACCTATTTATACTTTCCTATCTTATTATCATTTATATATATATTTTACTTTTATTTCCACCTCGTCTAACATTTCTATTCCTCGCATTACCCATGAGACCCTCTCTCATCTAAGCTTGGAACAAACAATGATTGAAGAATTGGTTGCTTCAATTTTTTGAATTATATTGGCACATGGGACCGTGTACCGTTATCTGCTAGCAATTCTCATATTGGTTATCATTGGGTTTATCCTATTAAGATTGCTTTGGATAGTAAAGTGGATCGTCTTCAGGCTAGTTCGATTGCCAAAGGGTATACTCATATTTATGGATCCGACTACTATAATATTTTCTCTCTTTTTGACAAGATGATTTCCATGCGACTTCTCTTATCTATGAAAGCTGAGTTCTTGACCCTTGTATCAATTGAATATCAAGAATATTTTTTTCATGATAACCTCCTGGGGAGGTATAAATGGAACAACCACCTAAACCCATTGCTCAAAGAGAATATACTTTAGTATGCAAGCTATGTAGTTCCATATAGAGCCTAAAGCAGTCCCCCAAGCCCGGTTTGGCCACTTTAGCCCTATAGTACATAAGTACAATATGACTTGAAGCACATGAAACCACTGTCTAGTATCATTATACATCATCAAAATAATATATCTATCTGATTATTTATGTGGATGATATCATTATAACAGATAATAACCATAATGATATCCATAAACTTAAACATTTCTTCAGCTACTTTCGAACAAAAGACTTAACAAAACTTGAGTACTTTCTGAGAAGTGAGATAACTAAGCCTAATTCCAAAACGGTCATGTCCCAAAAGAAGAATGTCTTACAACATATTGAAGAAAACAAGTATGTTAAATGATAAACCTGTAGACCCACCAAAACATCCGAATGTCAAGCTTGTACCTAGACAAATAAGCCTCTAAAAGATCAAAAGAGCCTCTACCTCACCAACACACAACCAGCCATTTCATTTTCAAAGAATGTAGTCAATCAAATTCTACAATCACCATGTGACAATCACTAGGATGTTATAATCCATATTATCCACTATATTAAAGGAACATTAGGTCAAGAGATATTTGTTGAAAACATGGGCAAAACCCAAATTATTGAATATTACGATGTAAATTAGGCAAAATTATCTACATACATTTTCCACATTAGAATATTGTGTATTTATTGGAGGCAACTTAATAACTTTGAAAGGTAAGAAATAGAATATAGTGGATAGGTCTAGTACTGAAGCTAAGTATTGTGGTATGATTTTGCTAACTTATAAAATTATAACTCATACTTCTTCAAGAGCTAAGATTTTAAAAAGATTGCCCAATGATGTTTGTGTGTGATAAGCAAGCAGTTAAATACTATGTTACACGGACACGGATACGGACACGGAGATATGACACGGCAAATTCTAAAAAACTAGGATACGGATACGACTAGGATACGTCATGATAAAAAAAATAAAATTAAAAATAAAAATTATTAATTATAAATATTAGGTATTTTAAAATAATTTAAAATACTGTAATTTAAAAAAATTTAAAATTCTATATTTTAAAATAATGTAAAAAAAATTTAAACCCTAATTAAAAATCCACAATAAATACTATGGTACATGGATAAGACATCTCACATATTAGGTATTTTCATCTATTAAGTACAAAATCTAAAATAATAAGATATCTAATTAAAAACATAAGCAATAACATGTTAACTTTTTTTAATTTTTTTTTTTTTGGAAGGAAAGATTAGAAAATTAATTTGTATTACAAATTTTTTATAAGATGAAATATGAAGGGTCAAATCAAATAATATATAAAGTGCAAAAAGATATCATACATAAAAAAATAATCTACTTGACATAAATTATTCTTATTTAATATTCGGAAATATATCACTAATAGAAAAATTTATAAGCATAGACAACAATTAGCTGCATTAAAAATCATGCTAACAAATTACAAAAAAATTAATATAAATATCGTATAAGCTAGTGCATAAAGATTACAAAACACATTGCAATAGTCTCATCCAAAATTTTTATACCAAGCAAAACACAATCCATCTCTAAATATTTTTTCAGCTTGTAAAATAATATATTAAAGGTGACAAAACCCATTGCTAAACAGTCACCATAAATAAAAGTAAAAGAAGAATGTGGTTGCATAATATCCTCTATAAGAGTTATATCAAAGTTTCAAGCATTTTACTATCACAACCGATATGAATTATATCATGGCACTGAATCTCAAAATACTTAAAATTTTTTACTTTTTCAGAAAAAAAAAATTACTTCAAATAAAAATATAAAAACACAACTTAGATATCTTGTATGTGCAAATTGACATTCATCTAAAATTTATATGCTTGATTAACTATAAATGATTATGATCAATGAAGAAATTTTAAGTGCTAGAGGTTTCTATGCATATAATAGTATGCGAAAAGTCACGTCTAGATTACATATAAAAAATATATAAGAAATAACTAAATATACTTATAATAATCAAATAATTAATCTTTATCATAAATCTTTTGTTAGTAATAACATTAAATAAAAGAGTATTATTAAACAAAAATTGATACATGTACAACTCATAATATTTGCAAGAATACAATTTAATAAATCAAACTCTATAAAAGTAACAATTTTATATTTCCTCCATGATTAAACAATCTCTCGCATAGTATGTCACATATAACTCAAAAGAATATCTCAGGCACTCTAGTTTTTTTATCTAACATTATAATTAAAAGAATTCATTGAGTTGAATTATTTTTAACAAAGTAACTCTCAAAATAAAAATAAGATTCACATACCCAATAAGTAAGATGAATCTGTCATCATGGTTATTCTAGGAAAAAAAAAATTATAACATACATGTATAAGTCATACGAGATAATTGACTATAAAAATCATATGAATTAAGCTCTCATTTGGATATTTCATTCATCTCCTCATTAAGATCTCTATGAAAAAAATAATCTTCACGCTTAACTAGTACACCATCCAATTGTGAGATGTTATATATAAAATAAGAAATCATTTAAAATCAAATTGAAAAGAATGTATCCTAGTAATTCACACCAAGCAAATGAGTGAATTCCTTAGTAAGTCAAACTCATCTACTATAAAAAACTTGTACACAAATTGAGGTATTAATTTCCAAGTATCATTAGAGTGAAGAGTATGAATCTCATGTGAATATTAGTATCCTAAGTTCCTTTTAAAAGATTATTATTGAAAAAATTAAAATATAAAAATTGAAATTTATAATTATATTCATAAATAACTTCCATGAGCCAAGTGTAGTCATGCTTCCGTCAGCATGAGATGACGATTGTAAGATTTTACTATCTTGACTAATTTCTCAACTTACTCCACTTTGAGAATCATGTAAGTCATCCTAAAATTTTTACTACAATTAGTTCCAAAGTTAAGGATAATGATCTTTGCCAAGATGGACGAGTAAAAATAAGAGTTGCCCAACGAGAATAGGAAAGAAGCACAATCTAGATTTTAGGTCCAAAATTAAATTTCAGAGATTTGAGGATTTTTGAATTTTTGTTAGAATAGGTTCAAAAAATCTTAATTGTGAGGTATAATATGAAATTAAGAACTACCAATTGAAAATTGATGAAAATTGAATTCAAAAATTCAATTCACACTAGATATGATCTTGTGTGTATTGATCTACCACTCATGACTTCATTAGATATAATTTTATTCATATTTATCATTTTTATGAGGGTCCAGATAGCTTATCTAATCATAATGTTTATTCTAATAATATTGCAGGTACTGATACTTTGGCCTCTAGAACACCTAAAGTTTCTCATTCGCCAATGGCCCATGAAGCATCATTTGAGATCGATTCACTTTTACATCAATCCACATTCATTTGTAAATCCACAAGTTAATAAATTTTGCTTATTCTTGTAATCTTGTTATTCCTCATCATTTAATTATTTTTTTAGCTTTTATTCATTGTTTTACTAAGCCTTCTTCATATAAAGAAGTTATTCATGATCCATGTTGGCAGTGAGCTATAGATGAGGAACTTTTAATTTTGCATAACACATATAATTGATATTTGATTCCTCTACCTCCTAGCAAGAATGTTGTTAGTTATCACTGTGTGTATAAGATCAAGACAAATTTTGATAAAATTAATGAGTATTTCAAAACTAGGTTGATTACAAAAAAATACTCACAATAATATGGCATGGATTATGATGAGATATTTACTCTTGTTGCAAAAATGACTATTATTCATACTTTTATTGATATTGCTTAAATTCGACAGTGAAGTATTTCTCAACTTGATGTTACAAATATCTTCTTAAATGGAGATTTCTAAGAATAAGCTTATATTATGCCTCCATCTAGTATTTTTCATACTCACTGAAGAAGCATTATATGATCTCAAACAACACTTGATGCTTGGTTTAAGAAATTCTATTATTGTAATTTCTTCTCTTAAATGTGTTGTCGGTAGTACCGAAGTATGTTGTATCATCCTTTTTTATATGTTAATGACATGATTATTACAAATAATGTGGTTTCAATTACTTGCATAAACGAGATTATTTATTTTTCAACTCAAACCTATGTATTATGATAATAATACTATTTGGATTACTCACAATTTAGTCTTTTATGAACAAATCAACCACATTAAAATTGATTGTCATCTTACACATCATCATCTCTAGCATACCACTATTATTCTTCCTTGCAGCTTATAGATTTCTTTACCAAGTCACATTCTATTTTTCATTTTCGTTTTCTAGTTAACAAACATTCAGTGCTTAAAGCAATAGCATTGTGAGTTTGAGGAGGAACAAAAAATTTAGAAGACCTAGTCTGTAGGATTATTTGGTGAATATTGACTCGGCCTTGGAAGACCTAGGTTTTAAGGTGGTTAGCCTCCATAGACCTGTTCTTTACAGTGATTAGTATCCTAAAAACCTAGTCTTTAGGGTAGTTGATCACTTGAAGACCAAGTCTTTAGAAAGTTAAAGTACTCCACTTGTAAAGTGGAATACTTGAATCATAAATGAATAACAAAAAATTTGATTCATTTTTAATTTTTGACATTCTTCTCTCTATTTTCTTTAGTATTTAATTTTCACAACTCCTTAGACAATTAAAAACTCGTGTTTCTAAAATATTTCACATGCATCTATAATAATTTATTAGAAATGAAAAAAATATAATTCATAACATTTGCATTTTATTTTTAGAAAGTCAAGCAAAGAAAACAATGGATGAGATGAGGCTCAGATTTGCCAATGTAATTGTATGCTAGAGTCAATAAACAATCAAGCAACATACATACAATAGGATGGATTGCTTCTTGTTCTAAAACTTAGCATTTTATTTCATGATAAATAATATTGATGAATAATTTTTGATAATGCAATTGTTGATAAAATATTTTATAAATTTACATAAAGAATAATTTTTTATTATTTATCTTTCTTTTTTCATTGTGTTATATGATTGTATACATTGTTACTTAGGAGTACGAATTTGGGTGGGCCAGGCTCAGATTCAAAAAATGCAGCCCGACCCAGCCTAATGGGAAAAAAAAAATCCAATGTTGGGCAGAACTTCTGGGACACACCAACACCCAGACTCTCTCTGGGCCTCGAGACCAGGCTGAGATTCAAAGAGAAAGTTGGCCAGAGTTTAAAGTTCACCTTGACATGTGCCTAATCACTATTCAAAATTCTTCCTAGAAAATGCTAAACATCACATTTGTAAAATAATGTGTTAGAAAGCATGGCATATACTGCACTATTTCTACATGCCAGGTCCAGCTACTGGTACAGGTAATGACATATGTAGAAGCACAACACCATTTTGGTATTTTCATCAAACGAAGAGAATCATTAATACAAAACAGAAATTCACCTGTTCAAGAACAGAGTTCAAATCTCTACCCCGCTTTACAGTGTCCCGAGTTATTCTTCGAGCAAGTCTAACATCAGCATCTAGAAGGAATTGAACAGCAGAAGTAAGGTCATATAAGAAGCGGCAATCATAAATTTCAGCAGAAAAATAGTGTTGGAACAGCCGCTAACTTCATTTTGTTAACTCATTACAACATCCCTGCAACCTCTTATCGTTGGATACCAGATGTAGGCCGTACCTAGAGGTGTCAAACAGTTTGGAACCATGCTGATCTTATACATACAAATATCTAGTCTGCTTATCATAGTAATAATATAATAAAAATTAAAAATCTTAAAAAATAATTAACAAACTTACAACAAAAAATAGAGTAATCTCAATGAAGTCTAACATTTGGAATATTCATGATGACGATGCATTAACATGGTTCATCACTTGATTTGTTGATATTCAGTGATTACTGAATAAAAAATTTTATAAATTTATGAGATCATCCTATCTCATGATGACCTCACTATATATGAGTTTATGTCGTTACAAGTATATTTTTAATATTATATTTAATAACTCATCAATTAAGGATATTGTTATAAGTATATTTGTGAAAACTATTTGAAATGATCATTTAAATAAAATTTTTCATATTAAATATATGAAATATATACAAACCTAAAGTATAAGCCAATTTATATATTATTACCCTCATTAAAATTTATATGAAATATAATAAAATATGTTAAAATACCTAATAGACTACAAAATTTTGACACTATGTAAATCAACAATCCTAAAAAAATTCTAAAAATAAGTCAAATATTATTAGAATTATATATAACTTATGTTAGATACATGTGTTGACTATCAACATATAATATTCGGCTAAGTTAATAAAATAAATAAATAAAATAATAATAAAATAATCTAACTGATATATAAAAATTTTATTTTTGAAATCATTTATTAACTTTTATGATAAGATAAATATGTGTTCATCTATATACACTCTCAACACATACATTATACTTATGTAGATATACAATATTAATAAAATTATAACAAATATAAAAAATATTAAGATTTTTGAGTATTGACTATCAATAGGAAATATTAAAAATATTAATTTTCTATTTAATTTCTTTATTATTTGCATGCCAATTAAAATTATATAATTAATAGCAAATAAGTAAAAAATATTATAAAATATATATTCACTTTATGAATCAAATATAAGAATCAGATGATATGATTTACGAAAAATTAGATAATATATTTAAATATTACTAAACTAAATAAAATAAATTCAATGAGCTTCCCAATACAAATATCGATAATCAATACAATGTTCACTTTCAAATATCCACATATCCACCCCCAATCATCATTAAAAGATCCACTGACCTCAAATATTTCATCATTGTCATTCCAATCAACCTGCATTACATAGTCAAGAATGTTTATGCCAAACACACTGGCATTCCAATCCAACTTTTAAAGTTCATTCACATGAATATTAGAGTACTTTTTCGATGACATTTCAATATTTTTTTCCTGGATTGGAAATAAATTTGCTCAACATTCAAAACATAAAAAATATAGTCTTATACATATCATGGCATACATCAAGCTCTCAACCACACTGACATACAAAATAAGGAACATCATTTTTATCTCTAGTTGTGTAGAAGGATATTACTCAGCTGTTAGCCACATATCAGCCACCATAAAAGCTCCCACCAACTTGGAATCAAATGTATTATCCTCCAAAGAATATCTTTCACATATTCTTATCATGATCTCTTCAAATTTATATGTCAAGTATAATATTTACTTCCACGAGAATAATCATAAACTTCTCAACACATAACCTTTTTACCAATAATTATATGCAATGTTATTTCTTATAAATAATATATTATCCACATACAAGATTAAAACAATAAAATTAGTGACTGGCCAATTAGTGTTGATGCAGATATCAATCTTACATATATTGAATCTTAACTGCAAAATAAATAAATCAAACTTTTAATATCACATCCATAAAGATTACTTCAGCTCATACAAAATCTTCTTTATATTGTACACCAAGCTTTCATTACCTTTCACCTTTAAAGTAGTTGATTATTGCATGTAAATTTATTCCTCGTAAGTTATTGTGAAAAAATATGACATTCACATTCAACTCTTCAACTTCTAAGTCATAACTTGTTACGGCAGCTAATACCACCCAAATATAAATCATCTTCACTATCAATAAGAAGACTGCATCATAGTTGGTAGTTTCCACTTGAAAATTCTCTTGACAAACAATCATGTATTATGCTTTTCAATCTTTCAATCAGCCTATAGTCGCTACCAAGTGCCGACCCTTGGCACGATTCTTGCCTTGCCGAGCCAGCACTAGCCAGGCCGACGCTTGGCATGAGCCATGCCTCATGCTGGGCTAGGCACGGCCCATGTGCCTAGCCCGACGGCATGGTAGACCAGCCCAAGGATCCAGTTGGATTTTTTTTTTAAAACCAAGTGAAAAAACTAGGTAGGTAGACCCAACAAGTCCAGGCACAACCCAGTAGGAGTCTGGCCAGTGGGCCGTGTCAAGATGGCACTTCTCAAGCCGGGTCGTGCCAGATTCAAGCCATTCGGCATAGTGGCCCAATTGATACACCAAGAAAAATGGGCAGGGCTAGGTCGGGTCATTTGACACCTCTAACTAGCACAACTCAATTGTTAAAAGCACGGCACAACCCATTTCACTATCTTGCCTAAATGCGTCACGAGCCATGTTGGGCCAAAGATCATGACACGAGAAGCATGGGACGGCACGACAACCCATATAAGCTAGTTTCGGCCCAGTTTGCCAAGCAGGCTGGCCTAGTTCTAACCCAGTTTATCCTAGAATGAACCAAGCTACCTAGACCGAACCCAAACTAGCCTATTACAAACCAAGCTATCCTAAACCAAATCCAAACTACCATGGAACGAACCAGGCTAGCCTGGAATGAAGAAGACTAGCATTGAGTGAACTGAGGCTAGCCTACAACAAACTAGATTATAATCATGCCAGATGGTGTTGGGCACGACCCAGCCAAAAGATGTGTCAATTGACTATGTCAGGCTGCCCCTTTTTATAACCATGCCAGCATATGACAGACTGTGATAAACATTGTGTCGTGTCGGGCATGACATAGTGGCCCGAACGGACCTTAAAAAAAATAAATCATATCAGCATTGCACGCCCCTTTTGACACCTCTAGTATGTGTATGCATACTAATTTTATCATGAAGCGTAGTAGTCAATTATACAACCTTTAAACCCTCAAAACATCCTTCAAAAATTAGGATGTAAAGTTTAACACATCTCCTAACTATCTCATCCTCCCACAAAAAATAATAATAAAATTTCTAGTATGTAAAGTCAATTTTAATTTTTTTCTCTGGAAACACCCCTTTAGGTTCTCTTATTACTACCATGTGAAAAAAATCAAAATAGAAATTTGATTCATTATCTCGCCTTTACTCGATAAAAGTGTAATTGTGGATATATGAATTATCCTCAACAAAATTTTTAAGAAAATAAGATGTATCTTCTCACTAAGGATCTGTATTTGTAAAATGATGTAACGATACCACCAACAAATATAAATACAGAATACTACAAATCTAATCATTCAAACTCATCAACACAATAAAATCTATCTATATAAGAATCGCATCATCAATTCACTCATATAATTATACCCAAAATACATAGTAAATTATCTCATGTTAACTAGTTAATATGTATGTCAACAATTGAGTAATATTATCTAATAAATAAAATATTCCAGAACCTAAGTCTCAACATTTCTAGCATATATGACAAAAAACAAATATGATAGGCACTCAAAACAATCGCTTTCACAAATAAACTAGTAATAGTATTCATCTTCAATTTTAATTTCATTATCATCAATGATTACATACTAATTACAATCATTCTTCTTTGCCAGAAAAAAAATAGCATAATACATATACATACACAACCACAGCACACTACACAAGAACCACCACAGCACAGCTTTGCCGACCAAATGGTCCAAGGTTTTAGATTACTCTCACAGAATTATTATTTATAGAATCAACTAGCCCAATTTCAAAAATAAAAAACAATGCCAACCAACAAGCAGCAAATCCCAAGCCAAAAAATTCTAGCCAGCAACACCCAAACCAAAATTCTAACCACAAACCACAACAAAATAACAATGTCACCACAAGAACAACCTCAAAGCCATGGAAACCACCACAACACCACAATTGCATTTCCATAGCATATTATTCATGGCACCACAAAAGCTATTGCACATAGAAAACACAACTATACCGCTACAGAATGTCAGTGTTGCCATTACGGGCAACAAATGCCGGTCCAAAATATAGGCGACAATTTTGCATGGTGCAAAACCTATATTCAGATCCCCACAACATCTCATCGGCTCTAATACCATGCTAGGGTTCAGGAGAATGGAAAGAGAGAGATAGAAATAGAGAGAGAGAGATAGATAGAGAGAGGGGGGAGGGAGGGAGGGAGAGAGAGAGAGAGAGAGAGAGAGAGAGATTAGAGGAGAGAAATATAAGAAGAGAGACAAGAAGATAAATACGATTCTATCACTCATTCAAAAAAAGAATAACATAGCATATATATAGTAAAATTGTGATAGACTAAAAGTTAGGGGTTCCCAAGCAAACAAAACAAAAGAAAAAATAAAGTACAATAGAAGAAAACCAACATTAAACCTCAACAAACCCAAACTAAGTTAATAGATAACACTATCAATAGATATGCTTAATGATTTCTATAAAATTTTCTTCTACAATAAAGTGTTAAGGGCAATAGAAATTTTCAAATTTTAGAAAATAAAATTTGATATAAATTGAGAAATAATCAAACCATATACCAAACATTGTCAAGCATTCTATTTGCTTCAAATCATAATGATAAGATTTTATCACTAACAATGATAAAAAGTCTAGTAATTATTCTTAGCAAGGAAGATCAAATCTAATCAATGACAACTAATTATAAAATACAACACAAATTATAAATTTTTTTTAGTTATGCCCTACCTTTTAAAACTAAAATTATTGATGAATAGATTGTTAACTCACCATTAAATAATAAAAATAGTTCTACCCAATGCACAAGTCTTTAACTTATCACAAGATATGAAAGAAGTTAATATTCAATGAATTTACTCCTAAAAATTAGAAAGTTTATATCTGATAATTCTCAAACAAGAAACCTACCAATCTTTTATAAATATACTTACAATCATATCAAATCATGATATCATATGTCAACATGAACAAAATCAATTGGAATACCTTTGTAGAAAGAGTACTCTCTACACACATTAAACATCACCTACAAAGCTAAATACATATTAAAAAACATAAGACATATAAGAAACGATATCTCAACTATATAACTATAAAAAAGAACATATGATACAAACAAAAAATCAATAAGCTGGGTATAGAAATGATAAACAACAAACTTTGATAAAAAAGTTCGAACCTGTGTCAACAAAAATTTTCAGATTCATAAGATCACGGACATGTTGATCATGAAAAACCAAAATCCCCTCTAAGATAATTACATCAGAAGCATTTACCTGACAAAAACTTCAGCCGTTCAACATAGTAAATCTACAATATAAATTTAAATGCTCAGAAACTATCTTATTTCAATTGTTGCATCACTTCACAAAACAGAGGTGATAACTAAAGCACTGCTAGGAGCTATAATTGATATGAACCACCAGATGTTGTAAATTATTAAATAAAAGAAGATTAGTTCATTAAAGTGTAAAAACCAAAAAAATTATTTAAGTAGATTTGTGTGTGTGTGTGTGTGCGCGCGCGTGCGTGTGTTGAAAAATGAAATACAAAAATAAAATACAAAAATAAAATATTACTCAATGCTAGTCTTATTTCAATTGTTGCATCACTTCACAAAACAGAGTTGACAACTAAAGCACTGCTAGGAGCTATAATTGATATGAACCACCAGATGTTGTAAATTATTAAATAAAAGAAGATTAGTTCATTAAAGTGTAAAAACCAAAAAAATTATTTAAGTAGATTTGTGTGTGTCAGTGTGTGTGTGTGTGCGCGCGTGCGTGTGTTGAAAAATGAAATACAAAAATAAAATAAACAATACTCTATATCAAATGGTATACAACTAATGTCTTTATATAATGTACAAACGTGATTAAGATAACCCATAATTTGGATGCTATCAAAAGCATCAAAAATAAAAAAAAAAGTAACAGACATATCTCATCAAGCTAATGCATACAAGTTTACAAATACCCAGCTTGAAGAAAAAATATATAAGTTGTGACCTATTTTAGAAATTCATTAAAATAATTATTGGTTACACTGCTATCTAAATATATATTATAATAATGATCTCATTATAATTTTTCTCTTTAAAAAAGAAACAGTACATTTCAATGTATTTTGTCTTCTCATAAACTAATAAATTTTAAAATTATTTTATTGTCTAATTATCATAGTAAATGATTAAGTGAGAAATGAGTACATATTTAATTTCATTAAGCAAATATCATATCTAAAATATCTCAAAAATAATTATCATTATCATGCTACACGTTTTCCCAATACTAGATCATAAAATAATTATTTCACTTAATTTAAGTAATTCAAATATATGATATTAATAATACAATATCATTATGATTTTTTAAATTCCTTAATTATAATTGTTAACCATTTTTATAAGACTTTATCATATTATTGCGACAAGTCATTCTATAAATCTTATGATGAATTATAATTTGTACATAATGCTAAGTGAAATATACAAACCATATATATTCTCTGAATTTTAGTATCAAACATATTAATTATCAATCTATTTAATTATTCTCTTATAAATTCAATATTAAATAAAAAAACATCAATGAAGTTAAAGTAAATTTAATTATAATTATACTAAATTCAATTATATTATTTGGAATACATTCTAAGGCAATGCATCCCTAAACTAGTTTTACAACAATTTCTTTTTTATAATATATTTATTTATTTATTTATATTTGACTAAATTTTCTCTCCCATAATATTTTTCTCTCGCATAGTGAGTCCATACTTTTTTTAGTGATCATTAGCATCTTTAACTGCCTAATTTTTAAAATTATAGGATGTCCGACACAACATGATGGCACAACCTAATCACTATGCACATGCCACTCAATGTGCACCATAGTTTATGCACAAGCAAACCTAGGCAGGGCGTAGCCTAACATGGACGTATGTCAAACTAACCAAGGCTTGGGATAATGGCTAGTCATGGCTCAATAAAAATATCTTGGTTCAAGTTGGGTCAGAAACAAAGTATCCAACATGCTCATCCCCACCTAACTCGACCCTCAATTCTTTTTAAAAAAATTAGCACATGAATCTCAAGTGTCATACTAGTGTTCTAATTGATGCTACTCGAGACACAACTTGAGCATGACTCGTCTGCCAAGGGAACCAAGCCTAATTCAGCATTAATGGGTCAGCATGTCGTATCATATTGTGTACATAATTATTTGAGACACAAAACATACTGAGAAACAAAAACTTTGTGAAATCTTGGGACGCAATTTTAAATGCAAACTTTTTTATAAAGTACACTTTGCATAATATATATAAAAAATATATATATTACTAAATTTGTTTATAGTTTTAACTATTAATAAAAATATAATCAAATATAAAACATTAAACATAAGAAAAAATTATCATTTGTATTTCTTATCAACATAATCATTCAAAATTATAAAATAAACTAATGACATTTTAACAATATAAAACAAAGCAATGAAATTTTAATAATCAAGCATGCAAAGTTCAAAATTCAAACTTTAAATATATCTTATCAAATATAAGCATTAAATGTTAGTTGTACTTCTCATCATAAATTTATAATAAATATTGAAAGTTCTAAAAGATAAATAAAGTAAACACTCATAAATCTTCCTCAAATTTTAAATTCACAAAATTATCATCATTATCTTTCATTTCATTATCACTTTTTTCACTATTTACCATGCGAATATCACGTATAAGAGATCTCAACACGTTCAAAAAAAACACTATAATATTTCAAAAATAAGTCATGAAAAATTTACATTTTGTAAATTTTCTCTTTTGCACTTTTGATCATTTACTTTCTATCTAATCTAAAGTAGAAAACATCTTACTCAAGTTATTTCTTTGATCGTTGATGTGATATAAGGTGATAAAATTTATTACAAATTTAGTCTTTACAGGCCTCAACTCCTTTTGCACAGTAAATCACTTTATTATATTAGCAATCCACTCTATAATAAATGTAGTTGCTTATAAATATGATCCACTTTGTTATTTACTGTATATGTATTAATTTTTTAATATTTTTCAACAATAAGTCAAGATAATATGCAACGCATGAAATCTAATAGAAATGTGACTTTAAATTTTAGTAATCTCCTTATATTAGTTAAAGTTAAATATAATATAAATAGGTTAAAAGAACACACAAGTAATTTATAATGTATACATATAATCACTTAAATAAATAATTCAAAATTACATATTAAATAAATAATTTATAAATATTTATCATCATATTAATTGAATCATTATTTGTTATAATTTGAATAATATTATCTTCACTAATTTTTTCTACTCAACTATTAACTATTTCAAATAATTTGTTTAATGACTTAATCATAAAATAAATATCAATAAATTTCATAAACACGATCCGTTTTAAAAAATTTACCATAAAATTCACTAACATTATTTCCTTCATATCAGTCAATTAATCTGATATAATTAAACATTTAATTTGATTATATTCTATAAAAATAATCATTCATCAAAATTTTTGTAAGAATTATTATTAAATTTCACATCATAAAAAATTATTCTCTTATATTACCAATAATATTGCCTAATAATCTCGAGTATCTGTTAAAAACTAATATTATCCACCACATGTCGAATCATGTCATCTCACGCCTCCCGTGCCAAAAACATTTGTCCAATACAACCTTAACCATTCTATGGGTGGCCCACGGCACATTCAGGCATGGCTTTGAATTGGGTTGTGTTGTGCCAGACAATTTTGAATCATATCGTGCCTAGGACACCCAACTCATTTGACACTTCTATTGAAGCTCAAACAAATCTTCATTCATTTTATGTATCTCAAAACTCATTTGTTTTTTTTTTCAAATTTTTTTAACTAGCATTAGTTCTTTTAATTCTTTACTAGTATATTTAAGACAATTTATATACTTTTTTATATTTCTAAATCTTCCCACAATATATATTTTTTAATAAATATCTATTTTTTGTTATTTTATCACAGAAAATAGAAATAAAAATATTTGTACTTTTCATATCAAATTGACAAACATATTTTTATGTTGAATCTTTTCATCCACTTGAAGTGTCTACTTCAACTTCAATGATATTATTGATTGCGAAAGAAAGTACATAGAAAAATAGGAAATGAATTGGTTGTGACTTTTGATAAAAATAGAATAGTAAAAAGTTGACATAAATGAGTTGTGTTGGAAGGATTTATATAGATGGATAATGGGTAATTGTGGGTGTGATGAGTTAGAAGGAGGACAAACCCACAAATAATGATGGGGGACAAAAAGATATATGAGAAATAATGTAAGATACAAAGATATAAGTGACGAAAGTAGTGGTGAGGACAAGTTGGCATACAAACAAAATAATGTGGGGTGATTTGGGATAATAATTTTTTGATTTTGTAGTGATTAATTGTGTTTTATTTTTGTGAAAGGCACAACTAGGCGCGCCATCCATAAATAGGCACGCCTTCCATAAGGTGAGGCACCTTGGCAAGGGCAACATGGTGCCTGAGCCTTTGGCATGCCTTTAATAGCTATGGTCATGCCACCGGATAAGACCACATACACGCCAACCCTCTAGTCCCGTCATGGCCATCACCTTCCGGTCAAGTCGTGTCCAACCTAATTTTTTCCACGTTGTCACTTGTTGGGTTGGGCCACCCAACCTTTTTTCCACATCTTAAAAAAAATGATCTGGAGATTTAGTATAGATAAAAAAGTTAAAGAAGCTGAAAATATAATTACTTGCAAAATATTGTAGATCAAGCACCTTCTAAAAAAGATTAGAAACTAACTTCTTTTATTATTCTCTACTATAATAGTCAAACACTGATAAATAAGAAGTTCAGATGAGTCAGCAACTCATAACATGGGCTAGGCTAATCTTATTTCGAGTCGAACCTAGTTCATGGCAATGGTGGGTATGGCATGGCCCAATCCAACCCGAGATGATTGGGCATGATCAAGGCAACCAACGAGACAACAAGTCATGTCGAGATGCCATTTTTTGGAACAATGCTAACACGGTATGAGTCGTGCTACAAAACATGAAGTACATGGCAGTTCATGGTGGCCTAAAAAATAGATGTGCCAAAACAACACAACTCATTTGACACCTCTAAATAATACAAATAGCTTTCAATACAATATTTCATAAATAAAAAAATACATAAAATAAATTACTTTTTTCCCAAGAAAAAAAATCAAGGATGAAATCATTATCATAGTTGATATTACAATGATAAATGAGTCAATGATAGAGTAATCAATCAGTCCGAGTAGCTCGAGCATGGCCCATAACATGACTAGGTTCAGCCTTGTCTGGCACAACCGAGCCAGCCCATGGCATGATTCATGTCGTGTTGGCTGGTACAAGTCATGCCTCATGCCAGGCCAGACACTGGGCCAGTGCCATCGTCCACCAACACAAGGATTGGAGACCAGCTATGATTGGGCCCTTGGTCTAGTCCCTTCTGGTTATTTCACGATGGGGCAAATTTTTTTTAAAAGTCATGTATGTCGGATACCATTTAAGTGGTTGATCGCAAATGGACGGTTTAAAAAAATGAATCGTGCTAGCACAACCCAACCCGAATAGCACAGCATGGCATGGCCCTACAATTTGCAAGTCAACCATGTCGTGCTGGGATGTTAATCTAGTTATAGTGTTTTGTCGTGCCCAGTACAACACAATCCATTTGACATCTCTAGTAGGTAAATATATTTAGAAATGTTTTAAAGATGACTCGGCTTATTTTTTTTTCTTTAAATTTTGTATGAAAAATGTTCATGGATCAACTTTATATAAATTGTTATACTTTTTTTATTGTTTACTTTTGAAGTATCTTTACTTTTTGATATGAGCACTAAACTTATTGGTTGCACCAAACTATTTAACTTCTATTTATAATTTAGATGTATCTTGTACTCTTCCATTTTATTGAGTTTCTTTTATTAATAAGTAGTTTTCCTAATTTTAATATTTTACATATTTCATATTTTTTATTATATTATTTAGTATATCTTTTAAGATTGTGTATATTATTAGTATTGTAGTTATATATTTTTTATTAATTTTACATTATACTAAATTTTTTGCCTCTCCTATAATAATTAGTTATCTTTTATATTGAAATCAATTTACAGAATAGATGTGCGTCTATTAAATTTTTTAAAAGAATGAGTGACACTATAGTAGTGGGTATCTCTAGAGGCCGCACGTGGTGCACAAAACTTCCGCATATCTAAGGATCTAAGGAAAATTAATATAACGATAATCTTATTTCTAAAAATTTGAGAGATTGCATTTGAGAAATATCAAATCCAAAACCTACTACTATTGAATAAAATATTTATCATTATATTATACCAAGATATAATCTCCAATATAAACATGTAATGCAAAAATTTTCTAGTAATTATCCTAATAAAATTCTTGCCCAAACAATTTTAAGTTCAAAGTTGTTATGAAAACAGATATATTAGTATTTATGCAATAATGTAGAGGTGGGGTTTTCTATATCATCGAAAATATTAAATTTATTACTTACATTAAAATCATTATTTTAATCATTTAGTTGATTATGATCTATTTTAGTTTTTAGAATATTAGAATTACTAGAGGTCTAAGAGTAGAAAGAAGGAAATTAAATAAAAAAACAATAAAATATATTAATCTTTGGATGCTGAACATCTACAGTCTACAACATTACTAACTATTAAAAGTCAATTAGGTTTTAAGATTGAATATTGTAAAAATTCAGAATGTACAAAATAAATATTAAAAAAATAAGAGATAAACGAACAAATAATATTAGGAAAAATTAGAGATATTGGTATCAATAGATTTTAAAGAGATTAAAGCTTAAAATAATATATATATATATATATATATATATATTATATTTTTTGGTCATTTTAGGCCGTTACAATCATTGCAGTGATTTTAGTCATGGCCAACAAAAGAATAGCCATTTGAATCCAATGATTGGATTTGGATAAAATGATTGATAGTTATTTTATCCACGAATAGCTATGATAACCATCGTGATAAACGACTACAATAGCCATTTGGGGTTAATCATACCATAACTCTTAAGGATTTACAAATAGATCATGGATCATGGTCTATTACCCAGTTAGAGAAAATATTGAAGTTAAGAGAAAAAAATAAAATCAAATTAAAAAACTCAACTTTTTATATCAAAAATACTACCACATAACACTCGATATAAAACACACACAACTGACATAAACTAATATATGATGGTACATATCCTTAGAAAAGTCTGACAAAAAAACACATTTTGATTCTATTTTCAAAATTTAGTTTGCCAGACATTTATGACTTCTGAATGAATTATAAATTACCTGTCTGAAGCTGTCAGAACTACGCTGATGGCTTTTGAAATCATATATTGGAACTTGATATGACTGTCCACTTTTCAGCTTTTGGATGCAGTCGAGAAGTTGCTCAGTGTCAAAAGAATCTGCAAGAAAAAACATCTGTCAAAAAAAACAACATGATTAAAATGCTTTCGAGATAAGCATTTCCATCTTTAACTAATAAATTATTGGAATACCAGGATGATCAAAATTATATTCATGTACATGTTCCAATTCTTCGGGAGTCAGACCACGGTAAAATGAGTCCTACAAGTCTATCTACAGTAAGTCTGATATTTCATAAGATACAACACAATATTAAATATCTACTAACATGATAAATGACAACAGCAACATTGTGTTGCATCAGAAAACCTGATTTACAAGCACAACTCGTTGATCATGAAGTTGCTGGATGATCATGTCACATACTGTCGTCTTCCCAGAAGCAGTACCACCCGACACTCCTACTCAATCAAGAATAATGTTCCATTAGAAACAAAAGGGTGCACAGGAAATTCAAGAATAAAAATTTCGCATGCTTCAAATAACACATGCACAAAGACCTAAAACATAAGTAACAAAAATGATACTACTCGTGAGTATAATGAAAGTGCAAGTAAAAAAAATGAGAAATATTCACTTGAATCAATTAATTTCAATCTTAACCCAAAATGCATGTTTATCACATAAGGATATGCTAATAACGGAATACTAGAAATTAAGTTTCATTCATTAGAGAATAAAGAAAAGAACACACAAGGATCAAGATATAATACCATGCAACATTACTTAAATAAAACCATGTATCACCCATTTAAATGACAATCAAATCCTTTTTAACTTGCCAGGTGGTCCAAACAAGCAGGTAGTTTGGGAGGGCAGACAAAATCATAGTTGTGTAAGGTGCTAAGACAATGCACACAAATGTATCATAGTTTTAATTAAAAAATGATATATGTAGGTGATACAACAACACCTCATGCGACATATGCCCAAAGCACCAACACATATTTTAATTTTTTTTTTTATAAAAAATCATATTGAATGCATTAAGACTCCCATTTAACATGAGGTGAGCGAAAAAATAACATCTCAACAAACCTATGAAGATCAAAAAGATTATATCTGATGAGTCTCGAATTCAAGACTTACAACCCTTCGATAAAAATATTTTAAGTTATTTTTACATGTGTTGAGTTTTTTGTATATTTTTTTTTTAATATTTTGTTTATTTATGTGAATATTTTTTAGTAATTTTACTGCTTTATCATTTACCATATTCTTTTTCTAAATTTTTTCATTTTCAAAAATTATGTTATTAGTTTATATTTAGAATATTTATGTCATGTTTTATTTTTATTATATATTTTATTTAACATTATAATTTTTAATTTAACATTTGTTATGTTACAATAATTTTTTTTTAAATTTAATAATTTAAAATATTATATTACTATATAATTATTTATTTTTGTGTGTGCGTGTGGGAAAGCTGCCTATAGGCTATACTATATGCAGGCTCCAGCTAATGGACCCCAGCATGCAGCAGTCTACAGTCTGTACTGTACTGCCACTGCCGATGCCGATGCCGATGCCGATGCCACTGCCGATGCCACTGCCATATTCTATCTTATATATATATATATATATTACATTTTACTAAATAATATATATAATTTTTATCTATTTTAAAATATAATCAAATAAACAAAATCAAACATAAAATCAAATATCATTAATATTTTCGATCATCATAAATATTCAAATATATAAAATTGAATCCTAATCATATTGCCCTTGAGCAAATGCATTTGTCACCATACCAAGGTATAACTCACATTTGACATAAAAACATACATAAATTTTAAAAAATAAATTTCATATATTATTATTAAAATTTTAAAATACATAAATATATCATCATACAAATAATGAACAATAAAAAGTACAAATTGATATTTATTCCAAATAATAATAAAATATATTGCTTAATTAAATCTATAAAATTATATATATTATAAATAATACTCTCATATTTTGTGATATTTTTAACAAATACATTATTTATATTTTCATATTTGTACATCAAAGGAGATAAAATTGTCATGAAATTAAAATCTATAATGTTGCATATTTAGTGTAAGCATGTTTCTTGACCTTTAGATAGTTGAATCTCCCTTCCAGTAGTCCCGACCAACCTAGTTTTGTTATGTCAAGCATTCCAAATTGCCATGACTTGTATTAGATAAAAAAAGTAAACCCAATAACAATGAGTAATAACATGCACCATCCTGAAAAAAATACGAGTTGAGTAGGATGAGACATGCACATCAACACCGCCCATCTAGGATCAGACCCATCGAAGCTTTTCAACACAAAGATTAGACAATGGCTTGAGCCCAAGCTAACCTAACACAAACTCATGTTTCCATGGCCAATCCACAAGCTCATGTCATGCCCATGCTAAGCTAGCCATGAACAAAATATTAGTCGGGGCTCTTGCTCAAGAATGGCTAGCAACAAGCTCATGTCAGGCATGATCCATGCCTTAAGGCCACTCATGTCAGGTTCGGTGCAAACCCAACACAACCCAATTTACACATTAAGATACCAAGTCATGCTAGAGTGCCTCATTATTTTAGCATGCAAAAAGAATATGGCTCATCTTCAAAACTAGATTGTGTTGGCTTAACTCATCTTTGAGAACAATACTTTTTCAAAATTCAATCCAATAAAATATACCTTTGAACATCTAAGTGATAGGATCAATTCATTATCTAGTTATAATCCCTCATAGAATAACAAAAAAAATTTGTTGTGACACATGATACTACCAACATAATTAAGCTTGAGTATAATTTTGAGAAAACTTATTATACTACATCAAAACACAATTTTAATGAAGCTCTAGGGGATGATGTGAAAATACAAATATGTTAGGAGATATAATGATGTGAAAATAAATATTAGGAGATATAATGATTATAATCTAAATATATTTATTAGACAAATATGTTCACCTCTTTTCTCAATTGAGTCACTAACCATATTTTTTGATTCATTCAAGGTACTTACTTATACCATCTGATAACAGTATTAAAAAAATCAATGATGTATTATATTCAATACTCATTATCACAGCTATTTTCTTACGTTTATCATGGTATTAAACATTTACATATTTTAGTTTTTCATTTCTCTTGATAATTATGAGATCTCATATATTCTTTACAATATATTTAATCAATTAATGTTATAAATTATATTGGACAAAGTAAGTGTCATTACTTACAATCATATTTGTGAACTTATTCTGAAGCTACTGTGTAAGCTTATATTAGGATATAAGTGAGTATATATGATAAAAATTGGACCTAAAGATAAAGAAAATATTGATCAATTAAAGATAGGGTTGGCGATCAAGATAATTACACACTTTTTTATGTGAATTATTGTATATTTTTTCTCACATAACCAAGATAATCACTATCATTTATAATTTTTTATTACTTTTTACAACTAATAAGCATAGCAACTCGACATGAGGAACACATTTCAGCTTGATAATCTTGAAAATAAAATATTTATATAGCAATCACTCAATTTTATTAATTAAATACTTACTACTTTTAATCTTATGAAATGATAATCAAATTATTCTTATTCCTATTTCAATAAATCATGAAAAAAATATGAAATAATAATATATATTAATATAATTCTTATTACAGAAAATAATGAATTTAATATATTTCAACTAAAATAATTCTTACAAATCAAGTTTCAAATAAAAAAATTAAGATATTTTGAAATTCTGAAAATTTAGATTGTTTATTCAAGAACTATAATTTTTTATTCTTGAAAGAGATATGTTTTAAAATATTTTATCTGGCATTGATATAATGAGATATGCACTTATCAATTCATCATTTGATCTGAGTATAGATTTAACCACTAATACATGCAATTAGGATGATTCTTCCAAACAAGATTCATTAAAAAAAACATAACTATTTAATTATAATCATGTCAAATATCAATTATATTATTAAAATAGTTGACTATTTCTTAAATTTTTTGAAATAGATTCATATTTGCAAAATTCTCCAAATTTTTAAATATTTAAAAAATACTCCAAAATATAAAATCTCATTTAGAGTTTATATCTCATAAGCATAACCAGATAGAGATCTACTAAAATTCTAGTTAAGCTCTCATGAATACAAAAAATAGATCCATCATTATGTTTTATACAATTCTTCAAGCTCTTGCTAACACGTACTTACTAATATCTGTGTTGCACGGATACGGCTAGGGAGTGCCGTGTCCACGTGTCGGACACGTGGACACGGCGACACGGGTCGGACACGCGTCGGATACGTGTCTGACCCGCCACGTGGCATATCGGACACAAATCCGTATGCGATACGCCACGTGGCGTATCGGATACGCGTCGGAGACGTATCCGACGAGTTTTTCAGAAATAATCATTTACCTCCAGATGCGTCGTTTACCACCCGACGCGTCGTTAGAGGGTTTCGGGAGGGGGTTTCGGAAAATCGGGTGGAGGGGAGGGGGTTTCGGGAGGAAGGGGGGGGGGGTTTCGGGAGGGATTATCGGGAGGGACTTTCGGGAGGGATTTTCGGGAGTGATTTTCGGGAGGGGGGTGGAGGGGGTTTCGGGAGGGATTTTCGGGAGGGGGAAAAAAGGTTCTGGACGGGGGAGGGGGGGAGGGGAGAGAGGGTGTTAGAGGTTTAAATTTTTTTTAAATTAATTTAAAAAATAGAATTTTAAATTATTTTAAAATACTGTATCTTATATAATTTAAAAATATTGTATTTTAAATTATTTTAAAATACTGTATTTTAAATTATTTTAAAATACTATATTTAAAATATATGTTAGAGAGAGTTAGAAGCTGTAACGGGAGGGGGCAGGGGTTAGAGGGCTTAAATATATTTTTTTTATATTTTAATTATTATTGTTTGTTTAATATATATACAAAATATAATAAACAAATAATTTATTTTAATTTTATTTAAGCCCTCTAAATTTTTATTTATCAAAATATCTTAGCATTTTTTTTATTTATCTAAATTTCTATTAATGGATAATATTTATATTTAATTTTTTTTTCATGCCGTGTCCTAGCCATATCCGTATCCTAGTTTTTTGAAATTTGTCGTGTCCCCGTATCCTGCCGTGTCATATCCCCGTGTCCGTGTCTGTGTCCGTGCAACATAGACTAATATAATATAACTGAGTAGAGAGTATTATTATAAAATATTCTTCTAAAAAAAATAAATAACAAACCATCATTTTCAGATCAAATATAGAAATAGAGTACAAAACTTTGATGATAATTACTTGTGAACTTAAGTAAATCAATAATTTCTTAAAAGAAGCTAAGAAAATCAATCCAAAGCCCAAAAATAATTTACTAAGATATTCTAATAGCTCGGCACATTATTATCAATCCAATATATCATGAATAACTAAAATTATATCATATAATTATTAATTTTATATGAGAGAAAATCTAATATAATTCTATTATTATCACTTATGTGCCTATCAGTGAATATATTATAAATATTTTCACAAAAATACTTGGATAAACTACAATTAACATTCCTCTCCTCCAAACTAAGTAGTTGTGGTGCATGCAAACCATCTTGAAAGTATTGTTGTTTAGTTTTGATTTTAATTATTTTTTTTCTTATTTTCTACTAATTTTATTTACATGTGGGTATCCAACATGTTAGTTTCCCCAATTTAAATATATTTATTATATTGTCATTTTTTCTGATATGAATGAAAAGTAAAACAAATTTTGCACCCCTAGCATTTTTTATGAAAAAATTAGTTGTAAAACAATGATAAAGTTGACCCTAAAATTTTTACTATTTTGATGATAAGATTGAAGATGAAAAGCAACAACTACTAAAAATAATCATGAATCGATAGTTGCCAAAAATAGCAACATCCACAACATATTAGATCACCATGGATTAATGATTTTGAGATAATCATATTTGAAGACAAGCACACTTTTCTTTATTTTCAAATTATGATCATATTATATTAAAATGTGATGTTTTGAGAGTTTAATAGTGAAATAATGAATGAAAAATCAGCAGTTATTAAAAAAATAAAATGTGCACTTTAATTGATCTTTCGGAAGCACAAAATAATTAAAATTAAGTGGATGTATACTATGTTACACGGACACGGATACGGACACGGGGATACGACACGGCAGAATACGGAGACACGACAAATTTCATAAAACTAGGATACGGATATGGCTAGGACACGGCATGAAAAAAAAATTAAATATAAATATTATCTATTAACAAAAATTTAGATAAATAAAAAAAATGCTAAGATATTTTGATAAATAGAAATTTAGAGGGCTTAAATAAAATTAAAATAAATTATTTGTTTATTATATTTTGTATATATATTAAACAAACAATAATAATTAAAATATAAAAAAAATATATTTTAGCCCTCTAACCCCTGCCCCCTCCCATTACAGCTTCTAACTCTCTCTAACATATATTTTAAATATAGTATTTTAAATTAATTTAAAATACAGTATTTTTAAATTATATAAGATACAGTATTTTAAAATAATTTAAAATTCTGTTTTTTAAATTAATTTAAAAAAAATTTAAACCTCTAACACCCTCTCTCCCCTCCCCCCTCCCCCGTCCAGAACCTTTTTTCCCCCTCCCGAAAATCCCTCCCAAAACCCCCTCCACCCCCCTCCCGAAAATCACTCCCGAAAATCACTCCCGAAAATCCCTCCCGATAATCCCTCCCGAAACCCCCTCCCCCCCTCCCGAAACCCCCCCTCCCCAAACCCCCCTCCCCAAACCCCCTCCCCTCCACCCGATTTTCCGAAACCCCCTCCCGAAACCCTCTAACGACACGTCGGTAGGTAAACGACGCGTCTGAAGATAAACGATTATTTCTGAAAAACTCGTCGGATACGTCTCCGACGCGTACCCGTGCAACACATGATGTATAAAACAAAATTATAAAAAAAAGTGATATGCACCAAGTATAAGTATTGATTAATAGCTAGGGACACAGAATAATTAGAATTAAGTGGGCATGAAACAAAATAATAAAAAAAAGTGATATGAACCAAATATAAGTGATTAATAAATAATATCTGAGGGAACAAAATAATTAGAGAATTTTGAATCAGTTATTAGGAATGACATCACTAGATTGATGGTAGCTATAAAAACATAAAATTCATAGCATATATATATATATATATATTTCATATGAAGGATTTCACTAAATCCAAATCAAATACACCTTCGGTATAGTTGGAAAATAAAAATTAAATGCCAATAGTTTGTATATATGTAGATGATTTTAATTCGCTTAAAAGAATAGCAGTCTATAATGACTAAGCTTGAAATGATTGATATGGAAATGATGAAATATTTTTTTTTTACATGGAAACAATTCAACATTATGGTGGTATCTTTATTTCACGGAATAATATGTGCGACAAAAACTAGACAAGTTTCACATGAAGAATTGCAATTCATAGTGCATTATGCATACCATGGAATCAGAATTGAAACTCAGGGGGGACCCAAAAGAAAATAAAGTAAAAAACACTCTTTACTAACACATTCAAGAATTTAATGCATTCAGTTTCAGCATTTAACAGTGACACAACCAGATTCTATGACATTTCAAAGGAGCAGTTGACAATAGAGAAAAGACATTTGATCTTGTACATGGTAAGATGGAAAATCTAATTGCTGATATTTTCAATAACTGTCGTGAAATAGCATAGTTTCTTTGAGTTTCGGAAGCTCGATGGCATGCACAGGTTCGAAGATCCAAAGAGTCGAATTTTTTTCTTGCAACATTCAACTGAGGTTAAAGCCAAAGTGTCTGTTGAAATCTCAGAAATTCAATTACAAAGTTTATTTTATTTTTTTCATTGCGTATCGTTTTATTATAATCTTTCATTTCCCTCGTGTCGTTGAAATAAGATCCAGCAAAAAACAAACTTAAAACAATAAATACATTTTATGTTTGCTTCGCAACGAACCTAGCCAAACCTGCCGCAAACCAGCATAAAACAAGATCGCAACCAGAATTCTAGAGGCGTAAATAGTACAATTGAAGGAAATATTACAATAACAAAGCGTAAACACCCGTAGGTGTTAGTCAATAATTTACCAATGACAAACGGCTGATTGAGCATGGAATCGGCGGAGAGCGAGGAAGACAACATAGGAGATGACAGCAGGCCCTCCAGATGCAACCCTGAGAAGTGAGGACCGAGCGCCTTTTCCATTGCGACTCCGCCTTCTCCTCGCCTCCGATCACGATTTCCTCATCTCCCAGTCGCCGGCGGGTTCGCATGCGGGTTTGCTGCCCCGCTGCCACGCTCACCCTCCTGCCATTAGTTGGTTGACTAAGGTAGTATTTTAGTAATTGCTTTTTTGTCATTGCTAATTGCTAATCTAATTAGCAATGTATTATGATTAGTTATTTTATGTTAGTACTTAATATCATTAGTTATTAAGGTGGGAATATGTGATGGGGATTTGTGTTTTTACTTTTTATACATCCAATATATGAAAATTAAAAAAATTGCCATATTTTCCAAAATAAAAAAAATACACTAAAATGTAAAATAATTACATCACATTGTACCAAAAATCAGAAATTCAATTTTATCCACAACATGAAAATATGTTAGCAAATTTAAAAAGTAAAAATAATAATACAAATTTTAAATTACAATTACAATCACGATACAACATGGAAGTCATGTTATATTTCAAAATACAAAGAAGTGTTAGTTTATGTCGTCCTGGCATGATTCATGTTTGGGTGGGTCATATCATCCTGGCATGGTTCTGGGTGCCTCAATCAGGCCACCATGTCGTGTAGGGTAAGACCTGACATATGAGTCGTGTTGTGCCTATATCAGCATGATTGGCACTATTAGCATGATTCTAGACAAACTTGTGTAGGGTCATGGAGGTTTTGTGGGCTGCGTTGCCACATGCACTATCCGTTGGCCACCACCATTGCCACCGCTACTACCACCTCCACCACACACTAATAACTATTCACCATAGAAACATAAAACAAAAATATAGGGTTGATGGGGCAAAAAAAATTAATTACATGTACAATAATAGTATTTAACACACATCAGACATAATGTTAATGAATCATAAGTATGATTAAAAGATTACAAATGTATGAATACACTACAACTATTATACAATAAGTGCAGTAAAAACCAATATAGTTTTTATTTCAAACCAAGGTTCAAGAGTCAAACATTAAATAAAAATGGTAAATAATAATTAATTATAATAGCACAAAAAATGCAATCATAAATCATACTAAAATGATAAGTTTAAGATAAACACGGCAACAACAACAACCAACAATCACTCCCAATGCTAATTGGGTCTGTATGCAAATTATTATCATCATGTTATCATATGATGATACCGCTGATTGTGGCTCCAATATCCTCCAAGTCTTTTGAGTCATTATCTGCCAGTAACTTTTGTGCTTTTATTCCCACTCCATTCTAAATGTCAACCACAAATTTTCTTGTTCTATCATGCTTGCAACCGCGTCAACGGTATCTAGTCATAGTCTCAATCTTCTATTTGAAATGAAATTGGCAATAAAATTAAAAGCAAACTATAATGTTATGCTAGACACCAGAAGAGTTAGTAGATCCTATGTCATCCTGGATAACATATAATTGGTAGATTCATATAATTTTCACCATAGTAAAATATCAAAGTTCTTATCATCGTTATATGATTGGATTGAGTAGTAATTAGTATTTAAGTATTGAGGTAGCTCGTTCATATTTGATGGACCACCTTGTTGTTTTCTCATCACTAACTAAATGGAGAAGTCATCATCTCTAAGTATTGTATATATGTCAATACTTGGAGCCTGGCTACAACTACTATTATATATTGTATCATAAAATATAAATAAGTTAGTCAAATTTTCAAGAATGAATCATTCAAGTTGGTAGCCCTAGTTCATGCATCAATATGTCTATTAAAATATTCTAAACATTTTCTACCTTAATCCTAGGATCCATGCAAGTAATTAGGGGTGTTGAAATTTCCGATTGGCCGCAAGTTCCTACCCTATCTGACTGAGCGGTTAACCACAAAAATTGGGAGGGAATGCGAAAGAAGAATCCATTTTCGTATTCCTACCCTACCTTACCCATATTAAAACAATACATACATACATACATACATACATACATACATATATATATATATATATTTATATTTATATATAAAATACTTTATAATTATAAACACCAAACAAACCTAAACCCAAACTCTAAATCCCTATTATCAGTTATCACTCTGAATGGCTGATGCTGAATGCTGAAGAGTGAAGCCTACGTTGTGCTGTGACGGTGACTGTTATTTTGCGAAGTGTGAATGCAAGTGCAAACTATTGAGCCGAGTGTCGAGTGCCAACTGTCGACTGATTGCCGACTGGCAACTACTAACCGTCGACGACCGACTACACTGTGAAGTGCCGACTTCGACTATCGACTACACTATGAAGTGCAAACTGCCGACTGCCGAGTTCTAATTTCTACTGCATTGCGAAGTGATTCTGCTTAGAACGACAGAACCCTGCACCGCACGCGTCGCCTGCTCGACTGCCACTTTTTTTGTTGTTTTTTTTGTCATTGTTGCCTTGCCTATGCCTGTTGCGCTCTGTTACTATTAATTTATTAAAATATTTAAAAAATTTAAAGTTAAAATTACATAAATGTTTACCCAACTTCTTAACCGACTTCCTACCCGATTAATCGGGTAATAAGTCGGGTTGAAATGTTACTTCTTTTCGGGTGGGGTAGGGTAAAAAAATTTCTTAAGCAAAATTTTGGGTAGGAATGTGGAAGACTAAATTTCCTACTAGTATGGTAGGTTGCACACTCCTACGGGTAGTCAGACAAAAAAAAAATGAAATAGTAGACCAATACTTTAAATACATGGTTTCCATTTAAATGGACATGACATTAAATGTAGCATACACATTTAATGTGTAATAAAATAAAATTTTTCCAAATGTAGTATACCCATTTTTTTTTGCATAGTGGAATAAAAACACACGATATATTATTCAAGCCACAATTGGCTTCCCTTCACACATGCGATCTCGCATGTGGATCTATCATCTATCTTGGACCTGTACTTGAAAGAGGTCCCATGACGAAGTAAGCAAAACTCAATAGAGATAAACTTTTACAAGGCTACTCTCTTCCTAAGTGCACATAAAATATCATGCGTATATATCAATACTCATTCAAATACAATGTTTATATGAATGTAATTATGGATGAAATATTTATATACTCATATCCCAGAGTTCTATCGACTCCCTCACACATGTTGAGCCCAGTGTGACATATTATATATATCTATAAAAATATATATTTTTTTGAAATATTCTGAAAAATATGGACCTCCTTCAAAAAACAAAATTAAACATTCTCCGAACAAAATATAATTTTCTTTGACATACTCCGAGAAATATGGACCTACTCCTAAAAATCATATTGGACATTTTCTGATAAAATTTTTTTTCCTTAGA
The DNA here is from genome assembly GCA_029783825.1 of Sapria himalayana. Lineage (NCBI taxonomy): Eukaryota > Viridiplantae > Streptophyta > Magnoliopsida > Malpighiales > Rafflesiaceae > Sapria > Sapria himalayana. The sequence continues at coordinate 1,279,229 of JAREIK010000781.1, forward strand.
TATTTTCCAAAAAACTATAGTTTAACTTAGCTTGGATGTTGTCCCAATTCGATTTAACATATTAATATTAGCCATGCTCTTGAAAAATATAGCGCAATTTAGTCTGGACGTTGTCCCAATTCAAGTTTGCAAAATACAATTTATTATATCTTTATATGTATAAATATATCTTGTACCCACCCCCATTTATATAGAATGTTCCCGTATGCATGAAATAAAAATATCTCATTTACGATTAAATCATATTTCCGACATAGTTATAACTATCTAAATTCAATTTACATTGTAATATATTTTTGATAAATGAAACACACAAACTTTTCACTAATTAACCATTCCCAATAAAATTTATTAAAAATTAGAATTGAAATATAAATTATGATCATTTATGATATTTAAATAGAAAAAAATTTCAATAAAAGAAAATCATAACCTCTCATAATATTTCACGGAAACTTTATAAATTTGATATCAAACTGAAGCTCTCATCGCATAAAGAAATGTTTATTCTTGGACTTTATCATTCCGACTCCAGAATAATCAGTTATGATCAAAAGAAATCAACGAACCTTTTAATTTTTGTTCTCTACACTGTGTGTGTCTCTCTCTCCCCGGATGGTTGTTTTTTTTTCCCGTCATCTCATTTTCTGAATTCCTGTCATTTTTTTATTATTTTATTAAAATAATATTAAAAAACTTATTTTTTATTATTTTTTTATTTCCTAATTATTCTAATAATAATTAGATAAATTAAAAAAATAACTAAATTATGACTTACTCAGAATTTGACGAAATTTGTCACCGTAGTTATATTTTCCAAGACGAATTCAATGACAAAATTCATTTTCTCATCAGGGTTCTAAAATTTTCAGCTTGTTTTTCTTATTGCGGATTTATCATTTTGCCCATTTATCATATTATTTATTTATTCATTTTTTTCTTGGATTTCACACATTGGTTGTGGACATAAAGAGTTTAAAGATAGATTCTAAGACCTAATATCCATAAATATTATTCAAATGAGAAATATTATTTTTCTTGAGGACTAGCTTATGGATTCTATTCATCTGAGTAGTGAGGAAAGTGTAAACCTAGGAAGATTTTTATCTGTATAAACATCACATCCCTTCCACTCATAGATTATCTAGATTAAAAAGAAGGAACCAAACAACCAAATGATGATATTAAGCCATATGATTTGTTAGATGAGAAGGTGATTATTTTTCCAATAGGAATTGGTAAAAGTCTCAATTGTTCTTGATATTACTTTTCAACCATAGTTGGGATCTTCTATATTTTTTTAATCATTATTGACATAAATTAAAAGAGATTATATATTTTTCATGAATGCTGATAAGTCTAATTCTATTCATAAAGTTATCACTCGTGAGAATATATAGCAATTATTTTGATTATATAGAAAGAAATCGAGTCTGTGTATAGGATCTAGTTCCATTTCTTAAAGTTAAGAAGATGATAAAGAATAAGTTGAACTTCAAACTAAAACACAATGATCATGAATCTCGATAAGATATACAAGGATCGATTAGTCATAAATATAAATAGTTTTAGTTAGAGGAATGATGTTGATTTTGATAGGTTACTTAGTTTTGAAGATGCCTTCTATTTGAGATATTTTGATCATCTCAGGGTGAATAATAATTTTCTTCATGTTAACTTTCATAAGATTATTTACATAGAGAAGCTTAAGTGATTCTAGGCATAAGACAATAAAAGGTTAGTTTACCAACTCAGAGTATTTGTATCAATTTGAGAAATCCATATGAAAATGGTACAATAAGGTCTACTCTTTTGTGAATTTTTATGATTTTAAGCATACTTATTGTGACCTGCTCATACATTTATTATGACATTGTTATAATGCTAAATTTTCTCATTTTTCATATGATCTGAAAAGCTCATTGAGTGGTTATCTCTCGACCAACTAAGTTTTGTAAGTATACAAGTCATAAAAGTAGTAAAGAAAACTTAAATCCAAATATCAATCTCATAGAGATTATGTGGGTAATTTGATTAACCAACAATGAACTCACAACTACTTGAATTGATTAGATATACATAGGTTTCAGAATAATACTTAAACTCTAGTATTATCTAACTTCCTTATATAAGATGGTGTTTATTTAGTTATTTAATTAAATATTATAATCATTTGTTAGATGAATGAAAGATTAACATGGAAATGATCTTATTCTCTTTTGACATATAAGGTGGTTGTCATCATTTGACTATTACTACCAATGATGATCTTCTTGTAGTTATTTCATTTGTATTTCACAACTAAAATTACATGTTATTCTATTTATAGGTCATTCACATATATATATATATATTTTTAGGCATTATGTTAATAACCTTGATGATTGCTTTGATTATGCACGTCTATTCTTCAATCTCTATTATCTCAAAGATATTAAATAACACATTACTAAATATATTTGTACTTTCAGCTTCATAAGTATAATATTTATGATAATTAACATATATCCTTCCATGATCTTACCTGAAGAAGTCACATAATAAAAAATGACTTTCAAAGTTATCACAGTCATACGAGTCTCCTCCTCCTGGGTGTCCAATGATATACTTGTAAGTGTATACCATAGCTAATATATGACTTTTATATCATAGTGAAACCTCTAGGTTAGATATTTTATTTAATCCTCACATCACTCAAAGGTTAGTTCTTCTAGAATATGCATAATGGATTAGTCATAAGTAGATTCATGCTTTCAACTTCATGAGTAAAATATTTGTAAAGATTGAAATTACCTTAATCTTAGGTTTTCATACATAAAGTTTATTCTACATGTTAAGATTTGAAAAACTATCTCTTCTTTTTTAGTATATTACATGAGTGTGTCATATGATTTATCTATTACTATCCACCATGATAGACACATATAAACATAAGATACAGTGAAATGCTTAGATATCAATTATAAATAATATCAATACTCGTCAATATCCAAAACATAATTTTATCACAAACATAAAAAATCATATTAATATTATACAAATCCATAGAACTAACACTAGATCCTAATTTAGCATAACATTTGAAAAGAATTCATACAATATATTTTGAAAGGTATCTTATATAATTAAGGATTCCCAATGGAAGTCAAAGTGAATCTAATTCTCAAAATGTAACCCAATTGTGGTTGGAAGTCATGTACCTAGGAGTTTTGTGTGCTTTGCTCAAAATTCACTTTTTTTTCTCTTCTTTCTTCACTCATTATCTCCCTCTCTATACAAAATAATCTAAGTATTACTTTTATCGTTTGGATATTTGTGTGATGCTTTAAGTTGAAAGTCACAACACTAGGAATGGGGTCATCATTTTCTTATATCATTGCATATGCTTCGGAACATAAAGTTGTGATGCTGAAAATGATCATGACTTTATTATTTTCTCTAGAACAAATTGTCATGGTATTTGGAATAACTATAACTTTATCTTTTCTATCTTGAATACAAAGTTATAGTATTAGGAAATTCCATGACTAGAGTAAATGCTCTCTGTAATGAAAAGTTATTGTAGAAAAGTTTTTGTTATGACTCAATATGTATTTTGGTTATATATCAAATAAGCCATTGTGCTAGAAATTGTCATGACTAAATATATCAATGTGCTACATGGATTCAATGACATGAAAATAATAGCATGACCAGTATGTGTTTTAGAGATTGTGCGGCCACAACTCCAAAAAAAATATTATGATGCTAAAGACTATGTTGTATAATAACAAGATTATGTTAACTTGATTGTAAAGTCATGATATATAATGATTACCATGATTAGTTTTATAGAGTTATAGTCAAAAAAGGATACCAAAACTACCCAATAATATAGTTGAAGGTGCACCTAAGTTTTGACATGGAAAATATCATGATTATTCATCACTTCTCTCTCCTTAAAGCCTTTGCACTATCAAGTATATCAAATTTATATATAATAATTATGATTTCATGTCAATCATGCCATGTTGGCCGGGCAGATTAGTAGTTGTACCATGCCGAGCATTACATGGTGTCACAAATGGGCCACCCAAAAATGAGCAATCCTGACATGATATAACCCATTTGATACCTCTAAATAGACATGGTCACATTTTGATGCTTATTAGATCTAACTATCTTTAAAGGACTTGATATATATCTTAGAGATATTATAACTTATTTATATGGGTCTATAGATGGTGCTTATGAAATTTTCTAAAGGGTTCAAATTGCCTGAAGGAACTAATTCAATACCTTGAAATATGTACTCAATCATACTATAAAATTTATACATGGATAAAAGCAATATGGCAGCATGTGGTATAATAATTTGAGTGAGTGTTTGTTAAAAATAAAATATATTAATAATACAATTTGCCCATGTGTATTCATTAAAAAATATAGAAACTCATCTTATAATATTTGTAGTATATATAGATGATTTGAACCTTGTAGAAATGTTTGAAGAGCTTACAAAAATAGCTAGTTATTTTAAAAGGAATTCCAATAAAAAAGAAGGTATTATATTGACCTACATATTGAACATTATTCAAATGATATACTATTCTATCAATTAGCATATATATAGACAAAGTATTATAATTATTTTACATGGAAAAAACACATCCACTAAATTCTCATGTGGTTAATTGCTTACTCGAAATGAAAAATGATTCATTTCCTCCAAAAGAATAAAATGAAAACTCATTTAATTTTGATTTAACATATATCAGTACAATTAGCACATGTTTTTGTTGTAAATTATACTAGACCAGATTTAGCATTGTTATTTATTTGTTAGTAATATTTTATTGTCCCAACTATAATATATTGGAACATTATTAAATATATAATATGATGCATCTGTGGAACAAATGACATAAGCTTATACTATTAAAAATAAAAAAAAATCACAATTGATTGATCTCAAACATGATATGTTTTTACTTGTGTCGGTGCTGTAATATCATGAAGATAAATTAAACAAACAATGATCATAAATTCCTCAAATCATTCAAAGATATTGACAATTCATAAAACTAACCATCAATGTGTATGGCTAAGTTCTATGATAAGACATATTCAATAATCCTGTGAATTATCAATCAAAGATACCTCAACAACACTACATTAAGATAATGCTACATGTATTGTACATATTAATATATATATATATATATATTAAGGATGCTCAAACTAAGCATATTTTTTCAAAGTTATTGTATACACACAATCTTCAAAAATAATTAAAATCAATATTCATGAAATAAGTTCAAGCAATAATCTTGCTAACCTGTTCACAAATGCTCTACATATTGCAATATTCAAGAAGTTCATATATCAAAATATAATGCATAAGCTTAATGATCTCAACATTGAGATATTCAAGATAACATAATCATGTCATCATGAGGGGGATCATCATCATAGGATGCTAGCTTACTCCACATGTTTTTCTTTCACTTAGGTTTTATATTATTAGATTTTATTAGCAAGGTTTTTAATAAGACAGTTTTATTAATTCTTTTCAATAGTAATAGTCATTCTAGGGGGAATATTATAAATACTATGAATAACTATGATGATCTCTTGGATACTCATAAAGACCTTATACTGCCAATGTAAGTATTTGTATTTTTTGTATATAATTAAATATTATATGTAATTCTAATATTCTATAACCCATATAAATAGGAGATCCAAATCAATGAAATATAGAATTTATAACTCTTTTATAACCATGCTTTTCTATTTCTTTTTTTTTTTTGCCATATTTTTGCATGAGTTTCTCAAGGAAGAATTATGTTTAAGGATTGAAGAAAAATAAATAATAAGTATTAAAAGAATAAAAAACAAAATTAGTTGGAATGATAATAAAACATTTGAAGATTACTAGAAAGATAACATATTGATTTCGTTCTTCCTAAATGCCCAGAATACCAAAGCATTCATCTATAATTCAAAAAGTTTGAAGTATATGGATTATTTAAAATGAAAAAAAAACTCAAATATAATATTGTATTATTTTTTTAGATATTTAGATTTAAATAATTTAAAACATAAAGAATGTTATTCTACTCTCGCTATCTTTAAATATCTTTTCTATCTCTCATTTCTCTCTCTTCTCTCTCTCCTTTTATCTCCCTTCTATTTCTTCTCAGTCTCTTTCAACTCCCCCCCTCTCTCTCTCTCTCACAGTCCCTATCTCTTTCAATCCCGCTCTCTCTCTCTCTCTCTCTCTCTCTCTCTCTCGATCCCCCCTCTCTCAATCACTCTCCTCCCTCTCTCTCAATCCCTACCCTCTCTCTCTCAATCCATATTCTCTCTCTCTCTCTCTCTCTCTCTCAATCCCTCCCTCTCTCAATCATCACACACACACACACACACACACTCTCTCTCTCCATCTCTTGATCCTCCTCTCTCTCTCTCTCTCTCTATCTCTTGATCCTCCCCTCGCTCTCTCTCTCTCTCACTCAATCGTCTCCTCTCTCGCTTTTTTTCTCGCCCTTCTTTCTTATTCCCCCCTCTCTTAATCCTCTTTCGTCTACCCTCTCTCCCAATCCCCCCCCTCTCAATCCCCCCTCTTTCTCTCATTTGATCAATCCCCCCTCTTAATCCTCCTCCTCTCTCTCTTTGAATCCCCCCTCTCTCTCAATCCTCCTACCTCTCTCTCTCTCAATCCTCCAGCCTCTATCTCTCTCTCAATCCTCCAGCCTCTATCTCTCTCTCTCTCAATCCTCCAGCCTCTATCTCTCTCAATCCTCCAGCCTCTCTCTCTCTCTCAATCCTCCAGCCACTCTCTCTTTCAATCCTCCAGCCACTCTCTCTTTCAATCCTCCAGCCTTTCTCTATCTCTCTCAATCCTCCAGCCTCTCACTCTCTCTCTCAATCATCCAGCCTCTCACTCTCTCTCTCAATCATCCAGCCTCTCTCTCTCTCTCTCTCAATCCTCCAGCCTCTCTCTCTCTCTCTCTCTCTCAATCCTCCAGCCTCTCTCTCTCTCTCCCCCTTAATCCTCCAGCCTCTGTCTCTCTCTCTCAATCCTCCAACCTCTCTCTCTCTCTCTCTCAATCCTCCAGCCTCTCTCTCTCTCTCAATCATCTAGCCCCCCCTCTCTCAATCCTCCAGCCTCTCTCTTTCTCTCAATCCTCCAACCTCTCTCTCTCTCTCAATCCGCATGCCTCTCTCTCTATCTCTCTCAATCCTCCTACCTCTCTCTCTCTCTCTCTCAATCCTCCTGCCTCTCACTCTCAATCTTCCTGCCTCTCTTTCATTCTCTCCTTCCACTCACTCACTCATACCATTCATTTTGATCTCTCTTATCCTCCGTTTTTATTCTACATCCTCACAATTCTAGTGCAATTTTTTTGGAAAATGTATTTTACAATATTGTGTGCTAAATTAATGTAAATTGGTTAGGAGAAACGTGTTATCATTAAAAATATGTTTGAAACGAAAAACACTAAAAGTGTCAAGGTTTAATATGTATATTAGTTTTTATTATTTTATTATTAATCTAGTAAAATGAATTATCTTGTACTATTATTTTTAATTTTTTATTAGTAAACCACGAGTGCATAACATGCACAACTTTCCTTATCCAAAATTGATATGTACGTGGTGACGTGGCAGGAAACACTAAAGTCGATGATGATTCCCTGCAGTTAGATTGTCGCCAGCAAACATCCACATGGCATAGGATATTTCAGTTCTTCGACCTTCCCTGGTCACAAAAAGCACGAGACTATGAGTTGCTTGGTGCTTTCCATGAAATCGAGATCTGTTTTTTGCCGGAAGGCTGCTTCCCTGTCTAGTTCCTCAATTTTCACAGTGTACGTTTACTCTGCCCGGAATTGTCCCACGTCAATACCGTAATTTAATGAAGACCCGTTTCTAATACAGTGTGTCGTGCCCAACACACTTAAGGAATTACTCGCTTACATGAGTTAAAATCAAATCCAGTATCCATTGATTCGGCATCTGTATCTACCATGCCATTTCGTTACTACTAGGTGTATATTTTGTATATATTTTGAATGCACCGAGTTTATGCCTGATATGTAGTTTCACTAGGTATAGGAGTGTCACAATTGACTATTGTTGGTATATGTATACGTGTATCCATCGGATATCTCAAGTTAGTTAAAATAAGTTAATGAAAAGCTAGAAATTTGAATTATATTATGTTATAAAATAAAACACGCAATAATTTGAAAATAAAAAAATTCATTCACAAGATAATAAATACACAATAAATAAAATATAAGTAAAAGGGTATTGAGATTTTGAGGATAATTCTCAAAGGAGAGGGATCATCTTTTTATATAAAATAAATTTGGAAATCCCAAAGAAATTTTCGATGTGGGCTAGGTGTGATTTACCTAACCATTCCATAATATTCTCTCACTTGAAAATCATCTTTCTCACTTGGTAATGCTTGTTTCTATTCTTGCTAAGTCATATGAAGTTCTATATCATTCAAACTTGTCAGTGTTGATTTGTTTGGTCAAAATATTCATTATATTTTTATCAGTATGAATTTTTTGCATACTCACACTTCTTTCTTCAATTTTCACTCAAACAAAATAATATTGTATCCTGATATTATTGTTTTTGAGTGAAATACTGAATTTTTTGATAAGTGTAGAGTACTTTGACTATCATAAAATATAGTAATTTTATTTTATTTATGTCAAAGTTCTTTCATAATATTTGTAACAATATTATCTCTTTATTGACTTGTATAGCTGTAACATATTCTGCTTCTATCATAAAAGTAGATAAAATATGCTATAACATATTCTGCTTTTATTTGTGCCCAAGTTCTTTCATAATTTTTTGAAATCTAATTTTATTATTATCAATATCTCCAATATAATCTGTATTAATATAGTCTCTGATAATAATATATGAACATAAATAACATAATATAATATTTGAGGTTCCTTTTCGTTATCTGAGAATTATTTTTATAGTACTAAAATGTTTTATGCTAACATTTGCCACGAATTAGCTAATTATTTCCACTGCTTGAGTAATATCTTGTATTGTATAAATTATTATAAATATTAAACTTTATACTGCTGATACATATAGTACTCGATACATCTTTCTCTTATCTTATTTAGGGTTAGGAGACATACTCGATGATAATTTAAAATTAATAGGAAGATGAATAAAAACTAGCTTACTACATTGCATATTGAAGTGTTGCAAGATCATGTAAAATAATTTTGTTGACAAAGCCAAATTTTTTTGTTATTTTTGTTTCGGTAAATCTGCATCTTTAAAATCTTATTTTCTAGTCCTAAGTCATTCATATCAAACTCTCTAGCAAACTATATCTTAAATTCTTAGATTCGACAATTATATAAGCCTGCTACTAACATATCATCCACGTACGATAATAAAATGATAAAATTATTTTTCTCAAACCTCTTGTAGTACGTACAATGATACGAACTGAGTCTATTATACCCAAGACTAATGATGAAGGAATTAAATCTCTTATACTAATATCTTGGTATTTGTTATGAATCATATAGAGATTTGTTCAACTTATAAATTAAGTTCTCTTTACTAGTTTCAACAAATCTTTTTGGTTGGAATATATAAATTTTTTCTTCAATTTCTTAATGAAAAAAAATAGTTTTGACATCCAACCACACCTAATATAAATCAAATATATCACATAGAGTTATTACTACTCTGATTGTTGTAAGACAAACCACCGGAGAAAAAATCTTATTGAAGTCAATGTCTTCTTTTTGTGCACATCCCTATAACATCAATCTTGCATAATATTATTTTATTTGATCATTACTATTCTATTTTATCTTTTAAACTCATTAGTTATCAATGATTTTTCTTTCAAGTGATAATGGTACTAGCTTCCATGTCTTATTTTTGTGTAGAGTTTTAATTTTTTTCTTTATTATTGTTATCCACAAAAATGTATCTGAATTATTTGAAGTTTCTTGAAATATCGAAGTTTTTCAATCTTCTATTAGAATATAATATGTAATTTTTCTCTTCGTAACCTACTCTGAGTGCTAAGGTGACCACATTCTATCATGAGTTGGCCGACTAACTTTTTGAGCTTCAAACTCGACTTGATCTTGTACTTCGTGTTTTTGTTTTTTCTTCATTGATATTAGAACATTTTATCTCTGATTATTTTTTACTTGCACAGTGATAATTTATGAAACTTCTTTTAATGTGATATTATCATTAATTTTTTAATTTTTTATAAAAATTATATCTTTGTTGATAATTACTTTGTTGGTAGTGGACACCCATGGGTGATACCCCTTCACTCATTCATTATACTCTAATAATATATATTTTTTAGATTTTGGATCAAATTTTATTTTTTTTAGGTGTTGTATATTATATATTGTATGATATCCAAAAAAAGTTTAAAGTAGATTAATCAACTAGCTTTCCCATCAACATCTCTATTGATGTCTTCAAATTAATCATAGTTGATGATAATCAATTTATTATATAACATGCAGTTCTAGTTGTCTTCAATAATATTGTCTTCTAAGATGACAAAGATAATATTATTGAAGATTAAACTATCTAGTAGAATAATATTTGTCAGATTGATGATGAGTTGATCATATAAATCAGGTAAATTTTGAAGTAAAATCTCAGCATATTCAACTTCTTCTATTTTATAACCCAACGTAGTAAATTGAGAAAATATAGTATTCAGAGTATTAATATAATTAGTTACAATAATAGATTTCATCATATGTAGAGTATAAAGTATTTTTTTTAAGAAAATATTGTTATTAAGTGACTTTGTTTCTTATAACATTGTGAGAGTATCTCAAATTTTTTTTGTCATATTCTTTTCAGGCACACTCGATAATACTCTATAAATAAGTGTTTTGCAGATTAGTGACCATATTACCATCCATTTTATTTCACTTAATCTTTAGAACTCCTGATTGATATTTTTCCAATTGCATATAAGTAACTATATTTTCTCAAAATTGTTTTAATTTTTATTTTTCATAATGAAAAATTACTTTTTTTTGAATTTTTCTATTTTAAATTTTGTTGGCATGTTTCACTTTTATAGTGAACAGTAAATCGAGAATAATAATAATAATAATTATGTTACTATACCAAATAAGTTCTCAAGTAAGTGGAGGGGTGCAATGCCCTCTTAAAAATTAGACCTTGAAGCTTTTATCGTCATTTTGACAGAACTTTTCTAGAGATGTATTAATAATAAAAGTTACTAACTAATCTCTCTCTAATACTACTATAATAGAATAAAACTCACAATAATTTAAAAATAAAAAATTCAATCATAATGCAATAAATATACTAAAAAAAATACAAGTAAAAGGGAATTGATGTTTTTGGGGATGATTCTTAAAGGAGGGGAAATATTTTTATATAAAAAGTAAATCTGAAAATCCCAAAGAGATTTTTGATGTGGGCTAGTTAGTTTCACCTAACTTTTCCATTGTTTATGTAAAATATCCAAAAGGAATAGTTTGATCTATACTAAAACATTTTTGATAAATGGTGTGATATATTGTTAATGTTTATTTGTTTAGTTAATGTTTTATTGTTTTTTTATCATGTAAGTATGTAATACATGAGCTGTACTAATTATTTATATCTATATATAATGTTAGGATCTAGATTGTATTGGTATGAGTTTTATTATGAGTTTTAACTCATCTTATTATTATATATTTTTATATGATATCAGATAGACGTGTCAAATGGGTCATGTTGGGCTAGCATTGATATAATTTATTTTATTATTTTATTTTGGGTTGAGTTCGGCTACTATGTTGGGTCAGCATGATTCAATTTAGAAATTAAGTCTTGCCACCTAGATATGCCTCAAAGTTGGAGGTCGTCCAACACTACTCATTGGTTTGCTGGAAAATCAACTTGGAGTTCAGCATGCTAGGTTGGGTTGTATTTATATGAGCTTGGCATGACTTGGATTGTGGCACGACCAATACCCCAACATGACACAAGTTTGTGCCTAGAGGACTAGGCACAACATGTGCTGTGTTTGCTTGTCATTGGGCTAGCTTTGTGGTCTTAGTCATGGCGTATGCTTGGCTTGCTTGGGTTTGGGCTAGCTTTGTGATTTTGGTCATGACTCATGTCTGGCTAGCTTGTGCTCGGGCGAGGTCGGAGTTTTGGGTAATTACACATCTAGAATACAAATTTCAGAATGCCACACTAGTGACCAAGTGTCAATAGGCATGAGGTGGGTTGGACAATGACAAGTGGGCTAGTAATATTAAATTTAAAAATAAAAATGTGAAAAAAATATATTTAAATTGTACAAAATTTAATGTAATAAACTTTTTTGATAATTAAAAATTATACATAGTGACTATAAAATAATGATCACTATTTATCTGATTATGGATATTTAATTTTTCAAAATATTTGTAAAATTCATTAATTAGAATTTGAAGATTATTTGTTTAAATTTTCAATTTGAACATTTCAATGTTATTAGTATATTCAATATAATATTTGTTATTATAGTTATATTGTATTCACATGCTATTTTACGTAACATAAGAAAATGAATTTATAATATTTTCACAAATTCAATATATTAATATTTTTTTTAATTATTCAGGGATAGGTATTAACAATAATTATATCTAAATATTTTTAAAACTCATGCTTATTGGATGAATTATCTCATTGATTTTATTTAGCTAATTAAATGAAAAATTTGTTATCTCTTAATATGCTCTGGTTATATTACTTGAGATATATTATTAATTATTATATTTATTTATATAATATTTATTTAAAGTATATATTTATTTATTTTATCTTCTCATTCTTATGGTTAGTTTATGTATCTTGATATGATTGAAATAAATTATAGATTGAATGTTCTTATCAAACAATATAAAAGAAGAAAAAATGAATAAAATTATAATGCTTCTCTTCAAGTTGATGCATATAAGTCTATAACAATCAATTTAGAGGAAAAAAAATATAAGTGGAAGCTTTTTTAAGACCTTGAAGATACCCACTAGCTATTTTACTATCTGAATGTATGTGATAATAATAGTTATATCATGTATTTTGTTATTGAGAGTAAAATAGTCTAATTAAATGCATATAAGTTAGTTTATATATTTTTCTATGATTGGGACAACTTGTAGATTGAAAGCTCCCATCAAACAAAATAAAAGAAGAAAAAACTAAATAAAACCATAATATCATCCATCAAGCTGATGCATATAAGTTGACAACAATTAATTTGGAGAAAAGAAATATAAGTTGAAGTTTCTTTAAAGTTTTTGTGAATATGTCTATTAACTACTTTGCTATCTGAATATGTGTGTTAGTAATGATCATATCATGAATTATATTATTAAGAAAGAAATAGTTTATCTTAATATATTTTGTCTGCTCGTGAAAAATTGAATTGAAGATTATATGTATTACTGCAATGACTATTATAGTAAAGGATAACATGAGAAGAGAGTGTATGCCAGATACTCTTGAGCAAATATCACATCCAAAATAACTATTATAATTGTTATGAACTTTATTTTTATATTTGATCTCCAAATAATTGTCTTTTATTTTTTTAGGAGATAAGGTTACCTTCAAAAAAAAAGTAAAATTTTGTCATAGATCTTTTCAATATATACTGGTGCCTAACTTAAATTTTAATACTTGATTAGCTATATGTGTTTATTCCATGACCTTAAAAGTGATTCTAAGTAAAGGTTTCAAATGGGTTGGGCGGCCCGAGCCCGGCCTGAGGCATGGCCCGAGGCATGACCTGATTCGGCCATGCTTGGCCCGACATGGCACGGTGTAGACCTGTGCCTGTGCCCTTGCCGGGCAGGCTCAAGGTATGACTGAGGTGCTTTCTACGTGGGCGCAACATTGGTGATTCGCCTGACGACCGACAAAATGAAGCTCGATTAGAGGTGTCAATCGGGCCGGGCTGGCCCGGCCCAGCACGAGGCACAACATGAATCGGCCATGCCCAGCTTGGCCCGGCGCGACATGAGAATTTTCCGTCCCCATGTCTGTTCCGTGCTTGTCCATGGCATGAATCATGCTGTGCCGAGGCCAACTGGGCCTTGTGCTGAGCCTGGCCCGGCATGGTACATCGGCACGGGTCAAAAATCGCCCCAGTGGTAGAAGCTAAGCCCAACGGTTCAGAAAATTGCCTAGGCCCGAGTACGATTCCATCCCACCCGCCTCCAATCTCCAACAATTCAAAATTAAAAAAAAATTAAATATTTTGAATTTTAGTCGTTGGATTTTGCCTCCAATAGCTGAGGTAGAATCCAACCGCCCGCATGATTCTGTCCCAAAAAAATCAATAAAATAATAAAAAAAATAATAAAAAATTTTCTTAATTTTATTCAATAAAAGTCCCTCCTCTCTAATTTTTATATATTTCAAAAATATAAAATTTCACTTTCACTCAAATCTCTCTCTTAAAATTCTCTCTTTTAGGATTTTGGTTCGGATTTTCAGGACTCACAACTCAGGCTCGGCTTTGGAAGTTGGAATTTTGGTGCATGTGCTTTACCTTTACACTATTTTATGGGTATTTTTGTTTTTTTAAATTAATTAACTAAAACTTTTTAGTCATAACATAATATTTAAAAATAATTAGTTTTTTACTATTTCTTTTCTCTCTATTCTTTAATCTATCATCTTGACTAAAAAACCAAAAAAATGACAAATACTAATAAAATTAATTTAAATTTAAAAAATAAAAATCTTATACAAAGGTTCGAGGTTGCTGAAACTTTTGTTTCTCCGGTCATTTTAACCCAAATATTTAAAAAACAAAAAACTAGGAGAATTTTTGTAGTTTGGACTCATTTTAACATAATAAAATAAACAAATATTAGGGGTGAGGAAGAAGAAATGACACTGTATAAATATTGTAAGAAAATTTTTACTTGTAAGAGTGTGTTTGGGACTGGGCACTTTAAGAGGCATGTCAAAATATGCACAAAAAAATATGATACATTAGATCCTAGGCAAACACAACATAGTAGTGCATTTTTTGAGGTTGGATTTAGTTTAATCTCAAAGTTTATTCCCTTCATATACTACAGTAAGTTGGGTAGGGAAGACATGACCAAACTTATCACTTTGATGGGTCTTCCGATCAAATTTTCGGAAGATCCAAGGGTAGCGAGCATCATGCAGACATATTTTCAGCTTGCTTATCATAAGATTACTATGTCCACATCTAGGAATGACATATTAAAATTTTATAAGTTAGAAAAATAAATAATAATTAATGAATTTATGATATTAGTAGAGTGATGTCCGTGACGTCTAATATTTGAACTAGTCATGATGATTCATCTTATGCATGTATCACCGCCCATAATATAGATTCTAAATAGATTATGAATAAATAAATTTTAGGATTCTCTTAGATTCTCCATCCTCATAATGGTCCGGCCATTTTTGTGTGCATGATTAAGATTATTAGATAAAATAAAATTCAAAATAAAATTTTTAGTATCACATTCTATAACGCATCTAATTATAGAGTAGCAATTAACATGTTATGTTAAAAATATTAGCGACGTACCATCAGGATAGATTTTCCACGTCAGATGCATATGTTACGTGATTAACTTAATTATATAAATATAAGCGGGGATGAAGGTGTGTTCCTCCGCTTTGGATAATATACACAACTCACTAAAATACATTCTTACGTCTCGTAGACAACAAGAGTTAGGTAGTCTTTGTTTGTCTATGAATCTTAAGAAGAAATTTCAATTGGATGTGAGATACCATTTAAATTATATGTGCATGATTTTGGAGTCATGTGTTGGATACGAACACGTGTTATCTGACTACGTCAATAGTAAGAGTGATGAACTTATTATTGAAGACATTGACTGGGCTACATGAATTTTATTTATGAAATTCCTGAAGATTTTTTATGACACAAAGAACATGTATTCTTTGGTTTATACTCTCACGACTTGCATTGTACTAAGGTCCATATGCATAATTAGTAGTATATTTAGAAAGTATCGAGCTGATCCAACACTTAGTCATATAGTTGCAGAGATGTAAATTAAGTACTTAAAGTACTAGTCCACCATTCCATCTTTTTATTTTCTTGCTGCATGCATGGACCCCAGGGTTAAGGTGGAAGAGATAGATAATATTTTGACTTATATTTCCTCGTGCATGAACATGGAAGAATCACCTGAAGGATTCATTCACGAGAATTTGATTGACCTTTTTATATACTACGATACTAGGTATGATGGTAGTTGTAGTGAAACTGTGAGTACGAACATGAATATTATATTCAGAGATGATGATTTTTTCTATTCAATTAGCAAGGTAAAATCGACGGGGTAGACCGTCGAATAGGAGCGAGCTTTATCGGTACTTAGATATTGATTACTGCTTAATTTTATCACATTCTGATACTAAGAATCTTGATATATTACAGTGGTGGAAATCATATGAGTTCACCTTTCCCGTGCTATCTAAGATGACACGAGATCTACTGACTCCTCCAGTATCGAGCGTAGCATCATAGTCTGTTTTTTCTATTGCAGTGAATGTGATTTTGGATAAGAGATTGAAATTACGTCCCGATATTGTTGAGGCTTTAGTATGCATGAAGGATTGGGAGGATTTGATGTTTAGGATCTAGGATCGTGCTGGGATAGATACGGCAACGAAAATAGAGGAGTTGATTATTGATGATGATTTATATGATAAAGCTTTTGATATTAAGGTTGAGGATGACAATGATACGCCGATGGATGATTGATGAGGTTGCTACTTGATGCCTGATGGTTGATGATTGCGGGATTGCGACATGCCGACAGCGATACTTATGGATGATGATTCTTATGAGTTATGCTTGATTCTGATTTTTGATTTTAATATTTTGTACTTATTTTTATTTACATTGTATTTGTTTTGGTTTGAGCATTTGGTTTGATAACTTTGTCATTTTTGTGAAAGAAATTTTGTGTTTAAGAATCTCTTTAAAAATTCTAAAATGTAATTCTAATAAATTCTAATTTATTAATCTTATTAATACATAATTAAAATAAATAACATAAAAAAATAAACTTTATAATTATTCAAATATTTACAATTTATAATTTACATATTTTAAAATATTATCTAATTTATATTTTATAATTACATAAATATAATAAACAAAAAAATAAAAAAAAATTTATTTTTTTTAAACTTGCCCGTATGGGCCTGACCCGACATGGTAAAAAATAGGCTGTGCTAGGCATGGCCTGAAAAAACCGTGCCACCAGGCATGGCACGGTACAGTAACCGTGCCATGCCTGGCCTAGCACGGTTAGGTGGCTAAAAATTGTGCAAGGCCAGCCCGGTATGACATGTTTGACACCTCTAGGTTCAATGGCCAACGAAACGAGGCTCGATGGTTGACGAAATGATGATCGATGGTTGACAAAATGACACTCGACGATAGAGGTGTCAACAGGGTCGGCCCGGTTTGGCACGAGGCATGGCACGAATCGGCTTTGCTTGGGCCGGCCCGACACGGAAATTTTCCGTGCCTGGGCTCCTGCCGTGCCCGACCATGGCACCAATCATGCCGTGCTGTGCCGAGGTCAACCGGGCCTCGTGCCTTGCCTGGCCCGACACAATACCTCGGCACGGGCCGGAGAAACCGATTTTTTTTAAAATTAGGGTTATTGGGGCGTCGAAACCCTATTTTTTTTAAAATTAGGATTTCGAGGGCGCCGAAACCCTAATTATTTTTTTAAATTAGGGGTTCGGCGCACGGCGGCGGGATGGCGCGCAGCCGAACCCTAAATTTTTTTTATATTAGGGGTTCGGCCCGACCAGGCCGAACCCGACGGAATCGTGCTGCGGGCCCGTGCCAGGCTGACCTCCACAGAACTGTGCCGGGCAGGCATGACATGGTACAGTAATTGTGTCATACCTAGCCCGGCACGAAAGCATGGGTGGGCCGGCTAAAAATGGGCAGGCCCTGCCCGACACGTTTCGTTTAACACCTCTACCAGACGACCAACAAAATGATGTTCGATGGCCGACGGCCAATAGCCGACGAAATGATGCTCGATGGGGGACGATGTGGTGTTGCTCGATGGGTGATAGCTCAACATGCCCGACGGGGATGGTGGCGCAGCGGCGCGGGACTCAAAACCTAATTTTCAAAATTCACCCTAACCTAAATTTATACCAACCCGGCCTTGCCTGAACTAGCCTGAATCTGCTTGAACCCGAGCTAATTTTGGTCCATGAGTCGTGCCGGGCCTACCCTTCAAATTACCATGCCTTGCCAGGCACAGCACGACACTTGAGCTTGGGTGGGCTTGGAAAAAATGGGCCAGGCTGGCCTGGCCTATTCTATTTGGCACCTTTAATTCTAAGTCATTGAGATTTATTTACATACTTCAATTGTAAAGAGTTATGTTAAGGTGAATCTATTGAGGAGAATATAAAAAATAACTAATTATATAGTTTGCACATGTTAAATCTTGTCTGATTATAGTCATTGAGTTAATCTTTCATATGATTATCCTATGAATTGTAGAGTTGAATAGAGTCATAATATCATAAGTGATGTTAATAAATGGATTAATAAGAGTATTTGTTGGGACACAATCTAAATACCTAATCCTTGCAAGAGTATCAAATGTACATTTTCTTTGTGACAAGATGATATTCTTTGTGGAATAAGCCAAATTAATTACCAATAAAATATCTGAGCCTCCAAAAGTCTTTCATCTTAAATTGTATCTGAATATATTTTTTGAGTTGAATGATTTTAAATTCATCTTTTATAATCAAAATTTATTAATATAGACAATTAGTTAAATCATTTTACCGTCAAGATTCCCTTGAAAAAATAAAAAAACCAGTAACATATATATGTAATTCAAATAAAGTGACTACCTATACAAATCTCTTAAACTATACTTCCGGTGATTGCTCTAGGTTGTATAATTCTTTTCATAAACTTTGAACTATATTAATTATACTACTCACAATCTTGGTTGTTGTTTTATATATACCTCATTCTTAAGGTTACAATAAATAAATATATTCTTTATGTCTAGTTGGTGTATCCTTTAATTATAAGATATTGTAAGAAAAATAATAATACATACCGAGATCATCTTGGCCACTTGAGAATAAGTAGTAGATAAGTTATTACAAATGTCTAAGTATATTCATTGGCTACAAGTCTTGCTTTAAGGTAATATATCTTTCCATATGGATGTCTTCAAAGTGAGAGTGAGCACTCATCTTCAACCAACAACAAATATAAGGTTGTGATACTAATTCTTCAGTTTCACTAGAATGGAAGGCATTCATCTATTCTATTATGGCTTAATACTATCCTAAATAAGATAATACCTCAAAAGAAGACTTGAGTTTGCTAATACTATCAAGAAAAATTATAAAAGAAGTAAAAAAAAGGAACAAGATAAGAGTATGCAAAAATATGTGAAATTGGATGTTGAATATAATTTTTTTATCCTTTTCAAAGAGCAATTAGAAGATAAATATTAGAGAAACTGATTGTAGAATTATTTGGCTACTTGATAGACTCATCTCTGGTCTAAGAATGTTAGGCAGATCTTACTTTTCTGGTAGTTAATTCTTCAAGTTATTGATTCAATATGAGTTTATATTGATATAAAGTTATGCACTACTACTTTATTTTGGTCTAAATGAGATTCTCTTATTTGAAAAATCTTACTTTCTTTTAATTCAATGTGATTAAAATTTAAAATTCTGAATTTATTAGTAGGTATGATGATTCTATGAGAATAATAGCATACTTAGTATTAACTTGATTAGATATAATTGATGAATGACTCTTTATAATCTAGTAGTCTAGGCAAGACTATAGGTAAGAGATGAATGGTAATCGATTGAGGTGCAAAATTTGGATTCATATTCTATTTAGATTCATTAAAGAATGAGTCATGGGAAAAAAAAGTAATATTTGCACTAATTAAAATCTTATCAGCATTTGATAAAAAATATTTGTAATTTTATTGAGTACTAGAATATTCAAAAAAAAAAAATATCTCACTATCCTAGATGTTAAATTAATTTTTCATGGAGAGTAATCGAGGACAAATTAGTCTATCAAAAAATTATGAGAGGAAAGCTAAATAATCACTTTCCAGGATATATGATGTAGAAATTCTGGTATGTGTTAAACATAAGAGATGAAAGGTAAACAATCAAGGTACAATATTTGAATTCATATTTTTCTTAGACTCATTAAAGAATGAGTCATTGGCAAAAAAAGTAATATCTGTACTAATTAAAATCTTATCAATTTATGATAAAAAATATTTGTAATCTTATTGAGTAATAGAATTTCCAAAAAAGTAATAATCTCATTGTCCTAGATGTCAAATTGTTTTTTTCTGGAGACTGATAGAGGACAAAGTTAGTTTATCAAAAAATTATGGGAGAAAAGCTAAATAACCACTTTCAAAGATATATGATGTAGAAATTCTGGTGTGTTAAGCATAAGAGATGAAAGGTAATCGATCGAGGTGCAATATCTAGATTCATATTCTTATTAAATTCATTAAAAAATGAGTCATGGGCAAAAAAGATAATATCTGTACTTACTAAAATCTTATTAGTCTTTGGAGAAAAATATTTGTAATTTTATTGGGTACTAGAATATTCAAACAAGAGTAAATCTCATTGCCCTAGATGTCAAATTGCCTAAATGTCCTAGATGTCAAATTCTGGTATGTGTTAAGAAAGGGTAAAAGATGATATCTGATTGATGAAATATATTTTGACAAAATTCATATCTCACCAAAAATATTTTGGAATACTTTTTATAAGTATGAGTGTTTGAATCGTGTTAATCAAATATTTATTTGTTTTTTCATCGCTCTCATTCTATTGAGGTGTGCCTACACAGGAAGTATAATATATAATCACATGACATATAATTCAATACAGTGTTACTTCTAAATTTTATAATATTTTTATTGAATTAAGTTTTTATCATTTTGTGAAAAATTTGAAAATAAAAAAAATTCATGATATGTCATGATAGGGATATATCCAAGTATATCTCGAGTATTCATTAGCAAACATAATTAGATACCTAAATCACTCTTTGGTCATATGTCTACTAGTTTCTATGTGTCTGAGTATATCATATCGAATAAATTTCTATTTAAACTAGATTAACATGTAGAATAGAAAGTTTTGATAAGTTTTCCTGACTAACATGCCTCATATTTAATGATCGAAATATATTTAAGATAATTATAAAATATTCTTAATTTGGCTATTGATGGGTGCACAAGCTAAGAATGCACAAATAATGAGTTAAAATACTTGTACACTTAGAGAAAGATCTTATTATACTAAGGAAAACATATAATTAGCATGCTCAATCTCAAATAAAATTTTATTCAGAGTTGATAAATTTTAAAAATAAATATCACTGAAAGTACAGCCAAATCTAAAGTAAAGAAGGTTGAATATATTCATTTGGAAGTAATCCCAAATAAATAAGTTCACATACTTTAATTTATGAAAAAGTATCTGGGACTTAATTTTTCTTTTAGAGATAATGATCTTTCTTAGTTGACATACTATTTAGTTTTCAGCTAGGTTCTTGCTTTTTAAGAATAAAATTTACTATAAAGTTTTGTATTTTTATGAGTTATATTATGTTTAATTTACTTCTTTATTGGCCAACATTTATTTTTATAAAACATGACTAATTTTATAGTGGTTTTATAGGATTTTTAATTTAATCTATTTGGTGCTTGTCTATCACAAAGAACTTCTTAGTCAGTTCTTTATTTAGTTCATATTATCTTAATTCTATGAGATACATACTTGTTAATCTTTTCATCTCTACTTAAAATAAAATTTATATATTTGAAAAGATTACTATTGATATTTTTTATTTTTATATTTTGATTATTATGTCATTATAATATTTAATATGATTAAATTTATATTTCAAATATTCTATCTTGCTATGATTCATATTAATACTGAACTCCTTGAACTAAAGTATTATCTTCTAGATTTTTAATTTGTTACCTAACACTTTTTCAGCCTTATCAAATATTTCAATGTCATCTACCAATAACATACATTAAAAAATATTTTCTTGGAGATTTCTTGTCAATTAATTCATAATTAGCACAAAAATGGGATGATTGAGTAGCACCTACATCTAACTTTACTTAAGGCATTATTTTCTCATACATATTTTTGATTATAATAATATACATGCTTGATATCTTTTTCTTACATAATGTTCATCACATTGAATCTTTTGGATTCAATTATAAGATTTCTTCAAGTTGATAAA
The DNA here is from genome assembly GCA_029783825.1 of Sapria himalayana. Classification (NCBI taxonomy): domain Eukaryota; kingdom Viridiplantae; phylum Streptophyta; class Magnoliopsida; order Malpighiales; family Rafflesiaceae; genus Sapria; species Sapria himalayana. The sequence goes on from JAREIK010000781.1 coordinate 1,301,631, forward strand.
TAACATGCATATCTTTCTTAGTCTCTATATGTTTCTCGATTAATTGTTTGACTAAGTAAATAGTATTCATAATAGATTTATATGAGATAAATTCAAATTAATTTTTAAATACTAATGCAGTTTCATGCAATATAAATGTTATATATTCATAGCATGTCTCTAAAGTATTGGAGTAAGATTATCTTAAGGTTTCATGCAGTCCACTCTAAATTCTCTTAAGGTTATCTTGCTATTGTATATTATGTTATGAAAAAAGTTATTCCTTATTCTTGAATATATTGAATAAAAAAAATTTGAGAAAAGTTTAATAGTTTATTGCAATACTAATAGAGTATACTAGTTCTAATCATTCCATTGCTGATATCAAATTGAGTGTTGCTGTTTGTATATGTGAAATAACAAGAATAATAACACATGACTCACCATATAATGATGACATGATAAAAAAAATATTCAGACTTATAGTATTATCTTTTGAATACTTAACTGATATATTTAATAAGTCTAAATATTTTAGTAGAGCTAAGATCTTATATACTGATTTTGAACTTAGAATGTAATTGCTTAATTGTTAGAATGTTCCTTAATTATTAGAGTAATGATATACTTATTAAATTTGAAAGTGTTTCAGATGTAACTAAAACCAAAGGTAAAGATGATAATGAAAGTGAGGATATCCATACGGAATTTAAAAATATGAATATGTTCTAGGGGACAATTCTTCTAATTCTTGATAAAGATGTTGAAGTATCTCAAACCAATATAATTATTGATTAGAGGTATCAAATGGGTGGTGCGGTGCTATTGCGGCGTGACCTAAAATACGGTGGCCCAATTGGGCCACCGTGCCGTGCCTAACATGACACAAAAGGGTGTCCGTGCCATGTCGTGCTGGCATGGCATGACCAAATTTCATGTTAGCCTGGAACAATCTGATGACATGATTTTATAAATCAGGCATACTAGTCATGTTGGGTCAGACCGGGTTGTGCTAGGTTAGGCCAACAGTGGCACGACACTGCCACGACACTACTATGGCACTGACAGCTAGCATGGCAACCATGGTCTGCTGACAGGGAGCATGTCATTATTTAGGCTGCACACTTAAATTTTTTTTAAACCCAACCATGGGGTCATGGCCTCATTCCACTTGCTATGCCTACGTGCCTGACACATGTGCCTTGCTTGGCAAAACACAAGGTATGATAAGTGTCGGCCCAACACGACATGAGCCATGCTATGAGCCGGCATAACCACGGTCCTGGACCATGCTGTGTCAGGCCTGACACGGTTATTTTGGGTGGTGCATTTTGTTGTGCCCCAACAGCCCGGACTCACATGACACCTTTATTACTGATGTTAAATATGTTCTATTAATTCATGTTGATTTGTCATATGAGGGTGCTAATTTACCTATTCCTTGTGTCAATGCACACTTGTTATCTCAATTTGCATCATAAGTTCATTAATCTTCAATGATTGTCATGGTAGAGGAGAAACTGATTGTATTTGATATTTTTACTTGTCCAAACTTCTTTTTACTTACACATGTATTATTTTTTGCTACTATTTTTCAATCTTGTTTTCAACTTGTTTGGTTGTAATAATTATCAGTAATGGAGGCTGCATAGCCATATGGATCTATTTTTATAATTTTTGTATCTTATGGAAACTATGCGATGAATTTATCTGAAGGAGAAGTCGTGAACCTAAAACTATTCTCATTTGGGCGGCCTATGGTCTTCTCTTGATCACCCAAAAAATTGATATAATGGAGGCTGACTCCATCACATCAATTTTTACTGCAATCTTTTCTACAAGTTCATTGTTTTGTTGTGGTTCATATTGACTTATGATTTCTTTCTTTTTCATTCTGGACTTCAACGCATTAGTTTGAGGGAAGGAAATGGTGAAGTTTGCTATTTCATATGTCGTAAGAAGTTGTAATTAAACTATATTATTGTAATTTAATTTATGTTAAATTAATTTTAGTTACTATTTATTTTATTTATGCATCTCAATTTATAATAAAGTTTATATTCTCATCATGAAAAATTATTGAAAAGGATATCATTTTGAAAATAATTGAGTTTTAGGAGTCTTAAATTACTTGTTCGAAGCATGATGCACCAGACTCGATAATTTTGTAGGTATGATGTGGCAGAATGACGTGACACTGTGGGGCTATTTTTGGGAGGGAAAAATAATAGTGTACAAAAACTTAAAAATAATTTCTAGTTTGTTGTGCCATGCGCTAAAAAAATTTAGAGTATTTAAAATTCAATTATTTTCAATGTGATATACTTTTTAATAATTTTCATTCTCTTTATTTTTGTCTTATATGATTTGTTATTTATTTTTAGGAAGAGATATCTTGATATATGCTAATTTCAAATGGTGTCATTCAAATTGATAAAATTAATAAAAAATATAAGTTGAAAGTTAGATAAAATGATTTGACGTATTAGAGAATATAAATTTTTAAATTATTCAATTAGAGAACAAATATGTATTTTATGATTTTGACTTTAAGTCCGTGTAGAGCAATAATTCAATTGAAACTGAATGTGTTAAGATTTTAAAATATAATTACTTTTGGTAAGTAGAATCAATAATTAAAAAAAATTAAGATTTTACTATCACAAGATTTATATCATTAGTCTAATGTGATAGAAAAATATTTATTAAATTTTAAAAAATATTATAAGATAATTATGTGATAAATTAATTTTCATGATATAGAAGGTTTTACTATCACATTATTTTGATTATTTGATTATTATGTGAAATGATTCTAGTATAAACGCATACTTTAAATATGAATTATGAATATGTAAGAAATTTGTAACTATAAAATTTTTAGGTGTTTAATTTTTTCAATAAAAAAATTAAAATTAACAAGTTAATAATTGATATAGAAAAAGGGATAGATTATTTAAAATTTGGATAAAAAAAATATATACGTTGCATTTGTGTTAAAATTATTAAAATAAATCATATTACTCAGATTAAATTTATATGTTCGGTCATAATGATAACAATATTTTATATACATAATATTTATGTACAAATTTGAGAGGGAGAAAGTTATTATTTCATTCTTAGCTTATTTTATATGATGATAGTTTAGCAGAACTTATGTTATTGTAAGAGTGCTTGATGTATATATTTTGAGCGAAATGAAGATTTATATCAGTAGTCTTATATGATAGAAAAATATTTATTGAAATAAAAGAAAAATATTATAAATTAATTATTTGATTAATTATTTTTCATGATTTAGAATGTTTTACTTTCACAAGATAAAATATATGTCAAATGATTCTAGCATTTAGACACACACATTAATATGAATTTGTAAGAAAATTAATATATATAAAATTATAAAAATAAAAAGATTAATAAATATTGAGGTGTATTACGTTTTCAATTAAAATAATAAATCAGTAAGTTACTACTTGATGTAGAAAAAGAGATAAATTATTAAAAAATTGGATAAAAATAATAAAAAAATTGTATTAGTTAAATTTTTGTTAAAATTATTAAAAAAATTATATTACTTTGAGATAAAAATTAATATGTTTGGTCATAATGATAATGATGTTTCATATACATAATATTTATGTACAAATTTGAGAGTGAGAGAATTATTATTTCGTACCTAGCTTATTTTTTATGATGATAGTTTAACATAACTTATGTTATTGTAAGAGTGCTCATAGTATGTTCTTCGTTAATTATACTTGGCTTGTTTTTTTTTTTTTTCATAGTTTGGAATGAATGAAATATTTCCTTTAATAATTAACACACATTTGTGTAAAAATCCAGTTAAATGTAATAGTAATCCTCACATAGCTAATTATTATTATCCACATGGAAAGATTTTCTTAAAATTTCTTTTTACATTTTTTTTTTCATGGATTCTTTTCCAGGGCTAGATCCATCAACACTTTAACTTTTGCAACAGTGGATGTTGAAGAGATATCAGGTTCTCATCCCGCTGAAGCATGCAACTTAGGTACTTAAGTATTTATTTATATTTTAATAAATCTTTATGTAATGGCTGCAATTGACTGGCTAGCTTTTTATTTCCTTAGTACAGGGAAAATGGATTGGTTCGTCAAGAAGAAATGCAATACTAGATCCTCTAAATGGGGACCCATTCATTGAAGTTGCCGAAGTAGATGAAACTGAAATTCAGGTATAGACCGTGGGATGATCTTGTTTTTCTTTATCCATTTTGCTTCCTAATTTATTTTTTTTTAATTTTTTTTTTATTTTTTTAATTTTTTTTTGCTTCCTAATTTGGTTTTCTTTTATGCTATGCAATACATGCTCATGAAAACACATAGAGAGTGTGGGGGAGTAGGCTTAAGTCTCGAAGCCTTGAAGTGCATGTCTTTCTCTTTTGAGAATTTATTTTGATAATTAATTTAAAATAAAGTAAAAATATAAAGAAAAAAAATATTGTAAGCTTTAATACACGTAAAACTGAAAACTTCAACAAAAATTTGATAATTGAATAATAAAAATCAAATTATTTTATTCAATTTCTAATTTCATTCAAAAAATAACTAAATCAATAATATATAAAAATCAAATTAAAATTGCTGATTTGAGAAAAAGAACATAAATACTTAAGGCGTGATAAGGTAGGACAAAATAAAAGAGTCAAATGGCATAAAAATAATTAAGTGAAATGTGTGGTGATGATGTGAGAATTATAATAAACTTCATTATATTTTTAAAAATTTTAAGTATAAGTAGCATAGTGAGATTGTCGATTGATGTGGTAACAAGAAAAATGAGATTGAAAAGAGAACCTCAAAGAAAAAGAAGAGATCATTTGTTGAGATGAGGAGTAAGCTCTATGGGAGAACGTTGTTGTAAGATAAATCACAAAGTTAGAATGAAGTAGTCTCTTTCGTCGTAATGACGAGATCATTGAAGAAGAGTCAAATTTTTATTATGTGGACAACATGGAGAATTAACTCTTTCTCAATGTTTCTCTATTTTGTTTTTTGTTTGATTTTGAGGACTACAAAATTAATCACTAAGTTTTCTTCCAAAGCTTTTATTTCTTTGGATTAACCACCTCCAACCCTCTACTATCACAAGGCTCACCCATCTATTTGTAAGATCGGTATGTGTGTGTGTGTGATTCTTCAGGCCAATAGGCACATATCTTTCATGTGTTACATTTTTATTCAACACGGCAAGGCTTTTTTAGGAGTCACCTTGGTGTGGAACTTCAAGGGCACCTCAACAATGATTTTCAAAACACAGATATATATATATATATATATGTGTGTGTGTGTGATTCTTTTTGTGGAGCAGCTGCATTTAGGCTCATTTTATGGGATTCTTGTGGTTTAGATTATTTAACATCTCAAATTAATAATATATGGGAGTGCCTTTATGAGGTTTCTAACTATGTCATTGCTTAGACTTAGAGATTAGGAAAGATTTCACCTGATTGAATTGAACGATTATTGAGATTTTAAAAAGTCATGCCTTCTATGTTAGTGTTTCATTAGTATAAAATAAAGTAATAATAAATTCATCTTTTCAAACCAAATTGGGTGTTTCCCTATCATGTTCTTTGAAATTGGTTCAAAAAGGCATGAAGCTGAGATTTTAATGAAAATGTTAGTATTTCCATCATATTTTAGTGATATTAATGTTAGAATTTCTTTATGGTGGAAATCATCTCTCATGGTATATGTAGAATATGGGGCTAGAAGTCATAAAAATGCAAGATATAAATATTTATTAAATTTAATTATTTCGTAACATGATATATCACAAAACAATAAAAATAGATAGTCTATAAATGTCGTAATATAGACAGCCTATAAATGTTGTAAAATAGACAAGTACATCAAAAACACTAAAAATACATCTAAAATAAAAGAACTATGAAGATCTCTCATTATTTTCTTGAAATTGATGAGTGTATAACTTGCTCATTAAACTTGAAGGAGAAAAAAGTGATACGAGCCTATAATTGTTAGTAAGCTAGTTTCTAATAGGATTTTAGATAGTAAAAATCAAATTTTCTTAAATTTTATCTTCGATGATATGATAATTCATTTCAATTTATTTCGCCCACATGTGATAAATCAAACTAAAAGTGACGTGTCATGTTCCTTCACTACCACAAAAAAGGTATTAAATCTTTGACCAGGAAATTGATTTCTTGAAAAATTTGCTTGATAAAAGCTCACAAGTGTTGAATGTTATAATTCTATAAAAATTATCACTAAAAAATTCAATCAATAATAAAGAAAAAATTCTTTCTATTAATAATCCTAAATCTATAAATAAAAATGAAAAATTAGAGGTAACTCATATGTTGGTGCTCCCATTAAAAATATAAAATAAAATACTGTAATATCCTTCATTAAGCTATATGTAAATATCTAGGATACTAAGCTTAGAGGAAAGATAAATGAACTGATACCTCTTTAAAAGTTTGCTACATGATCCATGGTAGGAATGTATGATCTAACAATGGTCTCATACTCGATATTTTTGCTTAAAAAGAAATAATTTACCTCTAAGTATTTTGTATACTTATTATCTGACTATTATATTATAGTGTAGCAACAAGTCTTCTCTCATATGTCCTCTCTAGAATGACATGAGGAAGACGACGATGTTATAGTGTCTAGCATCGTCCAAACTTTTGATTTAAATAAAAAATATATGAAATGCTTCATATTAAATATTGCATTTCATAATTCATTATTTTAATATATAAAACAAATAATTATTATTAGAGATTTCTATTATATATATATATAACAAAATTAATTTAATACGAATCAGTTAATTTGATTCAATAAAATCAAATAATTTGACTCTAATTAATTATTTTGATTATATACACCTACATGCTTTAAATAAATAAAAATCTTATAAATATTATTTGACTTTGGATAAGGCTACGAAAGGGATCTTAGCCTAAATAAGATCTTGAGTTCTCAATATAAATTATTTTGCATTATAATTTATATTAATTATAATTCATACTAATATAAAATTATAATCACACTCTTACTTATTTAAAATAATTTGTGCCTTTTGTTATAAATCATTTATTAAATTTCACACGTTAAGATTATAGATACTCATTGATTAAATTAAATTATTGGTAATTTAATTTAATCAATGTTGAGATTTTTTACTTACTTATTTAAAATGCCGGATTATAATTTATATGTCGGATTTGATAATATCAAAACTTATAAGGTATCTCAAGAGAACATCATCAATCCTTCTAATAAAATATAAATTTCATTAGTAATCAATATTTATTATATACTTGATAAAATTATCTAATTAATAGAGTTTCTAAATTTTATTTTAGATCATATTCTTTGTGAATCAAAATAACTATTAATAAGTATATGTAAATATTAATTACTTTATGAATAAGAGTAAGAGTGTCCATAGTAACAACGGTGTATTTTCTTTTATAAGTCAATACAAAATAATAACACCATAGTGGTCTCATTTAATACACTCAAGTGTACTGGCACTAGAAGTTATAACTTTATCATACACTATTATCAAGAAAGACCTACTGAATACTAGCGCTATAATGTTACCAATAGAGTTTTCAGTTCTATCTAGATTGTGAATCATAAATTTATATTCCACAAGAATTGATGATTTGATCTTTTATGTATTAGCTAAATTCTGCACACCAAATTGCCTATAATGTAGAATAAATGATATATATTTTCATAAATTTAGCTCATTGTAAAATTTTTTATTAAAACAAGAAAAAGATGTAAATCAAGAAAATGAAAAAATAATCAAAATTGGCTATTAGTATAAACCAATTCAAACAATCACTCACTCAAACTCAAAGTTATGATGTCACACGTCTAACTTTTATTCCTTCCATATATATATATTAAAAACCATAGCTGAAAGGCTCTTCATAAAATGGTCTGTCAAGTTGGCTGTTGATGTTATTTTTGTTACCATCATATTATTTCTTTTTATAATATCTATTATTAGATGATATTTATGCTCAATATATTATAATTTTGTGGGTTTTATATTCTTTCGAATGAGTAACTATTCTTTTATTATCACAATAAAATATAATAGGTAGTTGCACAAAAGGAATGATCTCTAGATCCGTTAGGAAGTTAATAAACCATATAGTCTCCTTGCCTGCTTCTAAAGTTGCCACATGCTCGATTTATATGGTGGAATCAGTAATAGAAAATTATTTGATATTCCTCCAACTTATAGCTCTCATTCCCATGGTAAACACATAATTCGAGATGAATTTTCTTAAATCCTCATTTAATTGGAAACTTGAGTCTATATACCCAATAGATACAAGAATGTCTGCTTGGTACACTAACATATAATTTCGAGGTCCTTTTTTGATATTTAATTATGTATTTTACTGTTGTTCATTATTCTTGTTTTGAGTTAGATTAATATCTGCTTATCATGCCTATAACAAATTAGATATCAAATTTGATGCAAAACATTACATATATTAGTTTTTTTATTGCTGATGCATAAGGAACTACTTTTATTTTCTCTCTCATTAGATATTTTGGGATATTAATCATTTGATAGAGTGATTTTATATCTGAAAAGAAAACTTTTATTGAAATCTTAAATATTAAAACTAGTTAATATTTGATCGATATAAATAATTTAAGACAAGCCTAATATTTTTCACATGCAGTCTCACAAAAACTTAATCCTAAGAATGTGGGCCGTTTCTCCTAAGTCAGTCATATCAAATTGATCAGACAACAAGATCTTAACCGAAGACAACAAACACACATCATTATTAATGAGTAATATATCATCATCGTATAATACCAAGAATATCATAATGCTATCATTTCTTTTTATATATGCATAATACTCATTTTGACATTGATCAATATTATAAGACTTAATGACTTAAAATAAATGAATATTCTAAAATCTAGATTATTTTTTTAAATCATAAATATATTTCTTTAACATACACAATATGTGCTATTGGCTATTTTTTATAAATTCATTTGGCTGTATCATATCGATACATTCTTAAAGATGATCATTGAAAAATATAGTTTTTACATCAATCTATCAAATTTCATAGTAATAATGAATTGTAATGAACAAGAGAAATTGAATTAAGTTTAGCATTGCTATCGGCGAATAGGCTATAAAATCAATTTATTTTTTTGAGTAAAATCTTTTGTAATAAGCCTAATTTTATACATTTTAATGTTACTGTCTATTCTTTTCCTGTTTTTTATAGATCCAAATGTACTTGAATCATTATGATCATTATAATCCTTATGAATCATTATCCTTTAACTGTGCAATCGACATATCAATTACAGATTCATGAGGCTTAGTATCAACATAGTCATTAACAATTCTATCACTACTATGAGGAAACGAGGCATTTGAAATGTTACATTGAGGTATTTCTTCTTTTATTACTGATATTAAAGGAGTTTCAACAGGTTTATCTCCTCTCAATACCGCTAGAATAATTATTCTTCTGGGCTTGTAGTTTGTTATATAGTTCTATTTTTAGAAATTGGGTATAAGTGTTATTAATAATCTTTTGGACTATAAAACAAATTCTTATTAGTTCCTATAGGATATTCCATGAAGAAATACACTTTTGTTCTTGGTTCTAATTTTTCTATTTTCTCTTTCATCATATTTCCTGAATAATCCTACAAATGAATGTATTTTAGAGTAGGTTTATGTTCAATCTATAATTTAGTTAGAGTAGTAAATAATATTTTGATGGAACTAAGTTTAAAATATAAGTTGTTATTTCTAACTCATATCTTCAAAAGGAATTAAAATTATCCGAATGACTCATTATTGATATTACTATATCCATAGGAGTTTTATTCTTTCTTTCTGTCATATTATTCTACTTTGAAATGTCAGATGCTGACAACTAAGATGCAATTTCTTCATCTAACAAGTAGTCTTTAAACTTTCCTAATAGATACTCGGTACAACGATCAAATCACAATATTTTAAAATATTTATTCTGACATTTCTTTGTTTTCATCTTTTGCTCTTTGAATTTTTCAAAGATATCAGACTTTTAGTATATCAAGTAAATATACTTATATCTTAAGTAATTATCAATAAAAATGATAAAATAATTAAAATTCCCCTTTGTATGGATAATCATTGGCCCACATAAATTAGAATGAACTAATTCCAGTGATTTTTTTGGCTCTATAGCTTTTAGTCATAAAAGGTTGTTTAGTCATTTTTGTTTCCAATTAGGACTTGAATATTGGAAGTATCTTTACTTTCAATGAAATTAAAGATTTATCTTTAATCAGTCTCAAAATTCATTTTAAATTTATTTGATTTGGGCATGCATGACAAAGATAAGTCTAGTTCATATTAGAAGATAATTTTTTTATATGGGATGATGTTGATATTATTTGACTCACATCTTTATAGTATAGTATAAATAATATTAATAATATAAAAGTTATCTTTTAATGTACCAAAACAAATAAACTTTTTTATCAAGTAAATTATTATAAAATTATTGAATAAAAATGAAAATCCATCCTCAATCAAACTTGAAATAGAAATCAAGTTTTTTTCAATTGAAAGTATATAAAGATAATCTTTCAAAATTACAATAGTATCTCTCTCAAATTGAAACATACAACCTCTCTCTACAATAATTGCTAGCTTCGTATTGTTTCTCATTTGAAGATTAATTTTATCATCACTTAATTATCTGTTATTCTGGAACCATTGTAAAGAATGCAGACATGATTATTGGTATCCATATCTACACACTAGGTATCCGTAGTAACCACTGTTAAACATGTTTCAATTATTAGTAATTGAGATTTAATTTTAATTGTTTACTTTGTTGAGATAAATTGGATATTGCTTCTTTCAATATTCTGACTACTTGTAATAAAATATTTTTCTTTTGATTTTTTTACTCACTTAGACTTAGGAGCTGCTAGTGAAACATAAGTATGTTTTTGAATTTTTTTTTTCTTCTTTTCTTTTGATATATAATAAGTACTTTTAGCCGATACTAATTTTTTAAGCAATTATGTTAAAGTCCATTTAGGCCTGTTCATGTTATAGTTTAGACAAAATTATTTATAGGAATATGACAATGATTGAAGAATAATATTAATATAAGAATCCACATCAATTTTTGCTCCAAGGATGTCTAATTCATTTAGAAGATCAATTATCTTGAGAACATGATACTTCATTGTGATGTTTTTACTCATCAAAGTATGCATCATATCTCTCATGATTTTCTAGTTTAGCAGAGTGAGTCTAATTTTTAAATATTTTTTTAAGATTAGATATCATATCATATGCAGTTGTCATGAATTGATGCTGATGTCGGAGTTTATTTGACATAAAAATCAAAATATAACACATTGACATCTCATCAGTTTTCATTAATTTTTCATAAAGTTTGCCTTCTTCATTGGTTGCCCCTTCACGATGTTTATTCACGCATATATTTGAGAGTATAAATTTATAGTTCTCAATAGTTAGGATAATGTCAAGGTTTTTTTTTTCAATTTATATAATTGGTCATGTCGAGTTTATTTTCTATGAGAATGATAATGAATGAATTGAAAGATATTTTCTTTAAAAATACTTGAAAAATTTACAATGAGCTTTATTAGCTTAAATTCTATCTTAAGTATTGGTTCTCTCCAATAATTTTTAAATGAATTATCATCAGTTTAACACATTGTGAATAGTATGTTTCGATGGGAGGATGTCTATTGTTCATTCCTTGTTCAGACAGACTAATTCCTATTAATCTTCTTATCTAGGCAGTGGATTGTACTAAATAATATTAAATTGATATCTTATCTTTGATCCTAAAAATAATGATAGTGACTCAGATTGAGAGGATGCTTTTATTCATTACTAAGTATGAACAATCACATAATCCTAAACGGATCGTTCCTTAAATCAATCATTTAGATGGAAAAGTGATTCATTTAAAGAATTTGTAAAATTACCCAGTTATAGTTTGTAGTAAGTACACATACAAGCTAGTAAGTCCGATAAGGGGAAGATACCAAGACTAATATGCTTACTTGCATAACCTTCAAATCAATGATGAAGACTATGAGATTCATTCTAAATGAATTTTTTCGCCTACTTAAATATTTTAAAATTGAGGGTTTTTATTTTAAAATATGCTGTTTTGTGAAATGTATATTCACAGGTTTTACTAACATTCCACCTTTGGCATATAACTATTATACTAATTGTTATACATATATGCATGTCAACAAATATATTTATTCATTCTATATTATATATATTTACATGTCACAAATATATATATTTTCATGCTACAACATATATATATTTTCATGCTGCAATATATATATATATATGTCGACGCCACAACATATATATATTTCAATGCCACAACATATATATATATATTTCTATGCCACAATATATATTTTCATACCATAACATATATATATATTTCTATGGCACAACACACACACAAACACACACACACCCATATATATATATATATATATTAATTCTACACTATATATATTTCCATGCTACAAATGTATGATAACTAAGCATCATGTATATCTGAATGTTGAATATCCCAGTTATATTGATTTTAAAGTACTTATAACTTTGGACTTTCCAAGAAGTTTAGGATTTAGGTTAGTACCCTAAACTAAATCGAATCTGCCTGGTTTGTATTATAATGGTTTGGGACAACACCCCAAAATAAAATTAAGTGGGTTTTACCATAGTTTTGGAACTTTGGCCGTGTACTCCATCGCTATCTATCTTTACAACCTTGAGCTTCACTGTGTGCACCTTCATTGGTTGTAACCACTACAAAATCTACTACTGTTAGCCATGTAAATAGCCTTAGATATCATTGATGGTTGCAAATAGTACCTTCAACATTGTTGATGGTCATGATAGCCTTTATAGTTATCATTGAAGGTAATGAATACCACCACCGGCACCACAATTGGCCGTGATAGCCTCCACACTCATCATCACCGATAATGAATATTTAATTGGTAACGCAATTGGCCGTGATAGCCTCCGTAGCCACCATTGCTGGCAACGAATACCACTATTGACACTGCTGTCGGCCATGACAGCCTCTATAGTCACCGTCGCCAGCAATGAATACTGCCACCAACATTGTTGTTGGCCGTGATAGTCTCCATGGTCATTATCGCCATGAATGAATACCATCATCAACATTATTGTTGGTCGCTTCTATCACCATGGGCACCATTGTCAGCCACGGTAACTATTGTCGTCAACCGTGTCAACCACCATTGATATAGAATATCAATGAGATGTGAAAAATAACAACCCTATGTGAAAAAAACACACAAAAATAAGTGCAAATTATATCCCATAAATGAAAAACCATAACCACAATTAATATACACAGTCAAGTTATTTAACTCAATCAATAGAGGCTAGAATGCCTCTAATACGATTGTTAGAGAATTGTTTAAAAAAATATCAAATCAATAATGCACATAGGATAGGTTATTTTTATTTTGCGTTGAATTTACACATGTTTGTAATAAGGACGAAATACCTCGAGGTCACTTGTGTTGGGAAAGTCTTCTCTTATTTGAGAAAGATGATGATGCCACAGTGTCTAGCATCATCCAAACATTTGATTTAAATAAAAATATATGAAATGCTTCCCATTAAATGTGATGTTTCATAATTCATTATTTTAATATTTAAAACAAAAAATTGTTATTAAAGATTTTTATTATTTGTGTGTGTGTGTGTGTATAAAATAGATTTAATATGAATCAATTAATTTGATTTAATAAAATCAAATAATTCGACTTTAATTAATTATTCTGATTATATACATATATATACTTTAAATAAATAAAAATCTTTAAAATATTTCTTATTATTCTAGATAAGGCTATGGAATGTACCCTAGATTAAATAAGATCTTAGGTTCCCAAAGTAAATTATTTTGCATAATAATTGATATTAATTGTAATTTATATCTTCACATAATTATAATTGTATTCACTCGCTTATTTAAAATAATATGTAGCTATTGTTATTTATCATATTTTAAACTCATCATGCTAAGATTACAGATACTCATTATTTGAATGAAATCATTGATAATTTAATTCAATTAATCCTTAATTATTTTGTTGATAATTTTCATTTAACTTATTTAAAATTTCAGATCATAATCTACCTGTAGGGTTTGATAATATTAAAACATATTAGTTTTCTTATGAGGACATAATCAATTATTCTAACATTATATGAATTTCATTAGAAATCAAGATTTATCATATACTTGATAAGGTTTTCTAATTCATAAAGTTTCTAAATATATTTATAGATCTTACTTTTTATAAATTAAAATAACTATTAACAAGTGTACACAAATATTAATTACTTCACTATTCTTCGTAATGGTTTTGTCCAATATCCTTAAGTGTACCAATACTAGGAATTAGAACTTTACTATTCACCATAGTTAAGATAAACTTATTGACATCTAGCACTATAATCTTATCGATAGATTGTGAATAATAAATTTATATTTCACAAAAATTGATAATTTGATCTTTCGTGAATAAGTCAAATTCTACGCACCAAATCATCTATAGTGTAGAATAAATAATATATGTATTTCCACAAATTTAATTCATTATAAAATCTTTTATTAAAACAAGAAAAAGATGTAAATTAAGAAAAAAAAACAATAAAAAATAATTATTAGTATAAATCAGTTCCAACAATTATTTCATCAAACTATACATAAATATCTAATATACTAAGCTTATAGGAAAAGAAATGAATTGATACCTTTTTAATGCCTTCTTGAATGTGTCTGTGAGTTAATCCATGTTAGGAATGTATGATCTAACAATGATCTCATACTTGATATTTTCTTTAAAAAAATAATAATTTATCTTTATGTGTTATGTGTACTTATTATTTGATTATCATATTAGAGAGTTGAGAGTATCAAGAGAAGTAGGTGGGTGACCAATTTTCTCAAGAATATGTTTAATCTAAAGTATCTCATAAATGATTATAACCAATGCTCTTAACAATGTCTCTATATTAAATTTTATGATCTCTTATTTTTTAGGAGATAAGTTTGCTGTTAAGAAAAATAGAATATCCTATTATAAATTTATTCTCAGTGCAAGCTAGTTTTCAATTGAAATTTGATAAATTAGCTAGTACAATATCCTCAATCTTCCTATTTAAACTTATCTTCATAGTGATCATTCGCTTGAATTCAATAACATACCTTCTTGAAGGCTGAAGTAATAGTTCATAGGTTTTATTAGAGTAAAAGATATTTATTTTTTCTATCATGATCTAGTATAATCTTGGATGAGATAATATCTCTGAAGAAGATTTAGATATCATATCACTGTCAAGTGAAGAAATGTAAAAGACAAAAAAAGGAAGATGTGAGTATGACAATATGTATGAAATATGGTTTTGAGTATTTCTTTATTTCTTTCAGAGAAAAGATTAAAATTAGAAAAGTTAATTTCAAGATTATTTGAGTTCTCAAGATACTCTTATTTGCTTTGAACATGCCATGTATATCTCAATATTCTCGAATAAATTTGAAGTCCTGGGTGGTCCATTCTTTTCGCTCTGAACTCATTTTGAGTTGGGGCTAAAATTAACCTAGGAGCTACCACCTCAATTTGACTTGTTAAATTTTTTTTTCAAGGAAATCTCATTTTTTCAAAATTAATCTATTATGTACTTATTGGTACATATGCTGATCTAATATGTGAGTCATTATATTGTAAATTAATAAGTTCCAAATTTATTGAGAGGTGATACTCTCTCCTAGTCGAAGATTCACATGAGATTCAATATGAGTAATACAAAGATTTGGTTGTATTCTTTGAATCCTTAAATTGACTAGACTCATTGAAGAATAAGGCATACTAAAAAGGTAATATAAGTACTAATTAGTATTTTATTAGTTTCAAATGAATAATACTTATATCTCATTTGTGTAATAAAGTAACCAAGAAGATATACTTTATTATCCTATGGGATACCTTATCATGTCTCTAGGAGAGATCTTGAATAAAATAATTGCTCTCAATATTTTTGGGAGGAAAATTAAAGTCTCTTTCGAGAGTTCAAGATCTAAAAGATATACAATGAGAAATGACATTTAAAGATATTTGGTTGATAAGATAATTTGCGATTAAAATTATATTCTCTAGGGATGCATATGAACATTTTAATCATATAGAAGTTTCATATCCATTTCAATTAAATGTCTATTATTTTTTTTTTCCAACCCATTTTGTGAGTGTGGTAACACCAGATATTTTATGTATGATTTTATGATCATTATAGTAAGTAATAAGACTATCAGACATATACTTTAAGAAATTATGGCTATTAATAATTTTTATATTTTTATTATATTCATTTTTTATTTTTTTCTTTTGAAATAATTGAAAAAAAATTTGTGATTTGAAATAAAAAAGAAAGAAATACAAGTGAATCATATATAATCTTCAATAAAGATAATAAATTATTTTAATTTATTTTGAGTCTCAACTTTATAAGAACCCAATGTAATTGAGTGTATTAGATCGAATGAGTCGTTAAACAAATATGATGAGCATCATAAGTGGTTCTAACATTTTATTCATAATTGACAAACATCATGATTTAGATTTAAATATTTTAAACACTAGAATTTAAAATTCTCATTAAAACTAGATATGAATGATCAAATTGAGAATGATCAAATAATGAAACAACATTTCTCATGCACATAGTGGTATATTCAATCATAAAAATAAGAATATACAATTTATCTTGCTTAGTTTAAATATAATTTTTTTGAAGCCTTTTGATCATATAAAATAATATTATATCTAAATTAAGTTATCTAAAAAAATAATTCATAGGAAAGAAATTACTAAGATATCAATGAACAAACAGAATACATGAAAGAAATAAAATATCAAATTGAATGTTACAATAATCAAAGATATTAGATAATAAATTGTTGGTTATTACATTATTCAAGAAACAAAGAGTAAAAATTATAAATAAAGAATAATTATTTATGATGTGACTATTGATCTTGTAACTCAACAACTCAAGAATATGAAGTAACATGATGAGTTATGAGAGTTGTAATACTTGAATGTCGAGAATTATCTGTTATTATGTTAGATATGAAATTCGTGTATACCTCTCTAGCAAGAGTCATGATAGTAGAATGATGTGAGGGTCTCTAAATGATTATGATAGCTAACTTGTCTCCATCAATAAAATGAAGTATTCTTTGTTTTTTCTTTGGAAATCATTCCCGTTATTTTTTCATGACGTGACTATTCCTCTTATAATGGGTAAACTATATCGAGGATTTCATCCCTATGCTTCTACTATAAATGTGAGGTGTCTATTCTCACTTTACTTCCAAGATGTGTTATGCGAGGTGTTTCTTTAGTAGGTCTTTGTTCTTCTGACATATATTGAACTATCCGATGTCAAATCCTTGATCTAAAGAGGAAGGCATGATCACCTATTATCTAGTTGTGAAATCCCATAATATTATTAAGGAGGGAGTACAAAAATATTATGTCAATAAGATGCTCCATCTATCTCTCTCTTAGTTACATATATTTCCATTAGAAATATCTATAAAAACTAGGTAGCTACTTGAGTAAAGCATATAAAATAAGTGGCCATATGCTCCAACTCTCTAATACAATGTTATAAACTGAGAAAAAAATAATTGATTAGGACATCTATTATCGTCATGTATATTGACGAAGAGATAGTGTAACCCATGACATTGAGTTCTAAATGCCAATGATGAAGCTCCAAGGAGCTATTGGAAAAGTTCCCATTGGGTGAAGGATACTCATTTTTTCTATTTATTTTATTTTTGTGTCTTTTGGTTGTGTTAACCTAACTTACTAATTTTATTTTGTAAAATTATTCATGTATTATTTTTTTTAAAATGGTGAATTGTGATAGAAGAATTGATTTTTCCATTTTATAGCTCTTGATTTTTATTCTTGGACTTTCGGTAAGTAATTTGGTGGGTGTGTGAAGCCATGCCCACTTGTTCTCTATTATTCTGAAACATTTTTGTAGGGAATCGAGCATCCATTCAGGTGGACTCATGGTGGGGCGTGTGAAGCCTCCTCTTTAATCTCCAAACTAAATTATTCCTTTTCCCTTATCCATTTCCTTTTTGCCTATTATATATGAACATTGAATTTTTGAATTTAATTCCTATTAATTTTTATTTTGAGGCTCTTAAGTTAATTTCATGCAACCTAATTAAGGACTTTCGAACCTTTACCTACAATAAATACCCAAAATCCCTAAATTTTTAAAACCCTAGTTTGAACTTAAAATTTAGTTGGGTTTTCTCTCTTGTCCTTGATGAAAAATCCTATTTTTTGATTCCTTAAGTGGAGTAAAGAAATCAGAAGACTAGTTTTGTTTGTAAAATTTTTCCAGTGCCACATCTCGTTGATGAAAGCATCAACACAACTAGCCAATGATAATGGTTTATGAATAGGATATCGAGTTCTAATTTTTTTTTTTAATAAAGTTTGTTTTATTATTAATAACCCTCTTTTTTGGCGGAGGAATACCATTTTTACATCGTACATCTACCCGTAGCCCTTTTACACCCATCTTAACCTTAAACATAGTAGCTAACATATTGGATTTTAAGAACTTTCTCAAATAAGCATTTTCATTTTATAAATTAAACTAGAATAGGCTGGAGGCTTTGCTCTAGTTTATCAAGCCTCTTAAGAAGCCTCTATTTTCGGCCCATCTTTCGGCCCATCTTTCATTTGCTTTTATGTGTTGTTCGGCCATTTCCTATGCTCCGCATCTGTCCTCGTATCTTCACCGTGTCTGCTGTTATTCACGTCATTCTCGAATATTTATCAACCATCATCCTTCTTCATTAATACGCTCCAGTGTATTTATACGCTTTATACGCTTTATTTGTTGTTCGGCCGTTTGTTATTCGGCCGTGTCTGTTGTTCACCGTCATCCTTCTGTTTATATGCTTTATACGCTTCAAATTATAAAATAAGCATAGTAGTCATCCTTCTTCACCGTGTCTGTTGTTCGGCCGTCATCCTTCTACATTTCTACACTTTTCACGAGCTGCCACAAGACCTAGGACTTTCTGCATGGCTCAACCAATAACAGTTGTATAACAGATAACTCAACCAATAAACCAGATTATTGTATAGCTCTGTCTATATCACCTTTTAAACTAGATTATAACATATAAATAAATCACCTCCGAGCTCGTATAAACTGCATGAATGTTGATCACCCACAGGGCCAGGTGATCAGTCAAAAATCAACAGCAGTTTAGTAAGCCAGTGATAAACAACTTATGATTGTATGATCTTATCAAGAGCAATATATATATATAAACTGCATTATTTAATCCACAAAGTTAACATCTTAATCCTGCAAATATATAAATCCGAGGGACCATCAACAGTATAAAATAACGACCGCATAGCTTAACATCTTAATCCGCAACAAAGAACAAATACATATCTATGCGTTTGCACAGCCTACCAACCAAGTATGGAGCTGCGCCCATGCTTTAGGACTCACTTACTTACTTCTTTTTGATTATTTAACCAAAGCAATATATATATAAACTGCATTATTAACCTATAGAACATCCGCAAAGTTAACACTTTAGAAAAACAATAAACACTATTGATAGATTAGTATTTTAACATCTTCATCCTGCAAAACATGTGCACAACCTACCAACTAAGACCCCATGCTGAATCTACCACTTCATATGGAGCTGCACTGCTGAAAATTAAACACCAATGTATATCCAAGAATCTCATGCTTTAAAACTCACCTACTTGCTTCTTTTTTAGATTATTTAATCTAAATTATAATCTAAGTTTTATTTTAAATTTAGCTCAGCCTCCACCCTTCCTAACTCTTACATAAAGGCCATTCTGCTGGAGTGTTAGCTTCTTAATATATATGCAGTATTGATGCATTTAGTTCATTTAAACAAAATTGAAAAAGAAGTTTCGCGAAATTTTTCTTCCAAACACATCCTCCTTTGCTGTCCTTCCTTAGCTTGAAGCCTGTTAAGCTGCTAAGAAAACAAAAAAATGCAACAAATACTACAATTTCAATTCATTTTACCATCCCTTCTACCTCTTGCTGAATCACCTGATTATGTGTGTTTGGCTTCTTCTTTAAATAATATTCCTATCTATTTTTACTTATTCTTAGGTAAGGGAATGTAATTTTATCTAATCGTGCTAATCCTTTCAATTTTATTGACAAAGATTCCTCATCATACTCCGCAGCCCCTTGTAACAATCCTATTTTAGCAAGCTTGTCTGCCAATGCATTTGCTTCCCTGTATACATGTGATATTGATGCATTTAATTCTTTAGCAAGACTCATTATTATTTCTATCTCCTCCTCATGCCATCACAGTACTAGTTTTTTATTAAATAACTCAACCAATAATATTGAATCTACCTGTATTTGTAAATTTCTATATCCTAGCTTATTACAAACATATAATCCTTCCTTTAGTGCCCTAATTTCTGAATGCAGTGCAGAATAGGCTTTTCCTACTAGTATGAAAGCTTTCCTAATTCTACCTTCAGAGTCTCTTATTACTCATCCACCTCCTGCAATTCCTAAATCTCCATTGAAACTACCATCAGTATTCAACGATAGTTTCCCTTCTGGGGGCCTATTCCAGCTTATACTTTTAATCCAATGAGTCCTTTTAATCTTAGCAGAGAGATTTCATATTTCCCTGGCTTCTTTATCCATTTCAGAATTATCTAATATGATAGGTTTTGTACAAGATATATTACTAATTTCCAACTTAATGTCTTTAAGGATATTATCTACATTCATTTTTATGCCCTCGAATCTACTTTTATTTCTTGCTTTCCATATACACCAAATTACTGCATGTGGTAAATTTTGGTTTAGCCATTTTTTGGTCGGTGTATTAAGGGGGTGCCTCCTCCACTTTTAATCCTATCTATTAAAGTTTCCTCATTAATATTTATATTATTAAATATTTCTAACTTTTTCCATATTTCAAATGCAATTTTACCTTCTGAAAATAAATGATCTATAGATTCTGTTGCTTGATGACAGCAATCATATCTGGAAGCTATCTTTATACCTTTCTTTTGAATATTTGTATCCACCGGTAATGCATTCACAAGAGCTTTCCATACAAGAGAGCACATTTTTTGTGGGCTGCCTACTTCCCATACCCATTTAAAGATTGAGTTTATCGTATTTTTCTTTTGAATCAAATTTTTGACCGTTTTGAGCGTAAAGTTGCCTAGCGGAGTAAGGGTCCATTTCCATCCGCTCTTCTCCTATTTAGAATAAGATTCTACTATTTCTTTCTGTTTTTCTAGAGCTTTCCAGGAATTCGAAGTACTTTTCCTATTCACCTTTTCATGTATTACATATTTCGCTCTCATAAAGCTCGCTCAGAGGCTATCATTTTTTAGCCTCCACCAACCTTTACAGTCCCAAGCGTCTGTCATGTCCTGCAAAGATATTAATCCTAATCCGGCTTCCTCTTTTCATGTATTACATATGTCTGCCATGTCTGCAAAAATATCTTCTCATCTTTTCCAGTGAATTTTATTCTTTCCGTCTTTTTTCCCCCATAAAAAGTTAGCCATTGTTGATTCTAATTTATTTGTAAATTTTTTTGGAGGATGAATAATTGATAGAATATGCACTAATGTGCTTTGAAGGATGTGAGTGACTAATGTGATCCTGCCCCCAAAGCCCAATAGCTATTCTTTCCAACCTGCTATTTTAGTATTCATTTTATCCTGTAGTGATATAAATATTCTTCTTTCAGTCTACCTTCATATATAGGACATCCTAGATACATTAGCGCTCCTTTATTCTGGGTAAATCTTGTGATGTTCTTTACTTTATTACTCACATTTTCTGTTACTTTCTTTGCCAGCATAAACTGACACTTTTTTATATTTATTGCCTGCCCTGTCTCAGTTTCAAATGTATGCAAAAGATCCATAAGGTATATCAAAGATCTTTTACTCGCATTTGTAAAAATTATAAGATCATCGGCATATGCAAGGCAGCCTATTCTTGGAGTATTTTTTGGTTGTCTGAATGGAATGATCTTCCCTTCAGACATTCTTTTCTTTAAATTTAAAATCAACAGTTCTAAATATATATCAAATAATAAATGAGATAACGGGTCTCCTTGCCGTAAGCTTCTTTTAGGCTTGAATTCTTCTCATTTCGTCCCATTTACAATGACTTTAACCCATACACTTGACACACATCTATATATCATATCAATGCATAACTCTGAGAAGCCAAATTTTCTCATAGTATAGCAGAGTATGTCTCATTCTATTCTGTCGAATGCTTTCGATAAGTCTAACTTTACTACTAAATTCTCTCCTCTTGTTTTAACCGCTATGCCTTTCATCATTTCAGATGCTAATCTTATGTTTTCCGACATTAACCTATTTTTAACGAAGCCCGTTTGCTCCTGTGATATAATATATGGCATAATATCGCTTAATCTATTTTGTAAAATTTTTGCTAAAATCTTATATAACGCATTACATAAACTTATAGGTCTGAAGTCCTCACATTTTTGTGGGGATTTGTTTTTTGATATCAAGACAATGAGAGAATTTGCCTATGTTTTAGGAATATCCGCCCCTGCAAAAAAACTAGAAATAGCAAGTACAAGATCTTTTTCAATAATTTCCCAGCATACCTGGAAGAAATTACTATTCCATCCATCTGGTCCTGCTGCACTATCTTTGTCCAGGCTGAATACTGCATTTTTAATCTCATCCCTATCCGGGATTTTTTCCATCATTTGATTTTGCTCCTTAGAGATATTTAATTTAACTTCATTTATTAGTTTATCCCCTTCATGTATGAGCTGCCCGCATAGATGTTTTTTAAAAAAATCCTCAAATAGGGCTCTTATTTTATTATCTTCTTCCACCCATTTTCCTTCATCATTTTTTATACCTTTTATTTTGTTCTTGTTTATTTTTATCTTACTCATATTATGGAAAAATTTAGTATTCCTATCTCCTTCTTTCAGCCATTTAACTTTTGCTCGCTGTTTCCAGTATATTTCTTCCATGTGTAGCTTAAGCCTCAATTTACCTTTTGCCTTACTAAGTTCACTTCTATCTTCTTCTTTGTTCGTAGTGTCATATATTATTTCTAACTTTGCCACTTCTTCCTCCGCTTGTTTTATTTGTAGGTTTATATTTCCAAAAACTTCTCTATTCCATAGTTTTAATACATCTTTTTAACCTGAATAATTTAGCCGAAAAAGCCTACATGGGCTTTCCGATGCTGGCTCTTCCCAAGATTCTCGAATCATTCTATCGAAATCCGTGTGTTTAACCCACATATTTTGAAATTTAAAATCACCTTTTATTGGTTGACTTTTATGAATTTTTATGAGCAATGGGCTATTATCCGAACATGTCCTGCTTAAATGTCTTAGGCCTTGTAACTCCATGAGTCGCTGCCCATTTAGCATTAAACATGACCCTGTCCTAGTCTTGCCCAAATTGCTCATCTTTTACGCCAGTTATTACTCCAGGTATAATTTGAGCCAATATACTCCACCTCCATTAAGTTGGCACTGGCGATACAATCGTTGAATTGTGACATTGCCAGTGTATTTGAGGTTTTTCCACATTTCTTTTCTTGTGCATTTCTTATAACATTAATATCTCCTCCTATAATCCATGAAATATTTTTTATAGCAATGTTCTGCATTTCTTTTCCATAGATCTAGTCTATCTTTTTTATCATTTTTTGCATAAACCACTGATATTATTTCTTCTGTATTCGAGTTAGATTTAAAATTAACTATTTGTTCGGTGTCTTTTAAGATAATAATGTCCATATAGTTATGCCACATAATACAGAGTTTACTATTCAAGTTTGCATACGCATTTTTAAATCCTAATTTTTCACTATATTTTATTATTTGATCTTTCTCGACTATAGGTTCTGCTATAATTATTAAAGAAATTTTATGTATTTTTATTAATTGCTTCAATCTATTAATTGAAGGGGTATTTGCTACCCCTCTAATGTTCCAGTAAAGGACACCTATCCATTAATTATTGATTTTGTTTGTAATCTCTTAGTGCATTTAGACTCGTATGTCTTGTTAAAATATTTCTTCCTATTTCTTGGTGTTTTAGTTGAGCTAGAAAGAATATTCATTATTTCGTTATATTTAACCTGCTGCCCAAGATGCATAGCCATCCTCTTTATGGTTTCCATTGCTTGTTCTCTGGAGAGGTTATCCCAATCCTCCTCATAAATATCCAAATCATCCTTTACCTTTTCCTAGGGCGCTTTCACCCTTAACTTCTTCTTCACTAAATGAAGGGCAACTGAAGACCTCCGCATCCTCATCTGGAAAATCCAGAAGGTCTTCATCCATCCAGCTGTAGTCCTCCAGCGTTTCCTTTAATACTCGCCGAGCTTAAGTTTCTTCCCTCTTTTTCTTCTAGTTTTCACCCTCTCCCACCCTTCTTCCATATCTTTCCCCTCATCTCCTACATTAGTTTTCCTCTATTGTCTTATTTCTATGCTACTCTCTTTTTCAATCCTATTTCTCTTTTCCACTCTTACCCCCTCTCCTTCCCTTTCACTTGAGAAAACAACCATTGAACCCTCCCCAACTAGCTTTTTCATTTGCTCTTTTGGTATACTTTCCTCCCTCCTAACCCACTTTTCTGCCCACCTACCTCTAACCTCCTGTCTCCTCCCTATTTCTTTCTCCTGTTTTCTCACTCTACATACATCTAAGTCGTGTCCTAGCCTTCTATAGCCAAGGCAGTATGAAGGTAAATTTTCTGGAATGGCTGTTTGCCAAAATCCTTCTTCTTCCTCTTTCACTGCCTATCCATATTCTGTTAGGCGGCTGCTTGAGGAGATTATACTCTACACATACTCGGGCAGCACCTATTCTTGTCATTGAGGTGGTAGCTTCATCCCGAAGCATGGGTTTACCCAAGCAACTCGAGATAGTGTGAAGGGCCTGTACATTATATAGAAATAATGGTAAATTGGGCAGAGAAAACCATACCGGAGCAATAGGGGCTTCCTCGAGAGGGCTAAAGCTTTTTCGTCCACTTCAGTATTCTCATGGGGAAGCCCTCGACATGCCAAAGACCCCTCTGTCATAGTTTGTAGTAGTCTTCTACCAAACAACAGTGTTAAAAATATATGCCTCGCATCATAATCCGCGAACTTCACATTTCCTTTAAGCTTCAATGTAGAGATGAAGTTCTGAAGCTCGTTTACGCGAGGTCTGCCATGGGAAAATTTTTCTACAAGTGTATACTCGAACGGTTCCAGGAACCCATGCATTTGCTCCATGGAGAAAAAAATTGCAGGACTCCCGTTTTTGCTCCCGATGCTTCGTGAAAGAGGCGCGGTCCCTCTTGTCATCGAGGCAAAGGATTTATTATGTAATGATAAATCCTTTTTTTTCCATTTTTAGCTTGTTGAGAGCTTATTTCGGGCAAGAATGGAGATTTTCTCTCTCAGGCACAAATTGTTCTTGGCGATTGATACTTCGTGAAGAAATCGCAGGGATATATGAGTTCTAATTACTATATTTTGGATTTTATAATTAACAAGAATCATTTAAAAGTATTGTAGTTTGTATTCATTTTTTTTTTTTTTGATGAGTATCCAATTTGAGTTGTCCAATCATTTTTGTACATTATAACAGAGTATATGATATATATTTTTTATGAGTGTTATTGTATTATTTTAGTTGGTGTTAAATTTGTGTACAGTGTCAACACAATACACATATACATGTATTATTTGAAAAATATTATGTATAGTAGGCATGTAGGCACCCTATAGGCATGCACGGCTCACAAATATGCAGAGTTGTGTGTGCTGGCACCCAATAGCTGTGCACAAGTGCCCAAAATGCAGGCACAATAGTGGGCTCATGTGTAGAGTAGGCATTCATGGTGGTGCACTTCAGCCAAGCAGAGGAGTGTGGTGGTATGCCTGGTGGTGAGCATGGTGGTTGTGTGCTGGCGTGAGACAAAAACTCTAACTAGGTATTTTATTTTATTAGAAATAAAAAAAGAAAAAGGAAAAATTAAACTCTAATTTGATTTGACAGAAATTAGGTTTTGTCATCATGTTTTTAAGAGGAATTAATATATATTATTACATGAGAGATAGATGGAGGAGAGTCTTGATTCAGTGTATTCATTGCAAAAGAATAAATCATATCAGAAATAGTT
>JAREIK010000782.1:0-124931 GCA_029783825.1 Sapria himalayana
CAAATGTCACTCCAGTTTTTGGAACTCATACCAAAAAGAAGCCATAAAACCTCTCACCGTAGCCAACTCTCCTCCTCCATTTCTTTTATTCAGTCAATTTGAACCCATTGGGGAAGGACTTAAGCTTGCCATTAGAAGCACTGACAAGGAAGAAGATGTGATGAGGTTTTTACAGGTGATGGAGAGGAAGAAAAGAAACATCATGATTACTAAGAGTGTGTGGCAAGCATAGAGAGCGTAGTAAGAGAGGGAGAAAATGGAAATTGTTAGATTAGTAACATTTCCTATGTTCTCTTAAAGGAATCATTCAAAAGTAGATCTTGACCAGAAATTTATAGAGCCTAAGTGCATCGTATATGCTTATTCGACTAGAGGAGTTGTTTTATATGTGGGTGAACTTAATTGGGTCTCTGATATCTGACCAAATTATGGTTGGTAGGCACGTAACAACATTACAGAGTATATTATCACAGAGATGCAAAGTCTGATCTATGGAATATGTAGCGAGGGTAGAAGAGCATGGCTCATGGGAATTGCTACATTCCAAACTTACATCAAGTGGAAAGTAGGCTTTCCCTCTCTGGAGACTATTTTTGAACTTTATGCAGTCATTATTCCTGTTGGAAGCCTTAATCTTAGCTTCAATCTCAATGGGTAAATCGATTATTTTTTTTTCTTTTTTAACTTAGATTCCTCTAGTGCGATATATTAGTCAGTTATGATACACATCAATGACTCAAATTTATTCTCACAAAGACACACACAAACACATGCACCCACACACTTATTCATATGTATCGTCATGTAAACTATTATATATATGTGTGCATAAACACTTCATATCTCACTAGTCATGCATTTGACTAAGTTTAAAAAAGAAGAAAAGGGTGTAGAAGCAAAACATCTACTTGTGAGAGTGGCTCTGGCTGGGAAAAGATTGAATCTGGATTACTTACAAAAAGTGCAACATGCAGCTCCAATTGCTCCATTAACCTCGATAAAGAAACTCAAGTTTGAAACCATGAGTTCATTTCTGCAGGTTCTTCTTGCTCGAGTTTAGTGTCATGACTCTAGTGGTATAAAGAATAAAAGAGGGGTGATGATAAGGTGCCTATTATTTTTATTAAATATGAAATATGATCTTGTCTACTCAAATATATCTATATCCTCTTCTTCATATTAAATGATTTATTTTTTTTCTTTAATCATGATTTTGAGTGATCCTATCAACTTCAACAAATCAAGAGATGCTTGCCACAAGAGGCTTCTCCATTTCAATCCAGAGAAAACCATCAAGTTAAATTCATCTTCTTCATCTTCCATTTCTGCATCATCTCTTGATCAAACGACCAACTTAACTTGGCCGCTCACTTGGGAATCTGTATGGCCAAGATGCAATATTGAAAGCAAAAATGAATCCAAACTTGATCTCATGTCAAACCCAAATTCAAGCCCAAATTTGGCATCATCAAGCGAGGCAGACATTGATGAAGGTCTTGATTTTTAAAATTCAATCATGTTGCAATGACCGCCATTCACAATGATGACCATTGTCATGCTGTTTCTAGATGTACTAGTTTAGTAATATTTTTTAACAAGCATCATATTTTGTATTTTTAATTTAAAACATATTATTTCTATAAAAAACTCCTTTCTAATTTTCTGATAATTAACCATGGACTAATGGGTGAAGCTGGGAAACAGAAAAGAATATGTTGATCGATAGTTCACTGGAAATCTTGGAGAAATATTGATTTGGTAATTTAAAAATAAGCTCATGTTATCTCTTTGTGTGAAATTTTTAGCTAATGACAGTTGGTATTGCATGCGCTAGTCTTTGTGTTTATCAGTAGCATTTGTTGTGTTCTATATTGGTTTGTAAATTTAATATGTTATGCTCCATGTGAAGGTGTAACAATGTTCTCTATCTGCGTTGAGTACCAGATGACAAAGAACAAGAAGATGTTGACCATGCCTGAGAGACCTATATATGTGTTTTAAGCCCTATTTTATTTTTTTGTTGTCTTTGATGGTATGTGTAGCTACATGAAAGTACATGTGTTTGTGTTTACACACACACACACACGGGCACATACATACATGCATAAGTATACATACATGCAACTGGTCGTAAGGTTAAAAAAATGCTATTTGAAGAGCAGCTAGATACAAAAAGGGCATTGGCAGATACAAGGAAGGAGTTGGAGGATGAGAGAAAATGTAGACTAGAACTAAAGGAAGCATTACAGTGGCCATGGAGGGACATGCTCGAGTACTAGAGTAGTATACAAATTTTGAGGAGCTGAGTAAGATAAAACAACATCAATTTCACGGATAGATTATACTTTGTGCACTATCATTAGATACATTGATGAAAAATCATATGTAATCAAGTTTTGTTATGTTTCTATGTTAACTATGTAACTTATTGTATCAGAAAATGTTATTAACTAATTTTATTTTTTTTTATTATATATATATTATTTATAGTTTATGTTTTTTTAAAATTTTATATAAAAATTTAAAAATACGTATTTAAATTTTATGTAAATAATTAAAAATGTTAAAATAATTTTAGAAAGAAAATAGGGAGGGATTTTTCGTCGCTAATAACTAGGGAATTTTCTCTCGCTAATATAGCTAGGGATTTTTCCCTCGCTAGTTTTGCTAGGTAATATTTCCTCGCTAATTTTGCTAGGTAATATTTCCTCGCTAATTTTGCTAGAAAATATATTTACTCATTAATTTTTGTGACAAGCACTTTACCTTGGGAAATGTTTCCTCATTAATCCATCATTAATCTATCGTTATATTCACTTTAGCAATGAAAATAACATATTTAGCTATGGAATTTTCTCTAGTAATTTGGGATTTTTCTTGTAGTGTATCTATATGTCTATCTATCTATTTATCTATCTGTCATCTATCTATCTATCTATCTATCTATTGATCTATCTATCTATCTTTCTTTCTATCTTTGTATCTATTTGTCTATCTATTTGTCTGTCTATCTATCTATCTATAATTTTGTATGTCTATTTGTCTACTATCTATCTATCTGTCAATCTATTTGTCTATCTTTTATCTATATGTTTATCTATCTATCTATCTGTCGTCTGTCTGTCTATCTATTTGTCTATCTATTTCTCTATCTATTTGTCTATCTTTCTCTATATATATCTATATGTTTTTTTCCATCTTTCTATCTATTTTTCTATCTATCTATCTATCTATTTGTCTATTTATAAGTCTATCTATTTGTCTATCTATTTGTGTGTGTGTGTGTGTGTGTGTGTGTGTGTGTGTCTATATATCTATCTTTCAAATCAATCTATCTGTCTACGAGAAATTATCTATATAGATATAGAAATTTAGAGATAGAAATTTCTCTAGCTAATTGACGAGGGATTAACTAGGGAACTACAAGAGATATTTGATTTTATATTGAATGACAAATTTGTGATGGATGTGTGATAGATTAGAGATAGAAATTTTTGATTGAAAAATATCTCAGCTAATATTGTCATAGATTTTAGCACTAACATGGGCGATAAATTTATCAATGACTTTAGAAACGGATTTTCTCTAGCTAATTAGCTCTAGAAAAATTTCCTCAATAAATCATTATCTAGAAAAATATTTTTACAATTAAATATTAATAGCAAGTGATTAGTTCTAAAATTATAATTTTCACAAAATATATACATTTATCTAGAGATTTTCCCTAACATAGCTTGAGTTTATTTTCGTCATTAATTTATTGTGAATTATTTTTTTTTAATATATTATTTGTTTTAATATTTGATATAATTTTATATATTAAAGGTTTGTCATGGTCTATGGATGAGGATCCTTGAAAGATGTCTTCTCCTCATATAATTATAAAAATAAAATGTTACAAATAAATAATTTCAAAAATATATAAATACGAATAAAAATGTATATTAATAAGGACAAAAATAACTATTTTTTTGATTATAAAATTTTTAAAATATATACAAAATATTATTTGAATTAATTAATAATGATATTTAAATATTTGTATTAATAAATACATTAAATAATTATAAAAAATCATAAATTGTTGATTATAATTATATAATCATAAATAGTTGATTATATAATAAACTATTTAAAAAATTATAAATATTTGTATTAATAATGATATTTAATAATTATATAAATACATTAAATAAGATGTTACAAAATTTTTGATTATAATTGTAAACATTTTTTAAAATATTTGAAATAATATATCAAAATGCATAAATAGTTGTATTAATAAAAACATAAAATCATTATTTGTTTGATAATAAAAAAAATATTCATAAAAAATCTGAATTAACAAATAAATAAGAATATATATATATATATATATATATTAATAAAACTTAAAAAAAATTTAATGATTATAAAAATTTTTTTAAGAAATATTACTAAATGATTTGAAATATTTGAATTATAAATAAAATCATATTTTTTATTAAATTTAACATAAAATAAATTGATATTTAATGATAGATATATTGATGTTTTAAATACATCCAAAAACTTTTGATGAGTTATAAAAAAAATATCTCCAAGTGCTTATTAAAAAAAATACTTTAGGTATTTTTTTAGGGTTTAATAAAAGATTTTGGTCATATTACTAATGATATTTTTTTCTCTTATACACACTTAAAATTATTTTTAGCTCTATTAACACTTTTGAAAATCACTACCAAACTGACCATAAGTTGATTTTAATACAAACTTTATTTTTGCCGCTCCTAAAATTTATAAGAATTAAAGCATTGAGTAAATTATTATAGTAAATTAAAAAGAAAATAAAAAATAATATTAAATTTAATATAAAATATGTAATCTTAAAATAATAAATAAATAAATAAATAAATATTAATATTTTAAAATTAAAATATGTTAAACATGAACAATAACCTAATTGGTGCCTGAGCAAAATAGCATCAAGGAGGCAAACTGCTTACGAAAGATTGTTGGCAGTGTGTTATGCTTCATCATTCTAATTCTGATTGGTGTTTTTGACTTTTCAATTAGTCTTTTTTCTATATTTTATTAAATATAAATTATCATGATACATAAACTAATCAGTTTTCTTTCAATTTGAAGACCTAATTTTGTGTTTTCATTTGTTGCGTTATTTGATCATGTTTTCAGTTTTTGATGAAGAATGAAAAATATGATTTTGGAATTGGTATGATGATCAAACTTGGTAATTTAAATCAATGTCGAACAAAATAATTTTTTTTTCCATGGATTTTTTTGAAAAGTGCTAATTATTCTTACCATTTATTAAAATTAGGTATCCACATAGGCGGGTGATAGAAGGAACTATCTACCCAGGATTGACTTAACAGCCAGAACAAAATGGAAGTGTGAGTCCTTGGAATCTACTCTCAACAATTTTCTTAATGTATATCAATCAGATATATGCTAGGAGACTCTCCAGAATATCTTTTATTAATTTTATTCTTCTTAAGTTATAATTACATGTTAAATTACTTATTATTCTAGGATACTGAATTTGTTCCATTTTCCTATATCCTTCAAAAGTATTAGTCTATTCACAACGCCAAATATTTTTTGCATTTGTTTCATGGGCAACTTTTCTTTAGACCAAGGTTTAAGTGATTGTCTACTTTTTGTCTGCCTTTCATTTTTAAACTGAAGTTTGATTTGATGATATTACTTTAGTAATATAATAAGTAAATGGTGTTGGTGCTGGGCTGACAGTAGTAGCTTTTGGTTCCATGGTAAATGATACAAGCATTGTTAGTTTTACAGCATGTTTGAATGTAAATATTTTAAATAAAATATGCATAAATTAGGTTATAGATATTTAAAAATTGAAAAAAGGTTGGTGAACATTTATTTACAACACTGTAAACCATAAAAAAAATTTAATGGTATACTCAACTTCCATTGAAATTGGCATACATACAATATAAATACCAATCTTAGTTGAGAAAAAATTGATATTAAGATTATATAAAATTGTTATGAATGCTAGCTGATCACAAATAATGCATAGGATGAAATGTCAGTATTCTTTTAAATCTTATTGTTTAACTTATTGTTTAACACAATGTGTTTTATTTATTCTTGAATAATTTAATTAAAAGAAAACCATATATTTTCTGGTGTATGATTCAATAAAGTTTACAAGTGATGAATGTTTTGACTCTTATTATGCTTGTGTTAAAGATATATGTTGGGTAAAGCCAAAATATTTATATAGATTAATTAGAATTAAGTTTGGCAAACTTATATCTTAGAGGTTTGGTTGCTCACATTGATTTAGTAGGGTGAAAATACTTAACCTAGATCTTAGTTCTTAGTTTGCAAGTGAATACCTACTCAAGTTGTGCTACTTGAATTGTTGATATTGTGTAATCTTGATAACATCAAATTCATTAAATTTAAAATTGTTCAGGTTTTTTTTTCATAACCGCCATAATTTTGATATAATTAAAGAAAAATTAATTTTTTTCATTATAAAAAAGAAACCATCCTCAATTAAATATAAAATATGAGCTAATCATGGTGTTGCTAATTAGTAATTCTTTTTTTTTTGCTAATTTAATATTGTTTGAAAATATTTTTTATTGTTGTTAGGGTGTTATTAGACCTAGAAAAATTATGTATTGGTGCATTAGAATAATAATTTTTAAAAAGTACCTAAATAAGTAAATATTCATATTAAAAAATACATCAAAATAAAAGATTTCTACTTTTTGGTAAACTCAAAAATACTTTCATTGGTCCTGTATATTTATTGATTTGAAAAAAAATAAAAACAAAAAATCTATTTTCAAAAACACTATAGCAAGAGAGGTATACTGTTTTGGAAAATATTATGCCGATTTGAAGCAATATAATATTTATATAAATATTATAACAGATAACATTATATATAATATTTATACATTTTTATAAACATATGACATTATATATAAATGTTTATACTCTAATATATAATATATATAAACGTATAACATTATATAAATATTGATATGTTTATATAAACATATAATGTTATATATAAATGTTAATACATATGTATAAATGTTTATAAATATTTATACAACATTTACAATACTCTATCCATTTATATAATTGTTTATATAGCATTATAAAAATATAAAATGATTATACATATTTATAAAATTTATATAATATATAAATTTTTATATAAAAATATAATATTATAATGTTTATATAATTGCGATATTTATACAATATAATATTTATAAAAGTGGTTCATTTATATATATATATATGTAACATTATAAAATATTTTAATACAACATTATATCTAAACACTTGTACATTTATATAATCTTATGCCATTATATTTAAAAGTTTAAACTTTAATATAAATGTGCAACTAAGAGAATAGTGATGTGCAATAAGATGTTTGTATGCATACACAAGAGATTATCTATATAATATATATATATAATATATATATATATATATATATATATATATATATATATATATATATATATCATATGAATAAATGATATATTATAGAGGGATATTAATAGTTTTATTTATGAATGAGGACGAGAGTAGTATTGGGTATTTAGAGAGACAAGTCAATTATCATTGTCATTTGGGAGTCTTCATAGAGCTCTTCTATCGTGATTATTACTTTAAAGAAGTAAACAAATCTTTTTTTTAAATTGTTGTTGATACTTCTTATTTGTTGTTTATTATAGTTTTTGTAACTCATCTTTTTACTTAGATGTATGATTATTAACATGGAAGTTAATAATCATAGTATAGAAATAATTATTTGCTTAATATTTTCTTATTTTTAAAAAAATATTGAAATAGCTACAAAAAAATTATCTAAAATCATTTGTTATTTAATATACAAGTTGAAATTTGTTGCTTTTGTCTTTTTTTTTTATTTTTGGATTTATTTGTATTCTTATTTTTGTAAGTTATATTTGTAAGTAATTAATTTTTACTTTTATTTTTTGGATAATGTTAAGATTATATATTTTTATTGTTATGGTCAGATATTTTATTAGGTGTTTCAATATTATTGATATGTTACTTATTCATTATTTACTTAGTTATTTATTTTTTATTTAATTGAGATGTTATAAATTTTATATAGTTATACATTATATAATATATCAATGGTTATATGAAATAATATATATTTTTAATAATGAAATAATATGAAAATTTATTTTCCAATTACTAGTTTTCATGGTTAATAGTAATATTATTTATTTTCACCATTATTATAAACATAAAATTAATTTTTTTATTTCTGAAATTTATTTGATTAATTTATAAATAATATCATAAAAAATAACTATAAGAATTTCATAAACTATTAACCATAAATTTATTTAATTATTAAATAATATAATTAATGGTTAAATATAAAATAATTTGGTTTTCTAATATTTTCTTTTTTTGACCCGTCACTCACCCGTCTGGTCATCTCTACATAATTAGGTCAGTTCACTTCTAAAAAACATTTGTCTCTCAGAACACACCTTTGTCAGAGCATCATTTCATAGATTCTTATTAAAGAAAGAAAATATATGTATCTTTCTATCTATTTCTCTATCTATCTCTCTATTTATCTCTCTCTCTACCTATTTTTTTGTTTATTTTCATTATAATTTAATGAGAAATTAGTAATGAGTTTTGGAAATTTAAAATCAGCAGTGAGCTTAATGGTACTTTTTATTGATTTCTTCTATGTCAATGATAAATCAGTAGTGTGAATTTTTTTATTTTAATGATTATTTTTTAAAAGGTTTAATGGATTTCAAATTAACAGAAAGTGTGCTATCTCTGAAATTTGAAGAAGAATAGTAACAAACTCCCAAACAACTCAGAAAAGTTTCTGTCAAGGCTTGAACTGATCCCTTCTTGTCCAGCTTTCCTCCTATTCTTGAAATGTAGATACCTGCAATAATAAAACTGTATATACATGTAAAAGAGGACGAAACAAATAACAAGAGGAGGAGAAGAGTAAGGTATTGTAATTTTTTAAATTCAAGGTATATCTTAATTTTAATTTATGGTTTTTATATTTTAGAATTTTTGTCCTATAAAGAAGGTGTATATGAAGAACCTATGAAAATTTATCTACTAATCAAGCTTTTGGGGTTATAGTGTGAAACTATTATATATTTCTCAAAGAAGAAGTTACGGCTTAACCATAACCTTTAATTTTGATGTCATTACTCATGTTGATAGTTTGTTGAGGCTGTAATTTGTGTTGGTGGATGATGATCATTTCTGTTTAGTTTTTTTTCCTAATAAATCATATTTTTTGGCCTTTAATTAGTTACCCAATATATTCCATAGTAATTCTTCTTTGTTAAGATCATAGATGCTTTAATTAATTTAATTGGCCTGATATTAATTATTGTTTAATAGTACTATTGAAAAAATGCACTACACTAAACTTTATTATATCTATATAAAATTGGAATTTAGAATCAAAGCACACTTGATTGAGAAATGGAAGGTGTAGAAGACTAAGAACCCAAGTTAGACTATATATTATTATAAGAAGGAGAACAAACATTGAGCAAAATTTTCTCGATGTGTTTTATTAGATACCATGCATTCTCAAAGCACACTAATCATGCATGGTAATTTTTTTGGTGTATATATTTATAATAAGTAATTATTCCATCATTATACAATGTTCACATGAGTAATATGATAGATAATTTGATTAGAAATAAGTATACCCTTCTTTTTTTTAAAAAATGCGCATATAGTATTTTATCCAAATTAGTGTAGATGTATGGTGCATGTGAAGTTGCTTATTTATTATTTACAATGAAATATGTGTACTACTATACTTCTGAACACAAAAAACTTGCCAATTTATTTGACGCATAAAAAATTAGAAATTATCATAAATAATATTGTTCAACTAAATGAAAAAAAATTTAAACGCATCATTTAATAAAGACTTTCATAATTTTGACTATGATCTAATGTTGATTCTAAGATTATTATTGAGAATCAAAATATCAAAATAATGTTTTTTGATTAAAATTGCTTATTGGATCTAAATCTCCATAAGAAAATATTTCTTTAATATTGGTGTGATATTTTAGATTTAATGTTATTATAGTAGTATTTTTTTGTTTAATTCAATATTTAGCAATAAAAAATTAATGATAAACAAAAATCAAAAATTATCATTAATGAATAATATGATATTCTTGATATATGATACTCTTGATATAGCATATATTTTCCTTTTATTTTTTTGCTTTTCAGCTATTTTAGATTTAGCATATGTTAATAAACCCCTTAGTGCAGTTTATGATACTCTTGATATATGATACACACACACACACACACACACACACACACATACACACATATGTATGTATAATTTTTTGTTTGTAATTATTTGTATGATTATATTTTTTGTTATTTATATATTTTCAATGTGTTGTTTTGATGTAACATCATAATATGAGTATATTAAATAAGTTTATAATTTTTTTGCAATTATAGCCATGTTATTGGTTGATAAAATTAAATAACCCATTTTAGAATCTTTTACAAAAGTGATGTGGCTATTTGGTTGATTTGCTCTTTGATTATTTGGGTATTGTGAAAAATAGCCTTATCGGACTACTATTGCCAAAATATAGTTTTTTTTAAATATTTTGTTTGATGAAATAATACTCTAATGTGTTAAGTCTGCTCATAAAAGATTATATTGGAAATAACATATCATTTGAGCTAACAACCATCATAGAAAATGAAAATAGGCTTTTCAAAACAAAAATTAATTTCTCAGTTAAATATCTAATCGATAAAAGTATATAAGTGATGGTCATATCTATGATTTTTACTAAATTTATAAGTTGTCATCCTTCGTATCGTTTATGTTTGAATTGATGTGTATGTAAATGATCCTTAACTAAATTACTCAAATATTAGGATAAATTTCTTTTGCACCGCTATTTTTTAGGCAGTTCTTTAGTTCATAAGATGGTGTGTCCTTAGGTTGCTACTTCAATTAACTATTTATTTATGCATTTCTTTGGCATTTACTCTTAGTGTTTTATCCGTGTGTCTCTTTAATGTTAAGCTTTAGTTTTACTAGATTATATCCATCCATTTCTAATATCTATCTTGTTAGTAAACTTAATGTAGGATGTGACAGAATTACTAAGATCTCTATAGTCAATGAGTTTTGCTTACTTCTTATTCTTATTATCTTAGTCAGTTTTCTTTAGCAAACTATCTCTTAATTATAGTTCTCCACAAAATATGTTAATGTTAATGCTTTTAATTGTTCATATCTTTAATCAGTCTATATTTGTAATGCTAAAAATTTGAAATTGCAGGCTGTTTCACATCTATGTTTCTAGTTTAATACTTTGATTGATATATTTTCTAGTTCAAATCTATTATGGTTCATGTATTAATTCTTCATTAATTCATTTTCCAAGAGTTCTTGGAATTGGATCTTCATTCCATTTATTTTTCGTTCCTATTTATTTTTATATTCAAAGATTGAATTGAATAACAGTTGAAATTTTTTATTTGATCTTCATTGAGAAATGAGAAGCTTACTCCTTCAAACTTGTAATTCAATTCTTGTTTGCTTCCCTTAGTTGTCATTTCACTTGGTTCTTGTGTTCTCCTAATTCTTGTCTTTTTGTGTTTCTTTGATTGATTCACTGGAAGAGACATGCTCTCTTCATCTATAAATAGCATGATATATTTTCACATTTAGCATGCTAATAAATGCTCTATTTCTTCATGTAGATTCTACAAATGCATTGCCTAGAAATCCATGATATTTTATCTTTGCATATTCATCTATAAGTGATTTTATTTAATTAATAGTATTATTTGAAGTCAATTGTATGTTTCATTTAAAATTATGATTAAGCATAATTCTTTGCAAATATAATAGTGAAAAATGAGTTCAGATCATCAGTGGATATATAAAAGGTTTATAAATAGAATTTTGAATAAATATTTTTTGAGTGGGCTAGAAATTTTCATTTACTTGCTTATAGTCAATCGATATGGATGGGCAGGGATAAAATTAAGTGTCCTTGTAATAAATGCAAGTGCTAGAATATGTCTTTTCATGATATAAAGACTATTAGATACTATATGGCTAAATATGGCTTTGTACCAAATTATTTAGTTTTGATTTATCAAGGGGAAAGTACAATGGATGTGAACATTGATCAAAATGAGGGTATTGAATCATATGTTTGTAGTGAAGAAACATCAAACACATACCATAAAATGGTCATGGAAGCTACTGGTGCTGACATTAATATGGATTACATGGATGAACCACCTAATCTTGAAGCTTAGAAATTTTATGTTATACTTGCTGCAGATAATTAGTTGTGGCCTTGTTGTAAAACACATTCACAATTATCACTTGTGGCTTGACTTATGAGCATGATGTTAAAAAATCATATGTCTATGAAATTATTTGATTAGATGACAGAACTGATGAAAGAGATTGTTCCGGATAATAATTTGGTCACTAACAACTTTTATACCATTAAGAAATTACTATGAGGTATAAGTCTACCAGTGGAAAATATTGATTGTTATTTCAATGGATGTATGTTATATTGGGGTGGTGATAGTGATTTAAGCAGCTATATGTTTTGTGATCATCCTTAGTTTCAGATGGTACCTCGTGTTGCAGAAATGTGACAGAAGATGAAAGTTGCAATTAAGAAAATTTATTACTTCTCTTTAATTCCTCGATTACAGTGACAATAAGCATCAAATGTTATAGCACATGATATTAGGTGGCATTCTGAGCATGAGGTTGAACAAGGGGTGATGCATCATTCATTAGATTCACTTTCTTGGAAGTATTTTAATCATATACATCAAGATTTTTCTACTAAATGTCGAAATGTGAGATTGAGTCTCTACACTTATGGTTTTTAGCCATTTGGCCAATTTGGATAATAGTATCCTACATGGCCAGCGATAGTGACACCTTACAATTTTCCTCCATGGTTTTGTATGAAGGAGTAATATATGTTTCTGTCAATTTGGTTACATGACCAAAAAATCTGAAACACATGTTGGATGTTTTCTCACAGCCTCTTAAAGGAGAGTTGATCATTTATGAGATGTTGGCATAAATACATATGACATCTCAAAGAAGCAAAATTTCATTATGCGGGCGATGTGGATGGTAAGTGATTTACTACATATTCAATATTGTCTGGTTAGAGTACAGCATGATGGTTAGCATGTCCATTCTGCATGGCCAAGTATGATGCTTTTATTCTTAAATTCAGTGGTAAACAATCATGGTTTGATAACCATCATAAATTGCTACCTACAAATCATCCATTCCATAGAAATAGAACTACATTTCAAAAAAAAAAATAGCGATGATAGTTCTACTAGATTTACGTTAAGGAGATGATATTTGATAGAGATTTAGAGTTTGGGTCTGAAAAAGGTAACTAAAATGGATGCTACTAGAACTAATGGATCAATATGCAAAATATTTGGCTGGAGAAAAAGTAGTATTTTTTGGGACTTGCCCTATTGGAGGTCCAATTTAATTTGTCCTAACTTGGACGTAATGAATATTGAAAAAAAAGGTTTGCCAATATTTTCAATATTATCCTGAATGTATACGAAAAAAGACACTTTAAAATTAAGACAATAGTTGAATGATTAATATCGGTGTCTTGAATTGAAATAGTATGAGGCTACAGAAAAATACCCTAAAACTTGTTACACACTTGAAAAAACCAAGATAGTCTTAGTATGAATGGGTTAAAAATTTGAAATTTTCAGATGGGTATATGTCAAAATTGGCAGATGTGTGTATATGAAGAAGCCTAAGTTATTTGGAATAAAAAGTAATGATTATCATGTATTATATAGATATTAATACCAATTGATTTCCGTGAAATACTATCCTTAAGTGTTTGGAAAGTTCTTACAGAACTTAATTTATTCTTCATATAACTAATCACAACCACAACCAAAATAGATGACATGTTGAGACTAGAGAATGACATACCTCTCATTCTGTGTAAGCTTCAATGGATATTCCTAACATGTTTTTTTCACTCAATGAATCATTTGCAAGTCCATTTGACTTATGAAGCAAGGATAGCCAGGTCAGTGCAATACAGGTGGATGTATCCCTTTGAGAGGTAAATAAATTTAAGTAGCTATGTTTTATTATTTTAAGCATAAATTAATATTTTAATTTGATTTAAATGAAACCTAACATAATGGTTGTAGGTATCTTCGTAAGTTGAAATTGAATATTAGAAACAAGGAAAAAGGTGAAGGTTCAATTTGCAATGCATATGCAGTAGAAGAAGCATCATCATTTTGTTCTTATTTTTTTGAGGACCATGTCAATACAAAGAATATAAATGTTCCTTGGGATGATGAAGGTCATGTGCTGGTGGAAGATAAATCTAAGGACAAACTATATATCTTCAAGCACCTTGGAAGAGCAATTGTAAGTGTAAAGAAAAGCTATATGACAGATGAAGAGTATAAAGCAACCCAGAGCTACGTTTTACTTAATTGTGAGAAAGTGGCACCAAACATTGAGTATGTATACCTAAAATGGTTGCATGTTTAATCATAGGATAATTTTGTCCTGAATATAAATAATTTAAAATTGTTATCCATTATTTTCTCTCTATTGGTATTTGTGTAGTGTTTATGTTAAGTAGTTAAAACATAGACAACCAATCATTCTGAGACATGAGGTCGATTCTATGCTAGAAATAGAATTTGCAAATTGGTTCAAGAACTATGTAAGAATTATTAAGCATTAATTTTTTGAATATTTTGATTTATTAGTATCTTATATTTTTAACATAATTTGTTGATTTAATGCAACTTACAAATGATCTTTCAAATGGAGATACCAACATATTCATATAGAATCTAAGTAAATGCACATTTAGATATGTAACACCCTATCCTGGGTATTTTGTCAATGGCTATAAATTTCACACAAAAGGGCATGATTCTTCTAAAGCAACTATAAACAGTGGTGTATGCATTAAAGGCACAAGTTATAGTGTAGATGAGATTGATTATTATAGTCAAATAACAGAAGTTATTGAGTTGGAGTATCTTGGACATGAAAATAATAGGATTGTATTATTAAATATGAGTGGTTTGATCCTATATGAAATGTGGGTACAAAAATTTATTCGGATTATAAGCTAGTCGATGTTAATCATAAACATAGATTTAATCGATATGAGCCATTTATTATGGTAGTTCAAACCACTCAAGTATATTATTTTACATATCTTTGTTTATCTCGTGATAAGAGTGACCAGTGGGCCATTTGCAAAATCAAAACTCAATCAAATTTTTAAGAACCAACATCTTAAAAATGAAGTGCAAACATAGCTATTGCACCAGCATATATAATA
Source organism: Sapria himalayana (assembly GCA_029783825.1). Classification (NCBI taxonomy): domain Eukaryota; kingdom Viridiplantae; phylum Streptophyta; class Magnoliopsida; order Malpighiales; family Rafflesiaceae; genus Sapria; species Sapria himalayana. The sequence goes on from JAREIK010000782.1 coordinate 15,459, forward strand.
TTGAGCATGTGCAAGTAGATAAAGATCCAGAAAACTTATGTGACTCAAATGGTGGCCTAATAAAAATTGAAGATGATCATTTTCTATCTGAAGATGAGTTGGAACTTCCATCAGAATCACATAAAATGTCAGAAGATCCATTAAAGGATGATAGTGATACCAATAATTAAACTGTTATAGTTGTATTAGAATATTATACTTTCAAAGACTTTCTATTTTGTTGTAATTCATTGGTGTGTGTTATTCTAAAATGCATAGTTATTCATCATACAATATCAATTTATGTTTTCATTATATCTCTATTATTTGTACTTTGTTTTTACTTTTGTACAGTAGATGGTGCATAAAGGACATGGGTGTGGTGCAGGTGTACGTGGACACAGACATGGACAAGATTCATCTAGTATTTTATGTCCTATTGTGCATTCAGTACCATCTCATACCCACCCAATCTAGACCTCAACATCATCATCACCTTCACCATCACCATCACCATCATTGACACCTTTATCATCACCTTTATCAGATATAAGGCCACCATCCATTGTCCCTCCTACACACACTTTTGATCCATCACCATCATCTACACCACATTTTACACCATCAGTTGTTCCCTCATTTACACACCATCGACATCATCAAATGTTGTGACTTTCTCTAAAGGCAATGTTAGGTTAGTAATAGAGATTTTGGGTGAGAGGCAATATAAATATGTAAATATTACTTTAATAAAAAATTATGATGTCCATGTTAGTGGTTTTGTTTTTATATATAGTTATGAATTGCTTGTTTTCAATGTTAATTGTTTATTTTTATAGTTTAATTCCATTTACAAGTGTTCGGCTATAATTATAAAGTCATTCAAAAAATAGTTGTTTCCAAAGCATTCTCATGGAAGAAAGTTTCTGAATCAACAAAAGAGACAAACTTTTATGACTTTTAGTTAAAAACAAAGATTACAAAAGCATTAAAATGTAAGTATCTATATAGTTAACTATTATGTTAGTTATTATTCAAGTAAAAAAGAATTATGTTCTTGTTATTAAAATAGTTTTTGTGTGAATTTTTTATATATAGAATCAGTGTACATGGGGAGCCAAATTAGATGGGTGGATAGAGTCATTGTGGGAGAGAAAAGCTACCAAACGATACTCAAATTTTGGCCATAAATTGAAGATTCTAAAAGATAGGCCTGATTTTATACCTAAGGATGAGTGACCCAAGTGGCTTAAGTATTGGAAGGAGCCAGAAGTAAAGAAAAAATCAAAGATATCCAGCAAAAACCGAAGGTAGCAATTTATAACTTTAAAACTTTAAAATATTTGTATATTTAACAGTTGGCCTAATAGTTCAAATCTTTGCATGTTTTTTCATTTTAGCTAAAATTTTTTAACATATATTATTTTTTGACTTAATAAATACATACTTTAGGCTTGAGAACTGGGTCAAAATCCCAATTTTTATGAGATTTTTAGAAAGATGCACGTGAAGAAAATGGATGGGTAGTTTGTTGACAACAAATCTCAGATGATTGCTATAAGAATCTATTATATTAATAAACTTTTAAAATACTATAGTATATATTGAAAGTTGTGTGGAATAAAAAATATTTGATTTATTTTGTTTATATATAGCACAATATTTTATTCTATTTTATCATAAGACTTCATGGAGGAATGTTTGATAGTTGATTCTCAGCCAGTTGATAATTTAATGGATATTCAACCAATTGACTATGATCCAATCTATTTGGAGACCATAGAATGTTAAAAGAAGCAGCAAGTGTACGACATCAGCTCGAAAGGTGTGGCTTTTTGTTCTAGTAGTCATGCTTTTATTTCCTCTAACTCAGCAAAGGTGGATGAGGTGGTCATAAAGCAAGTAATTGAAACAAATGAATGTTTTATATTTATATAGAGAGAAATGAAAGAAAAGGATTAGTAGATTATTCTTTTGAAGGAAGAAATCTAGGAAATGAATGAAGTGAATGATGAGATGAAAGAAATTAAGAATGCAATGCAATAGTAGATGTCCTATATGGAGACACAATTAGCAGGCTTGACACGAGAGATAGCATACCGAGTTCTACTAGAGAAATCACATAGGAGAGGAAAACACAAATGCACCAGCTAATGATGAGGATTATAATTTAGTTTTAAATGATTATATACTTATGATATATTTTTGTTTTAACTATGTAACTATTGTATTAGAATAATTTTTTAACTTCTTTTAGTTTTTTTAATTATAAAAAATGGTTTATAGTATATTTTTTATTCAATTTTAATATAAAAATTTTAATAAAAGTAATTAAAATTTTTTGTAAAAAAATAACAATTGTGAAAATAGTTTTGGAATGACAATAGCTAGGTATAGTTGTCAAATGTGCCAGGCCAGCCCGGTCCAGAATGAAGCATGGCATAGTTTGGTTGTGCTTCGCTCGGAAAGGCACAAGAATGACCCATGCCCATGCTAATGTTGGGCCTGCCCTCGACACAGGTCGTGCGATGCCAGGCCAAGGGATTTTGATCCGCATTCCTTGCCAGGCACGGCAAGAATGCCTGCTGGCACATGGGCACGACAAGAATGCATTGCACATGGGCACGGCACATGTGATCACACAGTGAGCATGGTAACGACATAATGCCTAGCACATAAGTTCGGCGCCATGCCGCCATGTCGCCATGCGTCTTTGCTCTTTTAGAGCCTGGCAGGCATCACCTATTAGGTGTCAGCTCGTATTGACCATGTTTGATGTGTGGTCATGCGTGCAATGCCTACATGCTAGGCAAGACATAATGGGACGAGGCACGACATGATGGGCTAGGGCATGGAATGATGGGATGGGGCATGGCACGATGGGCACAGATATGGCACTATAGAGTGCCATGCCAGGCATGGGCATGACTGAATCGTGCCGGGACCAGGCCCATCGTGATATAAAGATAGATAGACATATTTACATATAAATAAATATATAGAAAAATAGATAAACATATTGAAATATAAATAAATAAAAAGATATATATATACACAAATAGATAAAAAGACAAATCAACAAATAGAGCAATTGATAGATAAACAAATAGAGAGAATGACAGATAGTCAAATCGATAGATAGACATATAGATAGAAAGATAGATGAATGAATAGATATTTAAAAATATAATTAGATAGATAGATAAATAGAAATATAAATACATAGATAGACAGATAGAGAAATCAACAAATACACAGATAAATAGTTAGAAATATAGTCTGATTAATAGATTAAAGAATTCATATAAATACACACACACACACACACACACACACACACATATATATATATATATAGATTGATAGACAGACACATAAATATATAGATAGACAAATCGACATATAGATAGATACACAAAAACACGGCTATATACTGAGATAGTTATATAGATAGATATACAGATAAATAAATATATAGATAGACAGATAGAAATATAAATAGATATACATAATTATAGATATATAGATAGATATACAGATAAACATATATATAGATAGAAAGAATGATAGATAGTCAGATAGACAGATAGATATATTGATGGACAAATAAATTGATAGACAAATTGACATGTAGATAAATAGATAGATAGATAGATAGATAAACAAGTAGATAGAAAGATAGATAGATAGTTTGACATATAGATAGATTGATCGATAGATAGACATAAAGCTAGATAGACACATAGACTAATAGACTAATATACTAAGAGATAGAAATAGAGTGAGATAGACAGAGAGTAAGACAAATTTAAAGATGGATAGATAGATAGAAAGATAGAGAGATAAATAGAAAGACATATTGACATATATATAGATAAGAAAATTCATAGATAGACTAATAGTCTAATAGACGAATAGAGAGATAGTAAAAAAAATAGATAGATAGATATATAGAAATATTGATAGATAGATAAATATAAAGATATATACAAATATAGATACATAGACAAATAGTCACATAGACAGACAAATAGATATACAGATAGATAAAGAAAAACACAAATAGATAAAAAAAAGATAACTAGATAGATAGATAGATAGATAGACAGACATATATAAAGGCTAACAGATAGATGGATTGAAGGATAAATAGATAGAAAGATAGATAGACAGATAGAAAGTCAGATAGAAAGTTAGATAGATCGACAAATAAATAGATTGATTTAGAGAAATATATATAGATAGACATATAGACTTATTGATTAATAGATTAATATTTAGAAAGATAGTTGGATAGTTAGATACATAAAAATATAGAAATATATATAGTTCTAATGTTACAAAAATATATAAATAAACATAAACACATTTAGATAAAAATATTGATATATAGAAAAAAATAGATAGATAAATAATTAGATAAATAAATAGAAATATATAGATATAAACAATTAGACAGATAGATAAATAAATAAATATAAAAATTGAAAAAAATATAGATAGTCAAATAGATAGATAGATAGATAAAAAGATAGAAAGATAGTAAGATAGATAAATCGTTTGATAGAGAGATAGTTACATAGATTAATAGATAGATATATATATATATAGACAGACAAACAGATAGATAGATAAATAGATAAATAGATAGAAATATTTGAATGACAAATAGACAGATAGATAAATTGATAGATAGAAAAATGTATTGATCGAAAGATAAACAGATTGATGAAGAGATTGATAGATAGATAAATAAATAAATAAATATATAAATAAAAAAATATATTGATAGTCAAATAGATAGATAGATAGACAAATAGCTAATCATATAGATAAAAAGATAGATAGTTTCATAGACAGAATGATAGAAAAATTAATTTATAGATTAATAGATAGAATGATAGACAGATTGATAAACTGTTGATAGACTGATTAATAGAGAGATTGATAAATAGATCGATATAATGATTGATAACATATTTATAGACAAATTTATACATATATATATATATATAAATAGATAGATAGGGAGATAGATAGATAAATAGATAGATAGATAGATAGATTGGTATAAAGATATACAGATAGATAGATAGAAAGATTTACAAATTATTATACATATATATTGATAGACAGACAGATAGAAAAATATAAAGATAGACATATAGATAAACTGACAGATAGATACAAAAAAAGATATACAAATAGATAGTTAGATTGATAGATAAATAGATAGAAAATACATATGCAAATAGATAGACAGATAGGTATACAAATAGATAGATAGATAGATAAATAAATAGATAGACAGATAAATAGATATACATATATAATTATAGATGGATAGATATATAGATATATAGATATATAAATATATAGATGGGTATTTAGATAGATTGATAGAAACATAAATAGATAGAAATATAGATAGTTCAAAATTTGTGTACTCAGATAGAAGTATAGAAATACACACATTTAGACAAATTTATTGAAATATTTAAAAAAGATAGATATATGAATAGATAGATAAATAGACATATATAGATAAAAACATATAAACAGAAAGACAAATAGATAGAAACAAAAATTGACAAATAGATAGATAGACAAATTGATAGATGGATAGACAGATAAACAAATAAACAAAAAACAGATAGAAATATGGTAAGATTGATAGATATATAAATATATAGATAATTAGATAGTTAGATTGATTGATATAAAGACAAATAAATATACAGATACATATATAGAAAGAAAGATAGATAGATAGATAGATAGATAAACATATAGAGAGAAAAATAGATAAATAGATAAATATACTGCCAAAAAGATAAAAAGATAGCTAAATAGATAAATTTATAGAATGATAGATAGATATATTTATAGAGATATTGATAGATATATAAATAGAAAAATAGAAAAATATATATAGATAGAATGATAGATAGATAGATAGGTATAAAAACAGACAGATAGATAAATAGAGAGATAGACAAATTATTTGACATATAGATAGATAGATAGACAGATGGATAGATAGATTGATAGATTGATTGATATGTATATAAACATTGAGATATCAAAAAGATATACATAGAGATAAATAAAAAGATAGAAAGATATATATATATAGATAGATAGTTAGATAGTTAAATAGATAGATAAATAGACAAATAGATAGACTTGTAAAATGATAGATAGGTAGATATATTGACATATAGATTTATAGATAGATACACAAATAGCTATACAGACTGATAGATAGATAGATAAATAGATATATAGACAATTATATATATAGATAGATATACAGATAGATAGCTAAATAGATAGACATAATTATAGGCAAGTAGATAAAAAGATATATATACAAATAGATATATAGGAAGATAGACTAGTAGAATGTCATATAGATAGACAAATTATTAGATAGGCAGATAGATAAAATAAATATAGAAAGATAGATAGATAGACATATAGATACACATAGAGATAGATAGAGAGATAAATAAATAGATATATAGACATAAAGATAGATAAACAGATTGATAGACATATTGATAGCCATGTAGATAGAGAGATAGATAGATAGATGATTAATAGATATATAGATAATCATATAGAATTAAAGATTTATAGCCATATAGATAGACATATAATTAGATAAATAGACATATAAATAGATTAATAGATAGATAGATAGATAGACATATATAAATACAAATAGATAGGCATATAGATAGACATATAAATAGACAATTAGATAGACACAAAGATCCATAGATAGATAGATAGATAGATAGATAGACAGATAGATAGATAAATAGATAGATATTCAGATAGATAGACATATAAATGAATAGATAGATAGATAGATAATAAACAGATAGATTGATTGATAGAGAAATAGATAGCCATGTAGATAGATAGATAGATAGATAGACATATAGATAAAATGATAGATAGAAAAAAACATATATAGATTTATAGATAGATAGATAGTTAAATAGATAAATAAACATGTAGATAGACAAATAGATATATATTTAGATTGATAGTTGATCAAAGATAGATAGACTAATAGATAGACTAATATATAAATAGATAAATATACACATAGATAGATAGAAAGATAGACATATAGTTAGATAGATAGATATACAAATTGATATATAGATGGATGGATGGATGGATAGATAGATAGACAAATAGATAGACAGATAGATTGATTGATAGATAGTCAGATAGAAAGATAGAAAGATAGAAAGTTAGATAGATAAACAGATTGATAGACAGATAGACAGATAGATAGATAGATAGACAGATAGATAGACAATAGATAAATAGATAAATAAATAGAGAGAAAGATAGTTAGATAGATTGAAATATAGAGTGATAGATAGATAGACAAATAAACAGACAGATAGATAGACACACAAATAGGTATATGGATAAATAGATAGGTAGATAGACAAATAGATGTCTATCTATCTATTTCTCTATCTATCTGTCTATCTATTTATCTTTCTCTCTATATATCTATCTATCTTATATCAATGTGTGTACCTATCTAATTATCTATCAATCTATATGTCTTTCTTTTTGTCTATCTATGTGTCTATAATTTTATCTATATATCTATTTATTTGTCTATCTATTTTTTATAAATATATCGATATATATGTCTATCTAATAATCTATCTATTTTTCTCTCTATCTGTGTATGTATCTATCTATATATCTTTCCGTCAATCTATCTATATAATAATTTATTGATTTAACTTTTTATCTATCTGTCAATATATCTATCTTTATGTGTATCAATCTACTAATCTATTTATCGATTTGTCTTACAATTTTTTTATCAATCTATTTTTCAATATGTTTATCAATCTTTCTACCAATCTATCAATCTATATGTCTATCTATCTATCTTTGTATCTATATGTCTATATATCTATTTATATACTTATCTATCTATCTATCAATCAATCTTTCTTTCTATTTTTCTATCTAACTATTTATCTTTCTTTCTATTTTTCTATTTATCTGCATGTTAGACAATTAGTTTTTTAGTTTGTTTATTTGTCTGGCTGTCTAAATTTCTATCTCGTTATCTATTAATCTGTCTCTCATTCTATCTCTCGAACTATTCATTTATTTATCAATCTGTCTATCTATCTATATATCAATCTATCAGTCTATTTTCTATTTAACATTTTGTCTATCTTTCTGACTATCAATCTTTATATTTATCTATCTATCAATCTTCTATATTCTTCTATATTTATCTTTAATTATCTCTATCTAACTTTATGTCCATCTTTCTATCTATTTATTTGTCTATCTATATGTGTAGCTATCTATATATCTATCTGTCTATCTATATTTTTATCTTCAATCTATCTATTTGTCTATCTATATATCTATCTATTTATCTATCTGTTTTTCTATCTATTAATCTATCTATCTATATGTCTATATTTATTTATATATATATATATATCAAAATATCTGACTATATATTAGTCTATCTATTTATCTTACTGTCTATGCATCTATTTAATAATCTATCTATCTATCTATTTCTCTATCTATCTAATTATAATTCTATTTGTCTATATATATGTCTATATACCTATCTATCTATAATTCTATCTATCTATTTGTCTTGCAATCTATCTATCTTAACTATCTATGTAACTTTATATCTACATATGTGCATATCTATCTTTCATTCAATCAATCTATCTAACTATCTTTCTATCTGTTTATCTATCTTCCTAGCTAACTATTTATCTTATTATCAATCTATGCATCTATCTAAAAATCTATCTATCTATATGTGTATATATCTATCTATCTGTATATATAATTGTCTATCTAACAATCTATAAATATGTTTATCTATCTATCTATTTATTTATCTATCTATCTGTCTATTTATCTATCTATCTATCAATATGTGTGTTTGTGTGTGTGTATATATATATATATGTATATATATATATATATGTATGTGTGTGTGTGTGTGTGTGTGTGTGTATCTGTCAAATATTTTGATTCTCTTTCAGTCTATCTAACTATCTAACTATCTATGATTTTGTCTAAAAATCTATCTATCTATTTCTTTGTCTATGCAATTATAATTCTATTTATCTATATATATGTCTATATATCTATCTATATAATTATATATCTATCTATCTATAATTCTATCTATATAAGTCTATCTTAACAATCTATCTAACTTTCTATCTATCTATGTGTCTATCTATCTTTATATCTATCTTTCTATCAATCAATCTATTTATCTATCTAACTATCTTTTTATCTGTCTATCTATCTTCCTAGCTAACTATCTATCTATCTAATTATATATATATATATCTGTCAAATAGGTTGACTCTCTTTCAATCTATGTATCTAACTATCTATGCATCTATCTAATAATCTATCTATCTATTTATTTCTCTGTCTATGTAATTATAATTCTATCTATCTATATATATGTCTATATATCCATCTATCTAATTATATATATATATATCTATCTATCTATAATTCTATCTATTTATTTGTCTATCTTTCTATCTGTCTTGACTATCTATCTAACGTTCTATCTATCTATGTGTCTATCTATCTTTATATCTATATTTCTATCAATCAATCTATTTATCTATCTAACTATCTTTCTATCTGTCTATCTATCTCCCTAGCTAACTATCTATCTATCTAATTATTTATCTATCTATCTATGCATCTATCTAAAAATCTATCTTTCTTTCTTTCTATCTATGTTTATATATACTTATCTATCTGTATATCTAATTTTCTATCAAATGATCTATCAATCTTTCTATCTATCTACCTATCAATCAATCTATCTATCTATCTATTTACATATCTTTCAGACTACATGTATGTCTATCTTTATTTTAATCTATCTATCTAGCTATCTGTCTATCTATATCTCCTTTTTTATTTTTGTCTATCTATCTATCTATTTATCTATATATCTTTCTTTCTTTTTATATATCTATCTGTATTTCTATCAGACTACATGTATATCTATCATTTATTTTTTCTGTCTATCTATCTATATTTCTATCAATCTATCTGTCTATCTATTTGTCTTTCTATCTGTCTATCTGTGTATCTATCTATCTGTCTGACTATCTATTTATCTAACTATCTATCTATCAATCTATTATTCAATCTATTTATAAATCTGAATATCTATCTATGTATCTTTCTATCTATCTATCACACTATTTGTATTTCTATTTGTATATCTATATTTTCATATATATTCTATCTATCTATCTATCTATATATCTATCTATCTATGTATATATCTTTGTATCAATCTATAAATCTAATTGTCTATATATTTGTCTATAAATATGTCTATCAACATGTCTATTAATCTATTTATCAAACTATCTATCAATTTATTTTTTTATTTGTTTATCAATCTATCTATCAAATTGTCTAACTATCTTTCTAAAAATCCGTCTATCTATCTGCCTATCAATCAATCAATCAACCAATATTTCTATATTTCTTTTTGTCTATCTATTTACCTATATTTCTTTAATCAATCTATCTAGATATTTGCCTAACTATCTCTCCCTAATTGTTTTTGTCTATATGTCTCTCTATCTATTTATCTATTTTTATATTTTTTATCTTTCTGTGTATCTATGTGCCATTATTTTATTTATTTATCTATTTATCTTGTTGTCTATATATCAATCTATCTATCTATCAATCTATCTCTTAATCTTTCTATATTTTTATCTATCTATCTATATGTCTATCTATTTGTCTGTTTATATATCTATCTATCATTCAATCCATCTATCTATCTATGTATCTATCTATCTCTCTATATAATTTTCAATATGTCAATCTAACTTTTTATTAATTTTTCTATCTTTTCTATCTTTCTATTTTTTATTATTTTTATTTATCTATTTTCTTATCTATCTGTCTATCTATATGTTTTTCTATGTGTCTTTCTATCTCTCTATCAATATGTATTTCTATATGTCTATCTATCTTTTGATCAATCAATCAATTTATCTTTTTATCAATCAATCAATCAATCTATCTGTATATCAATCTATTTATCAATCTATCAATCATACTATCTGTCAATCTATCAATCAATTTATCTATTAATCTGTCTATCCATTTGTCTATCTATCTATCTATATATCTATCTCTCAATTTGTCTGGCTATGAATCAATCTATCAATCTGTTTATATATTTGTTTTTCTATCTATCTATTTATCTATTTGTCTATCTATTTATATGTCTATCTGTCTATCTATCATTCTATGAGTCTTTTTTTCTATCCATCTGTTTGTGTATCTATCTATCTATCTCTCTATCTATTTATAAATCTATCTTTCTATCTATCTATTTAATTATCTATCTATCTATTTATCTATATATCTATCTATATATCTAAATCTCTATCTATCTGTATTTCGTTCTGTCTAACTATGAATCTATTTATATGTAATTATATATATATATATATACATATCTATATATCTATCTATCTTTATTTCTTTCTATTTGTCTATCAATTGGTCTATCTATCTATCTATTTGTTTGTCTATGTATCAATATATATGTTTGTCTATCAATCTATCTAATAATCTATTGATCTATCGATTTATTTGTCTATATATCTATCTGTCAATCTATCTATCTATCTATCTGATTAAATTTTGTTTTTTAATTTATCTATCAATTTGTATATAAATCATTCTATGAATCCATTTATCTATTTGTCTCTCTATCTGTCAATTTATATATCTATCTATTTATCTTTTTTTTATCTATCTATCTATCTATCTTAATGTCTATCTGTCTATCTATTAATTTTTCTATCTATTTTTCTAGCTATCAATCTATATATCAATTTATTTGTCTTTTTATCTATATATCTACCAATCTTTCTATTTATCTATCTGTCAATCTATCTATCTAATCTATTTTTTTATCTATCGATTTATCTATTTGTCTATCTTTCTGTTATCTATCAGTATATCAATCATTAAATCTATCTGTCTATCAATTTGTATATATATATATATGTTTATCTTTTGTCTATCTATTCGACTAGTTATCTTTAGATCTATATGTCTATCTTTCTTTCTATATATCTATTTATCTAACTATAATTAGTCTATCAATCTATTTATTTATTTATCTATCTATCTAACTCTCTATCTATCTATTTATGCATCTGTCTAATAATTTATATATCTATCTATCTATCTATCTATCTTCCTATCTGTCTCTCTATCTATCTGCTGTCAATCTACCTATCAATCAATTTATCAATTGGTATATAATATGTCTACCTATGAATCTATCTATCTCCCTGTCTATCACTCTATCTCTCAGCTATCAATCTGCCTATCAATCAATTTATCAATTGGTATATAATTTGTCTATCTATGAATCTATCTATCTTTCTAACTATCTATCAATCTATCTGTCAATCTTTCTATCTATCTTTTTGTCTGTCAATCAATTTATATATATTTTGTTTATATATATATATCTATCTATATATCTATATATATGTCTATCAATCTATCTATCTGTCTATCTATCAATATGCTTATCTATCTCTATGTCTATCGATCTATTTGTCAATCTATCTATCTATCCATCTATCTTTCTATTTGTTGGTTTATCTATCTATATATCTATCTATCTATCTATGTCTATCTAAATATATATAAATCTATATATCTATCTATCTATAATTCATATATCTATCTATTTATCGGTCTATCTATCTGTATATATTTCTGTCTATCTATCTGTCATTCTATCATTCTATCAATTAGTGTATTATCATTATATCTATCTATCTTTTTATCTATCTATCTTTCTATTTATTTTTTTATATATCAATCTATATGTCTAAGTTTTAGTCTTTATATTTGTCTTTCTATTTGTTTATCTGTCTATCAATCTGTATGTTTGTCAAACTATCCATCTTTTTGTCAATTTGTTTGTGTATCTGTATATCTATCTAGGTGTCTACCAATCTATCGATCTATCAATATATCATTTAATCAATCAATATCTATTTGTATATCTATTTATCTATCAATCTATCTGTCTATCCATATATCTATCTATATATCGGGCATTCTATCTATTATTTTTTTATCTATCTATCTATCTATTTACCTATCTATCTATCAATCGATATGTCTACCTATCTTTTTATTTAATTATCTATCTATCATTTGTCTATTTATCAATCAATATATCTTTCTATCAATGTATGTTTCTATAAATCTATCTATTTGTCTATTTATTTCTCTATCTATATTTCTATCTATCTATCTATCTATCTATCTTTCTTTCTATCTATCTGTCTAATAATCTTTTGATCTATCTATTTTTCTATATGTCTATCTTTCTATCTATCTATCTATGTATCTATCAGTCTATCAATTTATCTATCTATCTAATTCTATCTATCAATATATCTAGATATCCATCTATCTATTTGTCTATATATCTATATATCTATATATCTATATATCTATCTATCTATTTGTAAATCTATTTATTTTTATATTTATCTAACTATTTTTCTACCTATCTATCTAGCTATCGCTTATCTGTCTATCTATCAGTCTATCTATCTATCTATTAGTCATTCTAACTATCTATTTATCTATCTGTCTGTCTATCTATCTATCTGTCTATCTATCAATCTATCTATTATCTATATTTTTCTATATATATCTATCTATATATCTATCTATTTGTCTATCTATTTTTATCTATATGTCTTTCTATTGTCTACCTATCTATGTATATGTCTATCTATTTGATTATATATCTTTATATTTACGTATCTATCTATATGCATATCTATCTATCTACATTTCGAAATATTTGTCTAAATATCTATTTATCAATCTTTATATCAATCTGTATATCAATCTTTCTATCTATATGTTTATCTATTTATCTATTTGTCTACTATCTATTTTTCTTTCTGTATGTATATCTATTTATATGTATATCTATATATCTATTGGCAATCTATCTGTTTGTTTATTTATCTATCTATCCATATATCTTTCTTTCTATCTATATATTTATCTATCTATCTATCATTATACACACACACACACACACACACATATATATATATATATATTTATCTATATGTTAGTCTATTTATCTATATATCTATTTATATATTTATCTGTTTATATATCTATCTAGCTATGTATCTATCTTTCTCTCTATCAATCAATCTATCAATCTATCTATGTATCTATTTGTCAGTCTATTTTTGTATCTATCTATTTGTTTCTCTGTCTAGCTATAAGTCTATTTTTTTATCTGTTTGTCATTTATATGTCTATCTTTCAAACTATATTTTTAATTGTCTATCCATTTGTCTATCGATCGATCTATCTATCTGTCTATTTATTTATCTATCTAACTATATATCTAACTTTCTATATGTCTATCTATCTATATATTTATCTATCTATTTATATGTCTATCTTTTTGTCTATCTATCTATCAATCTATCATTCTATCTATGAATCTATCTATCTACATATCTATTTATCTTTCTATCTATCAATCTACTTATTTATTTGTCATTGTATCTATATATCTGTGTAACTATCAATCTTAATATTTGCATGTCTATGTGTTTGTATGTCTATCTATCTATCTATTTCTCTGTCTATCTGTCTATCTATCAGTCTATCTGTTTATCTATATATCTATCTAATCTATCTATATATTTATTTATCTATCTACTATCTATCTATCTGTCTATTTATTTATCTGTCTATCTATTTGTTTATCTATCTATATATAAGTCCATCTATCTATCTTTTTATCTTTATGCCTATCTATCTTATATCATTATGTTAATCTACCTATATATCTATTTGTCTATCTATGTGTATACATATTTGTCTATTTTTTTATCTATTTATTTTTCTATCTATAAATCTATCTGTCTATCTTTTTGTATATTAATCCATCTATCTATTAGTTTTTTTTATATAAGTTTGTTTATTATTTATAGCCCTCTCCTTTGGCGGAGGAATACAATTTGTACAAACTACTTCTACCCTTTACCCTCTTACATCCATTCCCCGTTTCTAAAGACTAATCATATAATCTTCCTAACACTATTAAAATAACATAAAAACTCTAAGTAAGTCATCAATCTTAACTTTACTCTTTACTAAAATGAGTTTCCTACTTTTATCTTTCTAGCGCTTCATGGAACATCCTTCCTGTTTTTCTGATATCACCCTTTCTATGCAGTATATAACATATTTCCTGCATAAAAAACAGAAATATCTCCCACTTTGCTAAATTCCTTTCAAACTTGTTGCACATATTCTGCCGAAGCTTTCCTCTTCTATCTGTCCTAGTCCTTTACCCTCTTTGTTTGCCGATATAGCTTTAGATTCACATCTTGAGTGTCATTTCCAAGCCACTTTGCAGCATCCTGATCTTTGCCGACCTCCTAGACTAGACACTTACCTCTCCTAGGACCTTTTATTTAATACAAACACATGATTCTGAAACTACATGATTTAAACGCTGGTAAAAAAAACATAACACATGACTTGACAAGATTTTTACAGACTCTTGCTAGTTACAGACTTCTTTTAATTCCAATGAATATGATTTGATTGCCCCTTTAGTGCTTTCCTGCAAACTCAAAAAAACCAGAAACAAACCAAAGGAGCAAAAAATTCCAGCCCTTACCTTTTCGTTCCCTCATCTTTGTCTTGTGAGGTGAACCTTGCAGTGACTGTAAAAGAAATAGCAACTGGATTTTCTGGTTGTTTATACCATGAACTTCACTATTAACCTGCAGAGACAGATTCCCCTGCAAAGAAGCTACCACAATTCCACCGCTTATATTATTATACTTTTCTTATTCTATTTTCCATATTCTATTTTCATATTCTTATAATTTTCAGATTCCCCTTCACAGCAGCTACTGGATTTTCATATTCTATTTTTTCTGTTAATACTACCCTTCCTAAATCTTAAATAAGGGAAGACCTTCCTATCCAGTTTCGCTATTCCTTTTACTTTTTCTGGCATCGAAACCTCATCAAATTCATGTTCTCCTCTTATCGAACCTAATCTTGCAAGACTATCCGCCAAAGTATTAGCTTCTCTATATATATGTAAGATTGATGCATTAAGCACTTTAATGAGGTTCAAAATAATTTCCATTTCTTCCTCATACCTCCAAAAGAATTTTTTTTCCACTTACTAAATCTACCAAAAGCATAGAGTCTACTTGAATTTGTATATTTTCTAAATCTAATTTTTTATAGACATTTAATCCTATATTCAAAGCTTTTATCTCCGAGTTGAGGGCTTAGAATGCTTCTGTAGCCGATGTAAATGCTTTTATTACATACCCATTTGAGTCCCTTATTACCCCTCCTCCACCTGTTATACCAGTGTCCCTATTGAAGCTACCATCCGTGTTTAATGATATTTTACCTTTCGGAGGCCTATTCCAACTTATACTTTTTACCCATCCCTGTTTCATATTTGTAATAGCAAGGCCCCAGAAGATTCCAGCTACCTTATTTAAACAGGAACCATCAACTTTTATACGGTTTATACTTGATACATTCCTGATTTCTTTAATTATATCTTTTATAATTTCATTTGAATTCATTCTTATGCCCTCAAATTTACTCTTATTACGAGCTTTCCATAGGCACCATATTGCTATATGAGGTAGATTCTGAGTGCAATCATTAATCTATTCTTAACAAATCCTGTTTGTTCCTGTGATATTATAAATGGTAAAATATTACTATGTCTGTTTTGAATAATTTTAGCAAGGATCTTATAAATTGCATTACATAAACTTATAGGCCTAAAATCCTCACATTTTTGAGGTGATTCATTTTTGGGGAATAGCACTATGAAAGAGTTTTCCCATGCCTTAGGAGTATCCGCGCCTATAAAAAAATTGGCAATTGCAGGAACCAGATATTTTTTGATAATGAGCTAGTTTAGCTGAAAAAAATAATTATTCCAGCCATCTGGCCCTGCTGCACTATCCTTATCCAGATCAAACACTACCTTTTTAATCTCTTCTTCCTCCGGGATCTTCTCCATCATTTGATTTTGTTCTAGTGAGATGACTGTGTTAATCCCATTCATTAATGAGTTTCCTACTTGGGGAGCCTGTCTGCATAGATGGCTTTTAAAAAATTCCTCAAAGAGGGATACTATCTGCTCGTCTTCTTCAACCCATTTTCCCTCATTAGTTTTAATGCCCTTGATTTTATTTTTTTGAGACTTTATTTTACACATGTTGTGAAAAAACTTAGTGTTTCTATCTCCATCTTTCAACCATTTAATTTTTGAACACTATTTCCAGTATACTTCCTCCATATACAAGTTAAGCCTCAAGTCCCCTTTAGCCTTATTTAGTTCTTGTCTCTTTACCTCTGTGTTATTATTATCGTATTCTAATTCTAGTTTTTCTACTTTTTCCTCTTCTTGCTTTATTATTTGGTTTAGATTTCCAAAGACTTCTTTATTCCATATTTTTAGACATTTTTTTAATCTATGAAGCTTAACCATTAATATTTGCATCGGTTTCCCCATTGCTGGCTCGATCCAGGATTCAATTACCAGTTTTTCAAAGCCAGCGTGCTTTTCTTACATATTCTGAAATTTAAAGTTACCTGATACTCGGTAATTCTTATAGATTGTAATAAGCAATGGGCAATGATCTGAACAGGTTCTATTTAGATGTCTTAGCCCTGTAACCCCATGCAAAGCTACCCACTTAGCATTACACAGTGCTCTGTCCAGTCTAGCCCAAATTGTGCTTCTTTTACTCCTGTTGTTACACCAAGTGTAACTTGAACCTGTGAAATCTATTTCCATTAATTTCGAGTTTGAGATCACCTCATTAAATTGTGTCATTGCTATTGGATCTGGGGTTTTACCTCCTTTCTTTCCTTGATTGCTCCTGATTATATTAAAATCACCTCCTATAATCTAGGGTGCACTCCTAGATGCGATGTTCTACATTTCCTCCCACAGTGCTAACCTTTATTTTTTATCATTTTTAGCATATACAACCGATATTATTTCATCTGTTTATTTATTTATTTTAAAATGTACTACCTAATCTGTATCTTTTAAAATTTCAATGTCCAAATAATTATGCCACATTATCCATAGTTTACTATTTTTATTAGCATATGCATTGTTAAACCCTAGTTGTTGGCTGTAGTTGATTAATTGATCCTTCTGGATCATAGGTTCCGCAATGACTACATGAGAAATTTTGAGTTTTTATTAATTGTTTTAACCTATTTATCGAAGGATTATTAGCAACCCCTCTTATGTTCCAATACAGGCATTTATCCATTAATTCCTAGATTAGTTTGGGATCTAGTTGTACACTTAGTCTCATATTTTATGTTTAATTGTTTTTTCTTATTCCTTGAGGTTTTAATTGCATTCAAGTTTACTTGTATTTTTTCATAATATTTATCCTGCCACCCAAGCTGCATTACCATTATTTTTATGGCTTCCTTGGCTTGAGTTCTAGTGAGCTTTGTCCAATCTTCCTCATAAATATCCATATCATCCTTCTCCTTTTCTATATAGAATGCATGTTCCTCTTCTTCTCTACCTATTGAATGAAAACTAAACACCTCTGCATCTTCCTCTGGGAAATCCAAGAGGTCATCCTCTATCCAGTTATAGTCCTCCAATTTTTCTTTTAAAATTATTCTGGTTTTTATTTTCTTGTTCCTCTTCTTTCTACCCATCACCTCCTCCTATTTTTCTCCCTCCCCTAGCTTATCTCCTTCCTCCATGCTTCCGTCATGATATACTCTATTACTAGCCTCTCCCTCTCCTAATAACTTACTCACTTTCTCTCTCATATACTCCCCTTCTACATCCATTAAACCTGCCTCAATTACAGGGTTTTCTCCAGCCTCTCCCTCCTTCCTAATCCATCTTTCCACCATTCTTTTTCTACCTTCTAACCCTTGCACATTTTCTGATTGTTCTGTACCCATCTTACACACCCCTGATTCGTGCCCAATTCTCTTACAATTTATGCAATAAGCAGGCAGATTTTCGGGAATAACAGGTTGCCAAAACCCATTATTCTGCCCATCATCTCCATTACCAATCCAGATCAAATTAGGTGGCCAAGTGAGTAGGTTACACTCAACATGCACGCGAGCCTTGCTTGGCCTTGTCATAGAAATAGTAGCTTCATCATGAATTACAGGTTTACCCAAACAAGATGGAATTGTATAGAGAGATTGTGAGTTAAACAAATATAATGGGAGATTCGGTAAGAAAAACCATACCGGGGCTAGAGACGCCTCCTCCAGTGGAATGAACTCTTTCGCCCACCTCAAGACACACATAGGAAAGCCGTTAACTTGCCATAGACCTCTATGCCATATATGGTAGAAGTCCTCAATCATAAAACACTATAGCAAGACGTGCTTCGCATAGTAATCAGCTATCTTCACCCTTCCAGTAAGCATTAACGAGGAGAAAAACTGCTATATTTCCTTCGGGCGAGGCCTTCCATGTGAAAACTTACCAATAAGCATATATTCAAAGGGCTCCATGAATTTGCGCATCTCCTCTGTTGAAAAAACAATCGCAGGACTCCCGTGTTTGCTACCGAAGCAGCATGAAGGAGGCGCGGGCTCTCTTAAAATCGATGCAAACGACTTATTGTTTAGTAATAAGCCTTTTTGCTCCATATTTAGCTTGAGAGGAGCTTGATTCGGGAAGCAATGGCGAGATTCTCTCTCTAGAAATTGGGATTTTCTCTCTCTACGAGCTTGAGAGCTTGAAGTAGAGAAGTAATCCACCTCCACAACAATGGCAGTGACGCACAACAAATTCGCACAAAATGGCAGTTTCCAATCGCATAACAATGTCAACCTTCAACCTTCAACCTTCGAACTTCAATAATTCGCACAACAGTTCACCAAAGATAATCGCGAGAGATAATCGCAAAAGAAAATCGCACAAACTCCCATCTATCTATTAGTTTATCTATCTGTCTATCTACATGTATATCTATCTCCCCATCGACCTCTCTATCAATCAATATATCTATCTATCTATCTATATATCTAACTATTTTTCTATCTATCTATCTGTCTACCTATCAATCTATCTATATGTCTATCTATATGTCTATCTATATATCTATCTTTCTTTCTATCTAAATGTGTATGTATGTATGTATGTATCAATCTAACTATTTTTTTATCAATCTGTCTGTCTATCTATATATCTATCTATTTATCTATCTGTCTATTTATCTGCCTATCAATCAATCAATTTATCTATCTATCTTTCTATTTATATATGTTTCTATCTATATATCTATTTGTCTATTTATATATCTATCTATTTATCAAAATCTATTTATTTATCTATCTATCTATCTATTTATTAATTTTTTTATCTGTCTATCTATCTATCTGTATATCTATCTAACTATTTATCTATCTATTTATTTGTCAATAAATCAATCTATCTATTAGTCTTTCTGTATGTATTCTATTTGTCTAGCTATCTAATTCTCTATCTCCCTATTCATCTATAAGTCTATCATTCTATAACTCTATCTATCTATTTGTATATATATCTTTTTTATATTTGTATATATGTCTATCTATCTATCTATCTATTTATTTATCTAAGTACATGTCTAACTATCAAACTATCTTTCCATTTATTAGTCTATCAATGAAACAGTCTATCTATCGATCTTTATATCTATCTATCTATTTTTATATCTATCATTCTATTTTTTTGTCTATCTATCTATCTATCTATATATTTGTGTCTCTTTCTATTTGTCTATCTATTTGTTTTTCTATCCATATATTTGTCTCTATGAATAGCTATATATTTCCCTATCTATCTATCTATTTCTCAATCTATCCATCTGTATTCCATTCTATTTAAATATTTGTCTATCAGTCTATTTGTCAATTTACCTATTTGTATATCAATTTATCTTTCTATATGGCTAATAATTTATATGTATATGTGGTTATCTGTCTATCTATGTATCTACTTATCTTTCTATTTGCTTATCTCTCTACATGTTTATGTTTCTATGTCTATTTTCCTATTTCTCTATCTATCTATCTATCTAACAATTTATTTGTGTATCAATCTATTTATATGTATATCTATTTATTTTTCAATCTATATATGTTTCTATCTACTTATTTTCTTATCTATTAATCAGTCTTTCTTTCTATTTGTATATCTGACAATTTGTCTATTCATCTATCTACCAGTCTATTTATATATTTGTATATCTATCTATTTGTATATCTATCTATCTATATATATATATATCTATCTATCTAACTTTCTTTCAATCTATCTATATATCTTTTAGTCTTTCTATCTATCTATCTTTATATCCATCTATCTAACTATGTGTATATATATCTATCTCCTTATTAGCCTATCTATCTATTTTATTATCAATCTATCAATCTATCTTTTTATTTTTCTATGTATCTATCAATCTATCTGTATATTTTTCTATATGTCTATTTATCTATCTATCTATATGTCTATTTGTATATATGACTATTTATCTATATGTCCATCTATCTAAGTATCATTGTGTCTATGTGTCTGTGTATATGTGTCTATGTGTCTAAATGTCTCTCTCTTTTTATATGTATCTATCTATCTATCTAACTATCTATCTTTTAATCTATAAATATATCTATATATCTATCTATCTATCTACCAATCTATCAATCTATATATCTACCATTTTATAAGTATATTTATCTATTTGGATATCTATCAATCTGCCTATTTATTTATTTTTAGATTAATATATTAGTCTATCTATATATCAAAATCTCTATATATCTATCTATTTATCTATCTATCTATCTGTGTATCTTTTTATCTAACTATCTATTTATATATCTATTTGTATATCTATCACTCTATCTATCGATATATATATCTATCTATCTATTTATATGTCAATCTATCTATCTTTATATCTATCTATATATTTTTCTATCTACTTAGCTAACTATCTATATATCTATTTGTCTATATATTTATTTTTTTATCTATCTATATATTTATATATCTATATATCTATATGTTTAATATTTTTTTATCTATCTATATATGTGTCTATATATCTATCTATATAGCTTTCTATCTGTTTATCTATCTATCTATATATCTAGCTATCTATTTAACTTTCTATATGTTAACTATCTACCTATCAATCTATCTATTTGTATATCTTTATATCTACCTTATGATCTATCTATCTATCTGTATATCATACAATCTCTCTATTTTCCAATCTATCTACATTTCAATTTTTTTTTCTAATCTATGCCTATCTACTTATCTGTATACCTATCTATTTGTCTATATGTTTTTATGTATGTCCATATATCTTTGTATCTATTTATTAATCTATTTGTTTCATTGTCTATGTCTATATGTCTATTTATATTATATATATATATCAATATGTCTATTTGTCTATATTTATAAATATATATCTATATATTTATATATCTATATTTTTATCTTTATATCTCTTTATTTATCTATCCTTCTATCTATATCTTTATTTGTCTATATATCTATATGTATATCTATCAATCTGCCTATTTATCTATCTATCAATTTGTCTATCTGTCTAATTGTCAATCTATCTATTTATCTATATGATTATAAATATATCAGTCGATCTTTCTATCTATCTATTTGGTATCTATCTATCCATCTATAATTTTATATGTCTATTTATCTATATCTTTATTTGTTTATCTAAATGTCTGTCTATCTATTTTTCTATCTGTCTATATGTTTATCTAGCTATCTTAGTATCTATCTATATTTCTATTTCTTTATTTGTCTATGATTCTATCTATCTATCTGTTTATATGTCTAACAGTGTATCTATATATCTTACTATCTATTTATATGTCTATCTATGTATTTTTTTATATGTCTATTTATCTATCTATCTATCTATTTGCTATCTATGTATATGTATATCTATTAATTTGTTTATTTTACAATCTACCTATTTGTCTTTCTATCTATATATTTTTTATCAATCAATCTATCTTTTTGTCTATTAGTATATCTATCTATGTGTCTATCTATCTATCTATCTTTCTCCATGACTCCTATCTACTTGTCTATCTTTATATCTATCTTACTGTCTATATATCTATCTTATTATCTCTATCTCTACCTACCTTTCTAACTATCTATCTATGTATCCATCCATCCATCTATCTATCTATCCATCTATCTATATATCTATCTATATATCTGTCTATATATATATTTATATCTATATATCTATATAGTTTTCTATCAATCTATCTGTATATCAAGCTATATATATATATATATATATATATATATATATATATATATATATATATATATATATATATCTAGCTATCTATTTATCTATCAATCAATCAATCAATCAATATAACTTTTTAACTACCTATCTTTCTATATGTCTAACTATCTATTTGTATATTTGTCTATATCTTTATATACTAAACAATCTATCTAATTGTCTACTTTCTATTTTCCTATTTATATATTTGTCTATCTATATTTTTATCTATTTGTCTATCTATCAATCTATTTCTTTATTTTTTCTTCTATATGTCTTATATCTTTGAATCTATCTACTTGTCTATCTATTTATTTATCTATGTGTCTATGTGTATATTTGTCTATGTATCTATCTATCTCTCTCTCTCCCAATCTGTCTATATATCTATCTATCTATTTATTTATCTATCTATCTCCCTATTTATTTGGGTATCTATCAATCTATTTATCAATCAAACAATCAATCTATCTATCTATTTATCTTTCTATTTCTCTATCTATCTGTCTATATGTTTATTTAGCTATCTATGTATTAGTCTATTTGTCTATCTCTCCATATGTATATGTATCTAGAATATGTATCTATCTATATGTCTATCTATCTATCTATCTTTCTATCTATCTATATGTCTAACTTTATATTTGTGATCTATCTATATGTCTATCTACCTATCTATCTATTTATCTATCTAACTATTTATTTATCAATCAAACTATCTATCTATATATCTATCTATTTAATAATCTAACTATCTGTCTATTTATCCATCTATGTATTTATCATTCTATCTACAAGTCTATCCATATATCTAACTATTTGTAACATATCTATCTGTATATATGATAATCTAGCTATCTATCTATATGTTTATCTCACTATATATCTATGTGTCTATATATCTATTTGTCTATCTATCTATCTGTCTATATGTCTATATATATATATATATATATATATATATATATATATCTATATATCTATAAATTAAAGATCTATCTATATGTCTATATGTCTATCTATCTATTTTTATTTCTATCAAACAATCTATATTTCTATATATCTATATATTTGCCTATATATTTATCTATCTATCTATTTGTACATCAATATATATGTCTATCTATCTATTTTGTATTTGCCTATCAATTTGTCTATCAATTTGTCTATTAATCTGTCTATCAATCAATCTATCAATAATTCAATAAATCAATCTATTTATTTATCTATCTATATATTTGTCTATCATTTTATCCATTTAACTATATATATATATATATGTCTATCTATCTGTCTATCTATCTTTCTTTCTAATTATCTATATAAATGTCTTTATATATATATATATATATATATATATATATATATATATATATATATATATATATATATATATATATATATATTTATATATATTTATATATATTTGTCTATCTATCTATCTGTCTATCTATCTATCTGTCTGTCTGTCTCTTTATCTATCTATTTGTCTATCAATACATCAATCTATCCATCAATCTATTTCTCTATATATATGTTTAGCTATCTATCTGTCTGTCTGTCTATATATCTATCAATCTATCTATTTGTATGTCAATCTATCTATCTATTTGTCTATCTATCTATTAATATATCTATCAATCTATTTGTCTATCTATCTATTAAAATATCTATCAATCTATTTGTCTATCTATTTATTAATATATCTATCAATCTATTTGTCTATCTATCTGACTATCTATCCATCTCTCTTTTCATCGATTTATCAATTTATATATCCATCTATCTATCCATATATCTACCCATCTATCCATCCATCAATCTATACGTCTATTTATTCTTTTATCTAGCCATCCATCTAATCATCTATCTATCCATCTATCTATCCAACTATCTATTCACCTACCTATCCATCTATCTATCCTACTATCTATTCATCTACCTATTCATCTATATATTCATGTATTAATCAATCAATTTATCTGTCTATCAATCCGTCGATCTATCCATCTATTCAACCTTTAATTTATCCTTTTAGCTATTTATCTATCTATTTCTCTATCTATCTATTTATCTATTCAAATATCTATTCGTCTATCTATCAATCTTTCTATACATTTATCAATCCATCTATATATTTGTTTATCTATCTATCTATCTATCTTCCTTTATATATGACTTTTTATGTCTATCTATTTGCTTGTCTATTTGTTTATCAATTTTTCTATCTATTTATCTTTTTATCTATATATCTATCAATATGTCTGTCTATCTAATAACCTATTTATCTCTCTATCTATCTGTCAACCTATATGTCTGTATATGTGTCTTTTTATATACATATCTATCCATATATCTTTCTTTTTATCTATCTATCTATCTAGTCTATTTGTCAATCAATTTATCTATCTATCTATTTATATATATGTCTGTTTATCTATCTATCTAACTAACTATCTATCTGTCTGACTATATGTCTATCAATCTATTTCTTTATTTGTCTATCTATCTTTCTATCTAACAATCTTCTATGTATATATCTATATATTTGTCTATCTATATGTATATATAACTATCTGACTATTTGTCTATCTATCTATCTACCTATTTATTAGTCTATCTATCTATCTATATATTTATCTGTCAATCTATATGTCTATCTATTAGTCTATCTATCTATCTATTTGTATATCTATATGTCAAATTATCTACTTATCTATTAGCTTATCTAGTTATCTATATCTGTATCTATCTATCTGTCTATCTATCTATATATCTTTTTATCTATTTGTCTATCTATCTATCTAACTATCTTTCTATCTATCTATTTATCTATCTATCTAACTATCTATCTATTTATCTGTCTATCTGTCTCTCTGTTTGACTATTTGTTAGTCTATATGTCACTCTATCTATCTCTATCTATTTTTTATCTTTTTATCTATCTATGTGTCAGTCTTTATATTTATTTGTCTATCTATCTATTTATTTGAATGACTATTTTTTTATTTTTCTTTCTATCAATCTATATAACTATTTTTCTATCTATCTATCTATCTATCTATCTGTGTATTTATTAATCTATTTATCTATCTATTTATTTATTTATCTATCTATCTATCTATCTTTATATTTGTCTATCTATATATCTATTTATCTATCTATTTGTCTATTAATCAATCAATCATTCTATCTGTCTATCTATCTATCTATTTATCTATATATCTATCTATGTGTAAATTTGTCTATCCAATAATCTATCTCTTTGTTTATCTGTCTGTCTATCTTTCTATCTAACTATCTATCTACTATCTATTTATTTGTCTATATAATTGACTTTCTACTTATTTATCTATCTATCTATCTTTATATATGCTTATGTGTTTGTTTATCTAATGATCTATCTATATATATGCATGTTTATCTATCAATCTGTCTATCTATCTATCTATATCTAAATCAATCAATCAATATTTCTGTCTATATATCTATCTCTCTATTTGTATGTCTATCTATCTGGCTATTTGTCTGTCTATCCGTCTCACTATTTTTATATCTAATTCTTTTTCTATCTCTGTGTCTATCTTTATATCTATCTATATATCCTTGTGTCTATCATTATGTCTATCTATTTATATGTGTCTATCTATCTATCTTTCTATCTATATATCTATTTATATATCTTTTTATTTATCTATATATATGTCTATCTATCTATCTATCTAATTGCCTGTCAATCTGTCTATCTATCTATCTATTGTATACATCTATATATCTATCTATATATCCATCTAACTATCCAATAATTTATCTACCTATCTATATGTCATTTTATCTATCTTTTTATTCATCTATATGGATGTCTATTTATCTTTTTATCTTACTTTCTATTTGCATGTATATCTTTCTGTCTATATTTCAATCTATCTAACTATTTATATGTTTGCCTATCTGTATATTTATATGTCTATCAATCTGTATGTCTATCGAATTTTATATCTGTCTATCATTATATTTATTTATCTTTCCATCAGTCTATTTTTCTATATATATATATATATATATATATATTATTCAATTTATTTATTTATCTATATATAAATATATCTATCTATCTATCTATCTTACTAACTATCTGTTTGACAACTTGTTTATCTAACTATTTGTCTATCTATTTGTCTACCTGTCTATATATCTATCAGTCTTTCTATCTTTTTTTTTATTTTTCTATCTATCAATGTATCTATCTATTTGTCTATCTAACTAACTATCTATCTGTCTATTTAAATTTTTATCTATCCGTATAACTTTCTATCTATCTATGTGCCTATCTATCTCTAAATCTATCCATGTATCTATTTTTCTATCTATCTATCTAACTATAGATCTATCTGTCTATCTATCTATCTATCTATCTATTTATGAATCTTTTATATATCTATTTTTATATCTATATATATATTTATATATTTGTCTGTCTATATATAAAATTTTCTATCTATCTATCTGCCTATCTATGTATCTATCTTACTGTCTATCTATCTATCTATCTATGTATCTATCTATCTGTTTGTCTATCTATCTGGCTATCTATATATCTATTTATGTATCTTTATGTCTATCTATCAATTTATCTGTCTATCTATCTCTCTATCTATTTGTCTATCTAACTATTTATGTATTAGTCTATCTATATGTCTATATATCTATATATCTATCTATATGTCTATCTATCTATCTATATTTCAATCAATGTATCATTCTAATTATATGTCTATCTTCTATTTATCTATCTTTTTAACTGCATATGTATATTTCTATTTATTTTA
The DNA here is from genome assembly GCA_029783825.1 of Sapria himalayana. Taxonomy (NCBI): domain Eukaryota; kingdom Viridiplantae; phylum Streptophyta; class Magnoliopsida; order Malpighiales; family Rafflesiaceae; genus Sapria; species Sapria himalayana. The sequence continues at coordinate 43,783 of JAREIK010000782.1, forward strand.
TAATAATCTATCTATCTATCTATATATTTATTTATCTATATATTTATTTATCTATATATTTATCTATCTATCTGTATATTAATCTACCAATCTATCTGTCTAACAATTTATCTTTGTCTCTATATAGCAATCTATTTATCAATCTTCTATCAATCTATCTATCAATCTCTCTATAAATATATTTATCGATCTAACTATCTATCTATCTATATATTTATCTAACTATCTCCATTTCTATTTATATATATCTACCTATCTGTTTATCTCTCTATCAATATATCCATAAATCTATTTAGTGATATATACATTTATCTAACTTTTTATCTATTTGTCTATATATTTATATCTCTATCTATCTATCTATCTATCTTATCATCTAATTATTTATTTATCTATCTATCTATATATTCATTTATATATTAATTAATCAATCTATCTATATATTTGTCTGTCAATCTATCTTTCTATATGTCATTCTATCTATCTTTCTATATGTTTTTCTATATATATATATATATATATCTATCTATTTCTCTATCTATCTATCTTTGTCTCAATCTATCAATCTATCTATTAATATGTCTATCTCTTTGTCTATCTATCTGTCTGTCAATAATTGTGTCTATTTGTCTATTTATTTGTTTGTCTATATGTCTGCCTATCTTTTTGTCTATCTATCTATCTAATTTTTGTATGTCTATCTTTCTTTTTTATGTGTCTTTCTATTTGTCTTTCTACATGTTTATCTACCTATCTATCTATATGTCTATCTATCTATCTGTCTGTCGATTTCACTTTTTGTATATCTATCTGTTTATCCTTTTTTTGCCAATTTATCTTTTTCTTTTTTCTATTTGTCTATCTACCTATCTATCTATCTTTTTGTCTATCTACATGTCTATTTGCTTGACTATATCTATGTCAATCTTTCGATCTATCTATATATATATATTTGTCTATCTATCTATTGATATATGTATTTGTCTTTTTTGTCTATCTATCTATCTCTATGACTATCTATTTATCTATTTATCTTTATGTGTGTATATCTGTATGTCTAACTCTTTGACTATCTCTATCTCTCTGTATATGTCTATTTTTCTATCAATCTATCTGTCTCATGTCTTTCAATCTATATATCAGTCTATATTTCTATCTATCTATTTATGTTTCTATCTGTCTAACTATTTATCTATCAATCTATCTATGTATATATCTATCTCCCTATTTATCTATATATCTATCTTTTTCTTCCTCTTTTTCTTTCTACCAATCTATAGATCTATCTATCTATTTGTGTATTAATCTATAAATATTTCTATCTGTCTATTTAACTATCTATTAATAAATCAATCCATCTATCTATCTTTTTTTCTATCTAGCTATATATCTCTCTAACTAGGCATCTATCTATCTATCAATATATCTATCTAACAATTTATCTATCTATGTGTATATCTATATGTCTATGTATCTATCTATATAACTATCTAACTATGTATCTATCAATCAATCTATCTATCTATTATATGTCAATCAATCAATCATTCATCTATTTATTAGTCTAACTATACTAATTTCTCTGCGTAGGTCTATCTATTTATCTATCTATCGATCTATATGTATATCTTTCCATCTAACTAACTATCTATCTATACGTTTATCTTTATATCTATCAATCAATCTATCTTTCTTTCTATCATTCTTTCTAATTGTCTATCTATCACTCTTTCTATATGACTTTCTATCTCTCTTTTTAACATTTTGTATATCTATCTATCAATATGTGTGTGTGTGTGTGTGTGTATATATATATATATATATTTGTCTATCTATCTATTTGTATGTCTTTCTATCTATCACTCTTTTGTCAATCTATCTACCTATGTATCTAACTATTTATGATTTATCTATCTCTCTATCTATCTTTTTGTATATATGTCTATCTATATGACTATCTATCTGTATATCTATTGATTTATTTCTCAGTCTATCTATCTGTGTATATATTTGTATGACTAACTGTTTGTCTATCTATCTTTCTATATATCTATCTGTCTAGCTTTCTATCATTCTATCTATCTGATGTCTGCCTGTCTGTATATATGTATATATATCTATGTAAATATCTATCGGTTTGTCTATTTTTATATTAATCAATCTGTCTATCTTTCTATTTATCTGTCTATTTATCTATTTATATGTTTATCGATCTATCAATCAATCTATATCTATTTGTCTATCTATCTGTCTCTTGATCTATCTATCTATCTATCAAATTATCTTTTTGTATCTGTCAATCTTTCTATCTAGCTATTTATTTCTCTATTTATGTATCTATGTATATGTCTATCTATATGTTTATTTATATGTCTAAATTTTTTTCTAACTGTCTGTCTATCTACCTATCAAATTATTTGTCTATTTATTTGTCTAACTATATGTCTATTTATCTATTTATCTAACTTTCTTTTTATATATCTATCTATCAATCTATCTACCTATCTATTTGTCATTATTTCTGTCTAACTATCTGCATATCTATCTATCTATTTATTTATTTATCTATCTATCTATATATCTATGTGTGTATATATATATATACCTGTCTATCTATATCTATTTATTTTTCTATTTATATATCTAATTATATATCAATCAATCTATCTATTTATCTATCTATCTATTTGTCTATCTATTTTTCTATCTATAAGTCTATCTATTTGTCTATCTAATTGTAAATTTATTTGTCTAACTATATGTCTTTAATATGTCGATCTATATACTTATCTATCTGTCTATTTATCTATCTATCTGCCTATTTATCTGTTTATCTATTAGACTATCTATCCATTTATATATCTATCTATCTATCTATTTTTCTATCAATCTTTCTATATATGCATCTTTCTATCTATCAAATTATCTATCTATATATATATCTATCTGTCAATCTATCTATCTAACTATTTGTCTATCAATCAATCAATCAAACTCTTTATATGTCTATCTATCTATCTATCTATTTGTGTATCTATCTACTTATCTATACGTCAAACTATCTATCAATCGATCTATATGTATATCTCTTTATCTATCAATATATCAATCAATCTATCTATCTATCAATATATTTGTCTATTTTTGATTCTATCTATCTCAATATCTATCTTTCTATCTATCTATGTATCAATCTATCTACCTTTATTTTTATCTATCAATATACCTATTTATCTATCTATCTATCTATTTTTTTGTCTATCTATTTGCACATCTATCTATCTATCTATCTATATATCTGTCTATCTATAAATTTATTTATTTGTCTATCTACCTATCTATCTAACTATGTATCTAACTATTTATCTATCTATTTATCTATCTATTTATCTATCTATTTAAATTTTATTTGGGTATCTATTTGTCTATCCATCTGTCTATTTGTCTATCTATTTCTCTATCATTCTATTAATCAATATATCTATTTGTCTATCTATTTGTATATCTAACTATCTATGAATTTTACTTTCTACATCTTTATCTATCTAGCTATCTTTATGTCTATCTATCTATTTATAAATGTATCTATCTATCTATCTGTCTATCTATCTATTTATAAATTTGGCTATATATATATCTATCTATCTATTTATCCATATATCTATCTGTCTATTTATCCTTAAGTCAATCTATCAATCTATTTATCTATCTATTTATTTATCTTTCTATCAATTAATCTATCTATCTATCTATCTATCTCTCACTCTCTATTTATTTCTTATTTATGCGTATATCTATTTTATTTCTATTTGTTTATCTATCTCTCTATGTATTTCTGTCCATTTGTCTATCATTTTATCTATTTCTCTATCTATACACTACAAGAAAAATCTCATATAGATAGGGACAATTCCCTAGCTAAATGGCCATTTTACCATCATTAAATGGGATATAGCGAGGGAAAGTGTCTCTAGCTAATAATTTAGCGATGAAAAATCCCTAGCTAAAAAAGATATTTTCCCTATCTAAATTAGCAAGCTAAATGATAGGTTCCATCGCTAAACGGATATAACGACTGATGCTATCCCAATTTAAAGTACTCATCGCTAAATATGAGCGACGAAAATAGTCCCTAGCAAAATTAATTTAGCGACGAAAAAAATCTCTTGCTAAAATAAAGATATCACTAGCTAAATCAACTAGGGAAATTTTTCTTGCTAAATTAGAAAGGGAAAAATCCCTAGCTATTTTAATTTCAAAATTATTTTCAAAATTTAATTTTTTATAAAAATTTTAATTAAATAATTTTATATTTTTATATTAAATTTAATAAAAACAAAAACTAAAAATGATAATTTATAATTAACAAAAAATAAAATCATTCAATAACTTATTCAAATATGATATTTAACATTATTAAAACAAAAAAAATAACAAAATTTTATTACATCTTATTCAGCAATGTATCTACCGACAGTGCATCAAGTATAATCTATCCATACATTGATGTTGTTTTATTTCCCTCTACTCTTTTGATCATCATCTTTCTGCTGTGGCAATGATGTCCGAGTCACGGTGCATCATGACTAGTGAAAAATCCCTTCACTTATACTAGCTTCATATGGTGAATAATGTGGTACCATATATGTAAGAAATGTAAACCACTTTATCAAATCAAAATAAATAAATAAAAATTATGTTTTGATAAATATATAATACTATAGTTTATATGTACATTTATACTAGCATTTCACTCGTACATATATAAACTATAGTATTATGTGTACATATATACTCAGCATATATGTACATACAATACTACAGAATTATATGTACTAATATATCGTATTTGTTGTATTGCTGCTGCTACTGCTGTCACTGCCACTCCTGCCACTATTGGCACTGTCGCTGCTGCTGCCACTGTTACCACTACTGCCACCACTGCCACTGCTACTGCCGCCGACGCCACCACCGCCACCAGCACCACAATTGCCACCACTACTATCGCTGATAATAAAAGTCAAATGGGTGATGATGCTCGACAGATGAACTTCCCTGCAAACCACTCGTTTAAAGGTTGAGTGAGTTTTTGACGAGGTTGTGAGCTACTTCTCCCAAAATAGGACCTGATATTCCTCTTGGACCAGAAATGCACGACACTACACGAGCATCATCATCATCATCCTAAGACCTAGTACAATTAGAACCAATCATTGCAGAACCTAGAGCAAAAAAAACTTATTTACTCATACGTTCGCTTTGTACTATGTGATATTTGCAAATTAACACAATTACTAAGCTTTTTAACACCAACCTATATCTACCTGGCTAGCCTAGACAAGAAATATCTTCATCCCATGGGTTTAGGGAAAGTCTAAGATCCATGGCTTTTATTATCTGCATCAGTAAGCAACTCACGATGATGACCAAACCAGCTCGAGCAATTATATGTTAAAAACTGTGTCTATGTGTAAATGGGTACGTGTGTGTATGAAAATATATACATGTCTACAAATAAATATATGTACCCACATATGTATATACTCGGTATATACATACGTGTATAATACAGTATAAAAGTACATATATACTAAGTATATACATATGTATATACTATAGTAAAAAAGTATATATATACCAAGCATATACATACGTATATACTATAGTATAAAATTACTTATATACCTAGTATATACACACGTATATATTGCAGTATATATGTATTTATATATTGATTATATACGTGCAAATATATTCAGTATGTACGAACATATATACTCAGTATATACCTACTTATATACTCAATATATACATAGATATACTTAGTATATACATACACTTATACCAAGTATATTTGTATGTATATACTGAAGTATTATATGTATGTATATATAATCAATAGTCTTAGATGATACACACACTTGTACTTTCATGCAAATACACATACCATCAAAGACAACAAAAGAAAATAATCTAGGACATAAAAAATGCATATATGGATCTCAGGTATGGTCCGCATTTCTAAATCTTTTTTCTTTGTTACTCCACGCATATAAAGAACATTGTTACACCTACACATGGATCATAACATACTATAATAAAAGTGTCAAGAAAAAACCTGTGTATGATTGGAATTAATTTTTTGGTTCATCTCACAGTTTAAGAAGCTAAGGTGTTGTTGCAAGCACCATGAAAGACCAAACTAGACTTTTACATACCTATAATAGACTAAAACTCTATCCAAAAAATTTGGGGACACACAAACACATTCACAGATATATAAAAATAGTTATTATAAATATGAACAAACACAAATTAAAGTTGATAGTCATAGAAATTCAACAAAAATCTAAACGATGTCTAGAAATGATGTTTAGAGAGAAAGAGAGTGCAAAAATAAAATGGTTTAGGAATAATGAAGATAACAGAAGCTAGGCCTTCTTTTGATCAAGCTAAAATCGACAAATATGGGACCCATGCATTGGAAGGACCGTGAAAAAGTCGGAATGCTTTGAATCAGAATTTTTTCATGCATCTCACATCATGTGTCCTACAAAGATTCATTATTAGCTAGGTTAATCAGCAAAGCAAAGAACAAAACCAGAATAAAAAAAATTGAAACCTGCAAAAAAAATCTCATCATGTTTTGCCACACAGACAAAAATCAAATTCAGTTCAGAAATAATTCTCATACAAAATCATTCTCATAATTAGTAGGGAATTTTGAGCTAGCCTCTACTGTGAGGTTTCATAGGAGAGACTAGCACATATAGTTATGAGCCTTATTTGTATTATATGAACCTGACTAATGGACACTCTCATGCTATGTGCTTACATATTGATGATATTATATCTTTTGCCATTTAATTTCAAGTTAGTGCAACAAATTAGTATTATCCCATTTAAAAGTATATGTTAGTATACATATAGTATATGTGGTTATAAATAGTTATATATAGTTAAACATAAGTTATATATAGATATATGCATACAAGTAGTTATAAATAGGTATACATAAATCTATACAAAGTTATAAATAGTTATGTAGATTCACATATATGTATACATATATGCATACATAATTAAAAATAAAGTTATATTTATTTATATAAAGTTTTTTATAGTTATACAAATATTTATATATAGTTATACACATATAGTTAAACATTATGTAGTATTTTTTATACATATAATTATAAATATAGTTACATGTGGTTATACGTATAGTTACACGTATAGTTAAACTTATATTTATACATGTATGTATATATATTTTTTCATATAATTTCATATATTTATACATATAGTTATATATAGGTATAGATACTAAAATATATATTTATACTAATATATAAAAATATATATTATATATATGTTGTTAATTATATATTTAAATATAGTTATGTATAATGTTTTTATAGTTATACATATAGTAAGATAGAATTATTTATAATTATATGTTATTATACATTTAATATATATATAGTTATAAAAATTTATATATCGGTAAACATTTAGATAGATAGATATATATATATATATATATTCATATGAGTTGTTATATTTAGTTATACATAAATATATACAAAGTTATAAACAAATATATAGATTTACATATATGTATACATATATGTATAAATATTTAAAAATGTAGTTATATTTAATCATATAAAGTTTTATTTAGTTTTACATATATTTATATATAGTTATACACATATAATTAAACATAATGTTGTATGTTGTATTACATGTAATTATAAATATAGGTACATGTGGTTATACATATAGATACACATAAAGTTTAGCTTATATTTATACATGTAGGTATATATTTTTTTCATATAATTTCATATATTTATACATATAGTTATGTATAGGTATAGATATACTAAAATACATTTTTTTATACTAATATATAAAAATATTTAGTAAATATATGTTATTAATTATAAATTTTAATATATTTATATATAATGTTTTTATAATTATACATATAGTCAAAGACAATTATTTATAGATATAGGTTCTTATACCTATAGCATACATAGTTAAAAATAGAGTTATATATAGTTAAACATATAGTTATGTATAGATATATTCATACAAGTGGTTATAAGTAGTTATACATAAATGTATAAAAAGTTATAAAATAATAAATAGATTTAATTATATGAATACACATAAGTATACATAGTTGCAAATATAGTTATATTTAATTATATAGAGTATTACATAGTTATACAAATATTTATATAGTAAAATACAATTAAATATTCTTATATATTATTAAACATATAGTATATTTTGTTAGAAATATAGTTATGTAGAATTATACATATAGTTATAAATTATAATTAAGTTAAAAAAATAGTTATATATAGTTGTGGATATAGGTATAAAATTAGTTTACATAGTTACAAATATAATAAAATATAGTTATAAAGAGATTTATATAGTTATACAAATATTTATAAATAATTATACATATATAGGTAAACATATAGTTATTGATCATCCTCAAAATCATCCTAGCTTTTAATCTATGCAGGACTTTTAAACATTTGGCTCTCTCTAAGCGACAACTTATGTTTGTTTATTTATCAGAGGTTAATCGCCATACAATTAGTCCAACATGGGGTTCATTAAATTTTCCAACTAAATCACTATTATGCTCTAGAAAGTAGCATTCTAGATTTTCTCTATGGCTATCACATATTTGTTATGAGTTAACAATAATATGATGTATCATCATTATTATTAATTAAGTAATATCTTAACTATTTGAAGTTAGCTGTACAAATCCTACTTTTTCAATTAATTATTTTTAAAATTTTTTATACTTTTAATTCTTTAGTTTTTGAGTGCACTCTATTTTTAACATGATACATTAGATATATTTATTTATTATTTTCTTTTTATCTTATTATAATGTTTTTAAATTATATAATAGTTAATAATATTTCTATGATGCTTATTTTGTAGAATAGTATCAATGTTCGTTTTATTATTTTGGTGTATTTATTTTATCTTTTCTATTTTCCATTAACTTAAAGTCTTTGAATTGTATTTTTTACCAATTCAATTTTACTATTGGTATAAGTATCAAAAATTGTCGAGCATGCCACTAGGTTTTTTGAGAATTCACCACATAATGTGCCAAAAATACTATATATTTCTTTAGTGAAGTATTTTAAAACATTTTCTAAGTTTGTCACGCTCTTCATCTTCTCTCTAAATTAAAGTTTCTTAATATTTTTTTTTTCAAATTTAATTATTAACTTTTGCATTGTTGATCTATGAGTAAACAATTTTGTTGTTGTTAAATTTCTATTTTTCTTAAATCTTTTTATATAGTAGCTGATGCCATACTAGCTTATGCTAATATTATATGATCTACAATATGATATAACATTATTGTTAATATTATTATTCTGAGTTATCCTACTAAATAACTTAATTTTAATTTCAGAGTTACCCATGTTTTTTTTAGATATTTTTGTAGGATTTATATAACTTTGTGGAAGACTTTTCTAAGAATTGATCATGTTGTCTATCCCTATTTTTGTCATATTAGAGGATAAATTAGATGTTTGGTTTTCATTAATATTTTTTTTATTCACTATCGGTTTAATTTTTTTGTTTTGATAAATTTAAAAATTATGAAATCAAGCATAAAATTGATTGTTTTTATTAATAATGAGGTACACATAAGAAAATATGTTAGCATTTTCATAGTATGTCAAGAGAATATTAATAAAAATATATTTTATCTAGATTACCAAGAATATTATATAATATTATTATGTAAGAAGACTTTTATTATTTTATTATTTTTATAAATAAGTATTATCATATTACATAATTCATATCTCATAAGAAAAAAAATAATTTTTATATATTTATACATTATTTTTAAAAAATGATTGATATTCACTAAGAATATGAAATAAAGTTTTTTAAAAATTTTAATATTATATAATATACATTGTGAGAATTTGTATTTTTCTTGAAAAAACATAAAGTGATTTATCTTGTATTTTATGTAGCCATTTTATTTTCATATTAAAAATTAAGAGATTATAAAAAATATTCAATTAAGACAACTTGAACACTTTTTTTATAAGACATTTTAGGATAAATCAACTATGATTACAAATTACTTAACCACATTGTTATCTTCTTTTATTTTTTTCTAATTATATTTCTTATCAATTATTTAATCACATCATTTATCATTCGTGTTGTAGGGGGCATGAATTTTGTTCAAATGTTTTTTTAAAAGTAAGAAAATAAATTGTCATCTCATGTCTTTCTAAGCATTATAGTATTCAAAAAATTATACCTGCAATTCATCATTGCCACAAATTAATAATTGAGTGATATAATTTCTTTAAAGATTGTTTTCGTCGTGGCAATCTATGTGAGGCTAAAGAGATTGTTTTCAAGTTAACTCACATTTTGGTTTTCTTAGGAATTTTGTGGTCAATTTTTTTTAATGATTTTTTTAATCTTAAATATCATTTAGCTAGAACTTATAATAATATGAGTAAGTTGAGTTTGCAATTAATTATTATAGATAAAAATTCATATAAATTGTGATGATTTCATATTTATTTAATATTAAATCAATCAGTTTTTAGTAAAAACTTTCTAACTGCGAATATACTAGATACAAATAATGATGATATTAAAGAAGAAAATTTATTTTAAAATATTTTAATCATATATATTTAAATCCACTATTATTTTATGTAATGATTGTGTTTTTTTTATAAAAAAAAATATTATTATAATTTTATTTGGAAAAGTCTTAAAGATTCGCATTTTTATGATTTTTTTGAGTTAAATATATTATTTCTATAAATATAACTCAGAGGAAAGTTGTGTTATATTATTGTAGTTGATACTATTATTATATATATTAATGAATTGAATATTTTTATATTCAAATATTTTTTTATAAAAGTTTCGAATAGCTCAATGATTTAAATATTTTTTTAGTTTTTAAGTAATATATTTGAATGAAAAAATTATTTTATTCTAGCTTATGTTTATGTGATTATTTCTCGATTAGTTTTCCATTGTTAACTCTACTAGATATAAAGAAAATTATGAGAATATATTTTCTCTTATTCTTTAAGATTGATATTAAAAAATGTTAACAATATTGTAAATCTTTTATTAGGTTCTCTCAAGAAGATGTATGTTGTGGTCCTATTTATATTCACAAATATATGAAAATATATATGGAATTGCTTTTATTCTCTTTGAGTGATTCAAGATATTTTTGATTATTTGACTATTAATATTATTTTTGGGTTTCAATAATAATAGACCATAATATCAATTATTATTTTTGTATAAACACACATCTAATAAACATGAGATTTTCATATTTACCCATTTGTAATGAGTCATAAAAACCATAAAATAAAAATTATGATGTGAGCTCATATTTGTATTAATAATAAACTTAAAGATTGATAACTGCTTTAATTTAATATTTTGTATATAATAATAATAAGCTAGCATGTAGCTATGAATAAATCATTCTGAAATATATTCATGATTATTAAAGATATATAAGATACTTCTCATGAAGCCAATTTTCTCTCTCTTAACCAATATTTTCACATATATATTTTATTTCTTTTCTCCCCATTTTTTATGTTGTATAGTTTATTTTTACAAACTTGACATTTCAAATAATAATATGAAGATGTTTTTCACACATAAACCATAATTTAGTCATACATTTGAATCATAAAAAGTATTACCTAGTTTAAGCCATGGGTTTCGCAAGCTAGATTAACAACTCAACTAATCTTATGATCCCTAAGCATTGGTAGATGCAAGCCCCTATAACCAAAAGAAAGGAATAGGCATTGATAGAGGGAGTCAAACATGTCCATAAACTTTCTAGTTCAACTAACCATAAGGCTATTGTGCATTATGGCATCATAAAAAGTAATACTTAGTTACATGCAAGTATCAACCTTAAAGATATTTCTTTTTACATAGAAAATAAAATAACACCCCCTGAGGATTGTTCAAAGAATATTTTTTTATTCCAAATGAGGAAGATTATGCAAAGAATTTCCTTCTTAACCAACCTGTAGTTTTTTGATGATGACAAAAGCAAGATTACAAATGAACCTAATCATGTTGCAATAGCATAGAATTAATATGTACTATAATGGTGGGAATAAGTAGATAACCTGGTGACAAAAATATAATCATTTGCTAGATATAGAGCAATGCTTCTCAAATTTCTTTTTTGCTGACTAAAGATGTAATTACTGGTATGGCATCCAATTGAGCATGGTGAAGAGCTTCCACGCACCAAAGAAATTAATTCTTTCAGGTCATAGTTTTGTTCTAAAAAAAAGTAAAAAACTTACCAAACAAAACTAAATAAAGGTAATGTGCACTACACAAGGCTTCGGCTTAGTATGGAGTCAGAGATAATTCAATATATTAACAATCTTATACCCAATAATCATAAATGTTATCTTATGGACCACAAACCTAAGACCTAACACCCTTGGATGAACATATTTATTATCACACCAAGGCAAAACATAATAAAATAGAACTATATATAATTATTAATAGAATTATATATAATTTATATATTAAATATATGTTGTTAATTATATATTTAAATATAGTTATGTATAATGTTTTTATAGTTATACATATAGTAAAAGACAATTATTTATAGTTATGTGTTCTTATACCTATAGTATATTTAGTTATAAATAGTGTTATATATAATTATATTTAATTATACATATAGTTATAAATATGTATGTAGTTAAAAATATTGTTATATATAACATTTTTATAGTTATACATATTGTAAAATACAATTATATATAGTTATATATTATTATATATAATGTATATTTTGTTAGAAATATACTTAAATAGAATTATACATATAGTTATAAATTATTTAATAGTTAAAAAAATCGTTTTATATAGTTATAAATATAGTTATAAAAATAGTTTACATAGGTACAAATATAGTTAAATATAGTTATAAAGTGTTTTATATAATTATAGAAATATTTATAAATAGTTACGCGTATATAGTTAAACATATAGTTATATATATATGGTGTTATAAGTTTTAATTATAATTATAGTTACATGTGTTATTGCACACAATGTTATACATATAGTTATAAATGCAGTTATGCATGTTGTAGATGTAGTTATATATAGATTTTCATGTAATTATATATATTTAGACATATAGTTATGTATAGGTATTGATGTAGATAAATACATTTATTTATAGTTATACGTTGATATGAATATTATCAAATACACACACACACACACACACACACACACACACACACACACACACACACACACACACACACACACACACACACACACACACACACACACACACACACACACATATGTGTGTGTGTGTGTGTGTGTGTGTGTGTGTGTGTGTGTTAAATATATGTTGTTATATTTATATATAGTTATGTATAGTATTTTTATAGTTATACATATAGTTAAATACACTTATATATATTTATGTGTTATTAATCGTGGAATCATCATATTTACATAAATTATTATGTAAATATTAAATAAATTGTTATATACACACTGCTCACCTCAAACACCAACACTCATTTTGTGATTTACATCCAAAACCACAAGATTGTCTGAGTGGTAAAAAACATGGATATCAAGCCTGCATACCTACTGTTCAACATCAACATCCACACAATGAGAATTCATTATATCACACATGTATGCAGTATGTATACACATCATTGTATATAAGCAATCCAAGCATACCTTGGTGATTAATGAATTTGATACTTGTAATGATTTACGATTAACATCTAGATTTATTGTGTGCATAAGAAGGATATACTAAAATTTATATAATTGTGGTAATAACTTCACTATACATGATATCATACATACACAAAGATCTATTATTTAATTTCTATTGAAAATACAATATATGGTAACTGTTAGGGTCGAAGAAGAATTTTGAAATAAGAAACATCAGAATCGAACACACTCCTGCATTAAGATAATAGATGAAGAGATAGGGTTGAAAGCATACCTCATATCAAAAAGAAACTCATGGCTGAAGGAATTCTCTTTTATTCTTCTATTAGGTTTTGATGTATCCATGTCCAGAAAGAGAGGCAGACTGTAAAGGACTAAGAGCATCTCCAACAATGCTACCTAAAATAACTACTCAAAATATATTAAAATATTATATTATCTATTTTAACTAACTACTTTTTTATGGTAACTCCAACAATGCTATCTATTTTAACTAACTAATTTTTTATGGTAACTCCAACAATGCTATCTATTTTAGCTATCAATTCAACTAACTCTAACTAACTTTCAAAAATAAAATCTAAAATTCAATATGAATGTCATATCATCAGCATTTTAATGAAATGCAAAATCATTTTTGTTTTCCATTTTTAAGTGAAGAACAGCAACAATTTCATCAAAGGATATAGTTCGGAAGTTTATTTTCTCAACATCAATGTATGGTTTATAAGGAAAGAGTATCTCTCTTGTTTTTTCAAGTGGCAGAGTAAGCCTTCCAAAAATAAAAAATCTATAATTAGATTCACCTTAACATGATAAGGAATGATACTCTCATGATTGATGTCGTCATATGTGCTTTTGATATCACCATAAATTAAAGTGAGAAGAATTTTTATAGTTTCTTCGCCATGAGCAGAGATTGTTCTAGCATAAGGGATCAACCCAAAAACTAGTTTCCTTCTATTGTTATCAATTAGATAGTTGATGTTCACTAAGTGAATGGGAATAAGGTTAGGGTTTTTGATGAGAACATCAAATATGATATCTACTTTCTCGAGAATAATGAAAGGAAGATGAATCGCAGTAACATCCACAGCTAGCTTTCTGAACCCAATTGGCTCTTTAATTTTTTCCCCAATATAATGGATGAAATCCTTAACTTTTTCCATGAAACCCACCTTCTGCTCATCTGGAGAAGCCATAACCTGACTATCAAAATAAAAAAGTAGATGATATATTATCATCACCAGCATCATAACATGCAAAAAAATTGATTGTTGCATAATAACGATCTCAAAAACATATGTCATGATTCACGAAATGGCATTGACATTAGACCAAAAACAATAGAAATGAACTAAGCCACAAGCACGATGCCATTAGTACATCACATTGGTGCATACTTACTTTTCATTTGATACCCAACTAGAGTTCTTCAAACTGATGAGAGAGATAGAGATGGAATCACAGAAGCTAGCATAGAAAGATGCATGCGCATAGTTTTATGTTGCGTATGATTATTGCTGAGCAATCACATGATTTCTATCTGAATTGCATTACATGATCACAATCAAATTAATGGAAAGACTCACTATCTATCAATTTGTATATTTGTCTATTAGTCATTCTATATCTCTAACATTGTATCTATCTGTTTGTCTATCACTTAATCTATCTATCTATCTATATATCTATTTATCATTCTCTTTATTTGTTTATCTATCTATTTGCCTATCATTCAATCTACCTATCTATCTAACTATCTATCTAACTATCTATCTAACTATCTATCTAACTATCTATCTATCTATTTGTTTATCTATTTATCTATGTTTAACTATCTATATATCTATCATATCTATCTATTTGTCCATCTTTCTATCTATTTGTCTATCTATAAGTGTTTCTATCTATCTGTCTATCTATATAATAATCTATCTATTTATCTTTCTATAAGTCTATCAATCTTTCTATTTGGCTCTCTTTCTATCTATCTATCTGTATATCTATCTTTTAGTGTATTAGTCTATCAGTCTATGTGTCTATCAATCTTTTTCTCTATCAGTCTTTTAGTCTATGTGTTTATGTGTTTATCTATCTATCTATCTATATGTCTATCTATTTATCTGTCTAATGTATATCAATATATATATATATATATTTATTTATTTATATTTATATATTTATATGTCTATCTATTTATCTCTCAATTAGTTTATTTTTCTATTTGTCTCTATGTTTATCTGTATAACTATCTATCTGTATATCTTTTTATTTGTTTATATTTCTATGTCTATTTATCTGTCTATCATTCTATCTGTCTATCTATCTAACTGTCTAGGTGTCTTTTTGTCTATCAGTATATCTATTAATCTATATATAAACATATCCACCTATCAATCTGTCTATATAACTATCTATTTATCTATCTATATGTCTTTCTATCTTTCTGTCTATATGTCTATCTATTTGATTATCATTTTATATACCTACCTATATATCTATCTATCTATATATCTATTTGTCTATTTGTTTAAATGACTACCTGTCAATCAATCAATAAATAAATAAATCAGTCTGTCTATCTATCTATTTGTCTGTATATCTATCTATGTATATGTGTATATATCTTATTTTCTATATCTAAATCATTTAATCTATTAATCTATCAATCTGTGAATCTTTCTATATATCTAACTATCTATCTATTTGTCTATCCATCGAATTGTCTAATTGTCTAATTATATATATATATATGATTGTCTATCTATCTATGTATCAATCTATCTAATTGTCTATTATTCTATTAAATATTTGTCTATCTATCTATCTATTTATCTTTCTATCTTTATTTCTATTTAACTATTTATTAGTCTATTTGTCTATGTGTCTATATGTGTATATGTCTATCTATTTATTTATCTATATATATGTCTTTAGATCTATGTGTTGATCCTTCTATCAGTCTATATGTCTATCTATCTATCTATTTATCTATTTGTCAATCAATCTATCTTTTTATATTTCTTTATATCTACATATTTATTTATTTCTATATCTATCTCTCTCTCTATTTATATATATGCTAATCTATATATCTACTTATATTTATATCGATCTATCTGTATATCTATCTACCTGTTTATCTATCTATCTATATATTTTTTATTTATGTATATGTCTATATATTTATCTGCCTATATGCCTATCTATCTTTATATCTATCAATCAATCAATCAATTTATTTATTTGTCTTTCTATCTACCTATCTACCTCTCTGCATATATATATATATATATATCTCTCTATCTCTCTCTCTCTCTCTATTAATCTATATTTAAATCTATCTATCTGTGTATCTATCAATCTATTTGCCTCTCTATATATCTATATTTCTATCATTCTATTTGTCTATTTATCTATCTATCTGTCTTTCTATTTATCTAACTAACTATCTTTCTTTCTATCTATTTATATCTTTTAGTCTTTAAGTCTATCAACCTTTGTGTTTATGTGTCTATTTGTTTTTTAGTCTATCTTTCTATTAGTTGATGTGTCTATGTGTCTATCTATCTATCTATCTGTCTCTCTCCCCATCTTTCTAATTATATATCTAGTGAGATAAGATCCATATTTTACTCAACTTTAAGTCATCTTTGGCATGACACTTAAAATTATGTTATTTAGGTTGGTAACTCTTACCAATTACATCTAGCTCAATTCTTAGATGTTTATGTGATTTTGACATCATATGTCCCCGCATGTTTTAATCCCATCTAATGCCATTAGGACAAAAACCATTTTAATAGCGTAATAAAATTAAACCATTTTTAATCATATGGGTAGTACCATTACTAATATTTACTTACTAATGTCACATTATTTACTTCTACAATGCTAGAACCCATATTAAGGTGATAAAAGGTTTGTCAAGTGTTTAAATATAGATGACATGTTAACATTAAACATTATGTGAGAGATCTTGATTGATTTTAATTTCAATTAATAGATCTTATCATATATCTTGTATCAACTACTCATGTAACATTTTACATAGCATCTCATGCATGCATATAATAAACATGTCATAGTATGGCCTTAAACTAGATAGATCTCCACAAGCCAATATGAAGATCAATAGTTATTAATCCTAGGTAGTAATAAGCAGCTCCATGAAGTTGATTTTACCATGAACTTGCGCATATACACCTAGCTCCTCCATCATCACGATTGGATTGCATGACTTCAAATGGCTTGCATTGTCTTTCTATTTTTATTACAATAATTAAAAAATTACAATAAAACAAAAATGGCATGCAAGCCATATTTAATAATTACAACCCTTGACAAAAAAAAATAATACTCTACCAAACACTTTGGTTAAAAAGGCTATACTTTGCATATGTGAAGCAATTTAACATGCAATATATATAATGTTATCAGATAGCATAAATAATTTGCATTAAAAGAAATAAATAATACTAATAGTGTATTTAAAAACAATTAAATTTATAAGGTTATGTAGAGTTGTTATGGTGGTTTCACTTGCTGGTTAGCTGGTGGGGTCAAGTGGGCCACCCTCATGAGGCAGGGGGTAGCACCCTAGGAAAAAAAATTAAATTTCCATTGATTTTAGTAATAAATTTTCATTGATCTCATCAACAAATTTTCATTGATCTCATCAATAAATGTTCATTGATCTTATCAATAAATTTTTATTAATCTCATCAATAAATTTTGATTTATCTTATCAATAACATTTTATTAATCTTATCAAAAATTTTCATTAATCTTATCAATAAATTGTTATTAATCTCATTAATAAATTTTTTATTAGTCTTATCAATAAAATTAAAATAAGGCAAAATCCATCATAATCACATTAAAACAACATATTCTATAATATCATTTTACATAGGGCATATTTTGGCACCCCCATAAACAATCACTGATAAATCAAAATTGATATATGAATTTAGTCCATGTATTAATTAGATTAAGACAAAGCTAGAATCATATATCATGTTATTAAACACTTTAATGGTAATATCCAATTCGAATTCTCAATCATACTAACGAATTCTTTTAGGTTTCAGATTCAATCAATAAATACCCCAACAAACCCTATTAACTATGTTGATCACACAAACCATAATATCACATATATTCAAAATTGAAAATTATGCTAGAATCATATACATCACATACATATAAAAAAAGTAGCATTATTAGTTTTTATGAAAACACAAGTTCCTATGATACTACTGTTGGGGTTTCGGGTAGAATATCCAATCTAATTGGAACATAAATGCATAGAATCCATAATTTTTATTTCTTAACCCACCAAAGATCACATGTGATTCATATAAACACGAAGGAAGGGTAAACAAAATAAACCTCTTGTAGATCAATTCATCAAGCCTTCATAGTGTGCGTCATTGTTTATTCGGATTTTCAAAGGTATTGCCTTTGAGAAAAATGACCACCCTTTACAAGCATCCTCACATGAACAAATAATGAACAATCTTGTTGAATGCGTTTCAGCTTTATCTTCTCAAAATGAAAGGGTTTCTCTATCTTTTATATAAGATTACTGCTTGCATAAAATATGTCTCACATATATATATATATATACAAGTCAGCTAAGATTTTGGTCATAAATGAAATTAAGTATAGATTTAAAACACTTTTAAATAATAACAACTTAAATTCAAATCCTTAAAAATCCCTTTTAAATGAATTTATTTATTAAAACTCAAGTTCAATGTAACAAAATTATTTATTTATTTAAATCACGAATTTAAACTTTCTCAAAATAAAATTCAAATTTAAATTATAACTAATTGTTATTTGTGATTTAAAATAATCTCATCATTTAAAATTACTACAGAAAGTGAAAAATCATAACTATTATTATTTGTTCTTAATGTTCAACCCTATAGGTTCAATTAACATTAGCCATAGGCCTAAATCACATTTTAATCCTATAATTCATAAGTGGCCTCTAGCAAAACATAATGAAGACCCAAGTTAAATGAAAAGCTCATGATCCGAGACAACCATAATATAGCTAATGACATATTCCTTTTATCTCATGATATCTTGATAGAATATAAGGCATGGACAAAGTCAACCTTATATCATTCTTTCTTTGATTACTTGAAAGCCAATTAGAATGGCTAATCAAATGATATTGATCTCCATCAATTTAGTTGAGCATAGGCAAGCATTTCTCATTCTTAATTATCGAGGGGACCCAGAGATATCTCTCTTATAATAAGAGGGATAAACTCAATCTTAATCATTCATATTTAACTACATTTTTTTATTATGTTCAAGTAGAACCTTTAAAGTAATCTAATTACATACAATGTTTAATTATATTAAAACACAATATTCCTTATGCTGAGAACTACAGCGATTTGAGGTCAAAGGATTTAAAAACATAACTATTAGAATTAACTTATGACTTTGATCCATGTATTAATCTCAAGATGAGTATGTCTAATATTTATTTTCAACAAATAGGTATAAATTTGATTTGTATCTCATACACATATTCATCACATGAATATCAATAACACTTTATACAAATCTTATTTTATTTATATTCCCATAACAATAAGAGGATAGGAACATTTAGAAGAATTAATAATTTAATTAAACGATATTATATAATAAATATGTAAATAATCACAATAATTAATTATGACAAATAGACAAAATACCATATCATACAATAGGCCTAATTCACTATTACTAACATATATGTCAATATAACTATCTATCTATGTAATGATCTAACTATCAATTTTCTATCTATCTATTTATCCAACTGTCTATCTTTCAAACTATATAATTTTCTTTCTATCTATCTATGTATCAATCAATTTATCAATCTATCTACTTTTCTATCTATCTATGTGTTTATTTATGTATTTATATATCTATATAATTATCTTTGTTTTTATCTTTGTGTCAATCAATCAATCAAACTATCTATCTATCTTTTTATCTATCTATTTGTCTATATGTATATCTGTATATATATATATATAATTATTTAGCTATCTATCTATCGGCCTATCTTTCTAACAAAATATTTGTCTATCTATCTATTTGCTTATCTACTAATGTGTATATATATTTATATATCTAAATATATTTATCTCAATCTTTCAATCTATCTATTTGAATATTTATTTATCTTTAAATTAGACTATATATCTATATATTTATATCTCGATCTTCTATTTGTCTATTTTCTATTTCAATAGTAATCTATCTATATATCTATCTATCTATCTCTCTATCTATCTATCTATCTATCTATCTCTCTATCTATCTATCTATCTTTCTAATCTTTCTATCTACCTATTAGCCTATCTATCTTTCTATTTATCAATCTATCTATTTAACTATGTATCTTTCGATCTATCTGTCTATCTATATATCTATCATTATGTCTATCTATCTATCTATAAAACTATCAATTTCTCTATTAATATATCTATCTATTTGCCTATTTGTTTAAATATATATATATATATATCAATCTATCTACTTATCTATCAATCTATCTTTATAATTATCTATCTATCAATCTATTTATCAATCTATCTATGCATATAAGTTTCTATCTATATATCTATATATGCACATATTTTTTAATCTACCTATTTACCTATTTACCTATCTATCAATCTGTCAATCAATTTATGTCTATCTGACTATATTCTCTCTATTTATTTATTTGATTATCTATCTATATATCAATCTATATGTTAATCTATTTATCTATCTGTCGATCTATCTATTTATTTATCTATCTATCTAATTATATCTCTCTATTTACCGATATGCTTATCTATTTAAATGTCTATTTTACTATCTAACTATCTTTCTGTTTATCTATATATATATATATATATATATATATATATATATATATATCTCCATGTCTCTCTATCTATGTAGCTTTTTGTCTATCTGCCGATATTTATATCTAGCTATATATATATATATATATATATATATTTCTATCTTTCAATCATTATATTTGTCTATCAGTATATTTGTCTATATATCTATCATTCAATATGTATATATCTATCTATCTTTCTACATATATGCCTATCTCTCTATCTATTTATTTGTAAATCTATATACCAATTTATTTACATATCTGTATCTCGGTATATCTTTCTATCTTTCTGCATATGTGTCTATATATCTATCTATCAATCTGTATCTATCTATTTATCTGACTATCAATCTTTCAGCATATCTATATATATAGTGACATAGTATATAATGTATCTATCTACCTATCTATCTAGCTATCTATCTATTTTGGTATCTATCAATCTGCTTATCCGCATAAGTATTTATTTATTTATCTACCTATATATATATATATATATATATATATATCTATGTGTGTGTATATATATTTATCTCACTTTTTTTCGATCTATCTATCTATAAATCTATATAACTTTCTATATATCTCTATATCTATCTTCCTATCTTTCTAAATCTTTATCTATCTATTTATCTTTTTGACTATTAGTATATCATTTGATATCTCTAACTATCTATTTATATATTAGTCTCTCAATATGTCTCTCTGTAATTTTATATATTTTTCAATCAATCTATCTTTCTATCATTATATATATTTATCTATCTATCTATCTATTTGTATCTCTGTCTGTCTGTCTATCTATCAATTTATCAATTTATCTAACTATATATCTATTTATCTATCCATCTATTTGTTCATCTATCTATGTGTCTATGTGTCTATCAATCAATCTATCTGTCTATTTGTCTTTCTTTGTACTTGTATATATATTAATCAATCTATGTATTTGTCTATGTGTCTTTGTGTCTATAAGTCTAACTATCAATTTATCTATCTATCTATCTATCTATCTATATATTTATCAGTCTATTTTTCTATATGTATATCTACCTATCTATCTATCTATTTTTCTATCTATCTAACTATCTATTTATATATCTATTAGTCTATTAGTTTTTCTATTTTTTTATCTATCTATATTTCTATTAGTTTATCTATCTATTTGTCTATCTATTAATCAATCTATCTTTATAGCTATCTATATTTCTATTTATTAATCTATCTATCTATTTATCTGTATATTTTCTTATCTATCTATATGTCCATCTATTTATTTGTTTATTTATATAAATGCATATATATCTATCAATCTAAATATGTAACTATCTAACTATTTATATTTTTATCTGTCTATCTATCTAACTATTTATCTAAGGAACTATATAACAATCTATATATCTATATATCTATCTGTCTCTCTATCTATATATCTATATAACTATCTATATGTCAATTTGTTAATTTATCAATATGTTTATTAGTATATTTCTATATCATTCTATATATCTATGTGATTATCTAACTAATTTTCTATATATTAGTCTATCAATATATCAGTCTATCTATCTATTTATCAATCTATCTACTTGTATATCTATCTATCTAGATATCTATCTCTCTACTTATCTAAATATCGGCCTATATATTTATCTATCTATCTCTCTATGCATCAATCTTTATATCTATATGAATAACTACCTATCTTCCTATCTACCTATCTATCTATCTATCTATTTATTTGTATATCTATCTATCTATTTGACTAACTATATAAATATTAGTCAATCAATCCAACTATCTGTCTATTTATCTATGAATCTATCTGTCTATCAATTTATCTATCTATCTATCTATCTAGATATCTATCTATCTTTCTTTCTATATTTCTGTCTATTTGTCTGTGTCTATCTATGTATGTGTCTATCTATCTATATGTCTATCTATCTATCTAGTTGTCTATCATTTGATTTCTCTATATTTTTATTTGTCTATTTACATATATATTTAGCTATCTATCTATCTGTCAATTTGGCTATCTAACAATCTTTTTATATTTTCTATCTATCTGCATATCTATCTTTCTATCTATCTATGTATTTATCAATCAATCTATCTATGTGTCCATATGTCAGTCTAAATATTTGGCTATCTATCAATTGATCTATCTATATATCTATATATCAATATATCTAACTATCTATTTGTTTATGCATATATATATATATATATAATTATCTTCCTATTTGTCAAACAATTTATCTAACAATATATAAATATCTATCAATCTATCTATATGTCAATATATTTATCGGTCTATCTATCAATCTTACTCTTTCTCTATCATTCTATCTATATTTCTATACCTATATCTGTCTATTTATCTATCTCTCTATATGTCTTAATATCTATCTATCTCTCTAATTATCTATCATTGAATTTTTATCTATACCTAATGATTTGTCTATTTTTCTATTTATATATCTTTATTTCTATTTATCTAACTATTTGTCTATTATTCTATCTTTTTATATCTCTATATATTTATCTATCTAACTTTCCATCAATGTATTAGTCAATCTATGTATGTATGTATGTATATATATATATATATATATATATATATATATATATATATATATATATATATTTATTTATTTATTTATATCTACACATTTGTCTATATATCTATATGTCTATTTCTTTATCTTTCAATATTTTTCTATTTCTCTCATTCTTTCTATATTGTATATCTATTAAAAATATATTCTATCTATTTATCTATCAGTTTATCTATATATTTATCTATCTATCTATTTTTCTATATATTTATTTGTCTATATGTATATCTATATATATGTCTATCTATCATTCTAACAATGTGTCTATCTATCTTTATGTCTATATATCTATCATTCTATCTATCTATCAATCATTCAATCTATCTATTTATCATTCTTTTTATCTATCTACCTATTTGTCTATCTGTTAATCTATTAATCTTTATATTTGTCTATCTATCTATCTATCTATCTATCTTTCTTTCTTTCTATCTTTCTATCTATCAATCCAGCTAATTATCTATCTATTTATCTATCTATTTATCTATCTATTTATCTATATATCTATTTATGTGTCTATCTATATCTTTCTATCTCTCTATCTATCTGTCGATATATCTATATATCTATATATCTACATATCTATCAATATGTATATCTATCTTTTTCTCTTTTTATCGATCTATCTATTTTTATATCTATCTATCTACATTTTCTTCTATCTATCTATTTGTGTATTTGTCTATATGTCTATCTATCAATATGTATTTGTATATCTATCTGTGTATTTGTATATCTATCTATGTATTTGTATTTGTCTATATGTCTATCTATCAATATGTATTTGTATATCTATCTGTGTATCTGTGTATTTATCTATCTATCTGTGTATTTGTATATCTATCTATATGTCTATCTATCTATATGTCTATCTATCAATCTATCTATTTTCCTATTTATTTATCTATATATATGTTTATATTTTGTTCTATCTATCTATCTATATATCTATCTATGTGTATATCTATTTATCTCTCTATCTATCGACAATTAATTTGTCAATTTATATATCAATCTATATGCCTTTTTGTTTATCTTTCTAGATCTCTTCATGTCTATCTATCTATCTATTTGACTATTAGTCTATCTTTCTATATCTATATATGTCTTTCTTTCTCTACATGTGTATATTTATCTCTATATTTGTCTATCTTTCAATCAGTCAATATGTCTATCAATATTTCTATATATCTATATATCTTTTACGCTATATATCTATCTATCTATTTATCTATGTATATATCTGTCCATTTGCATATCTTTTTATCTATTTATCTTTCTATTTGTGTATATATATATATATATCTATCTATCTATCTATTTTTCTATGTGTATATTTATCTATCCATCAATCTGTCTAGTATTCTATCTATTTATATGTCTATTTGTATATCTATATGTAAGTCAAATTGTCCTTCTCTCTATCTGTCTATCTATGGTTCTATATATCAATCATTTTGACAACCTCTTTATCTATTTAACTAAAAATCTAAATATCTATCTATCCGTATATCTATCTATTTCTAGGTCAAGCTATCCATCCATCTATCTATCTACCTAAATGTCTATCTATCAATCTGTTTAGTATTCAATATATCTATCTACTTCTATATCTATCTTCCAATCTGTCTATCAGTCAATCAATATTCTTTCTATTTGTTTATTTGTAAATTTATCTAACTTTCTATCTGTCTATCTATCTATTTGTCTATTTATCTAACTATCAATCTATCTCCCTATCAATCTATTTGTCTATATGTCTATATAACTAACTATCTATCTGTCTATCTATAGGTCTATATATATATATATATATCTATCTATCTATTTGTCTATCTCTCTATTTTCAATATGTTTATCATTCTATTTATCTATCTCTCTATTTGAGTATCTATCTATCTATCTAACTACTAATCTGGCTATATGTCTATTTGTCAATTTTTCTAATTATCTATTTGTCTATCTATATAAATATTTATCTGTCTAAATGTCTATCTATTTATCTACCTACCTAACTATCTATTTACTTATCTATCTATCAATGTGTCAATCTATCAATTTGGCAATCTATTAATCTATCTCTAAAAATTTATATCTGTCTAACTATCTAATTATATTTATATCTATTAGTCATTAGTCATTTAGCCTATAAGTCTTTTTATCTATCTCTCTATCTATCTATCTCTCTATCTATCTATCTCTCTATCTATCTATCTATCTCTCTATCTATCTATCTATTTATCTATCACTTTATCTATCTATCTATATATTTATCTATCTATCTATCTATCATTCTATCTATCTATCTATATGTTATTTATCTATCAATCTATCATTTTATCTATATATCTATTTATTTATCTATCTATTTACATATATATCTATCTATCTATCTCTGTATTTTCTTTCTATATATCTAGATATATATATATATATATATATATATATATATATATATATATATATATATATATATATATATATTTGTCTTTTTGTATGTATAGCTATCTGTATATCTATCTATATATCTATCAATTTATCATTCTGACTATCTTTATATCTATTATATATATATATATATATATATGTCTATTAGTCTAACTTTCTAACTACCTATTTAACTATCTATCTATAAATCTATCTATCAATCTCTCTATTTATCAAAATGCCTATCTATTTATCTATCTATTTGTCAAATTATCTATTTTTCTATATGTCTAAATGTCTATCAATCTAAAAGTCTATCTGTCCAAATGTATATCTATCTATTTATCTGTCTATTATTTTATCTATTTTAATATCAATCTATCAATCTGTTAATCCTTTCTATCTATATTTTTATGTCTAACAATATTAGACTATTAGCCTATAAGGCTTTCTATCTATCTCTCTATCTATCTATATATATGTCTGTCTATCTATCTATTGGTATATCTTTCTATCTGTCTATCAACTATCTATCTATCTATCTATCTATCTATCTATATGTCTATCTATCGATCTGTATATCTTTCTATATGTCGTTCTATATATCTATCTAATTGTCTATCTGTCTATCTATCTGTCCATCTGTATATATATATATATATATATATATATATATATATCTATCTAAATTTATATCTGTCTATCTATATATCAATTTGTCTAAATGTTTATCTATCAAACTATCTATCTATCAATCTATCTATTTGGCTCTGTATTATCTCTCAAGCTATTTAATTATCTATTAGTCTAACTATCTATTTCTCTATTTGTCTATCTGTCTAACTATTTATGTGTCTATGTGTTATGTGTTTATATATCTATCTTTTAATCTGTATATCTATCTGGTTATCTATCTATATATCTATTTATCTATCTACCTATATATTTTTATATCTATCTATTTGTCTATCTGTCTATTTTTCAATCTATATTTCTGTCAATCTATCTATCTATCTTTCTATCAATCTCTCTATCTATATGAATGTTAATCTTTTTATCTCTTTATCTATCTATTTGTTTATTATTCTATTTGTCTATGTGTCTTTTTTATTTATTATTATATTACTCTGTGTCTTTTTTACTTATTATTATATTACACTATGTGTCTATTTGTTTATCTAACTATTTATCTATATAATTGTCTAACTATCTATGTATATATGTCTTTTTATTTATTTATCTATTTGTCTAAATATCTATCAGTCTATCTAACTATCTATCTACCTATTTATCTATCTATTTATCTTTCTATATGTTTATCTGTTATCTATCTATTTATCTACCTATTAATAATTTTATTTGTGTATCTATCTATCTATATATTTGTCTATATGTCAATCTATTGATCTATTTATATGAGTAACTTTCTAACTATCAATTACTCAAAATCACTATCTATCTAATTATCTAATTCTTTTAATTGATATTAGTCTATTAATCAATTTGTCTATATGTCTATCTGTCTGTCAATATGTTTGCCTATCTAGCTATCTATATATCTAATTATTTATCTATCTATCATTCTGTCTATATGTCTATCAATATATGTATCTATTTGTCTATCTATTATATGTCTATATATCTATATATTTATCTATTTATTTATCTATATATCTAACTTTTAGTCTATCTAGCTATCTTTCTATTTGGCTATTTATCTATCTGTCTAAATAACTATCATTCTATTTATCTATTTGTCTATCTATCTATCTATCTATCTGATCTATCTATTTGTCTATATATTTCTCAATTTATCAATCAATCAATCTATCTATATATCTATCTACATATATCAATTAGCTTATCAATCGATATGTCTACCAATCTATATGTTTGTCAGTCTATCTATATATGTGTCTATTTCTCTATATGTATATGTGTCTCTATCTATCTATCAGACTAACTATCTAAGTGTCATTTTGTATATTAGCCTATTAGTCAATCAATCTATCTATAAATCTATATATCTATCTATCTTTCTATTTGTCTGTTTAACAATTTATCTATCTATCTATTTATTTATCTAACTATCTATCTATCTATTTATCTATCTATCTATATATTTGTCTATCTTTCTATATGTCTCTCTATCGATCTATATATCAATGTGTCAATATATCTATTCGTCAATCTATCAATTTATCTATTTACCTATGTGTTTAATTTTTTATCTGTCTATCTATCTATTGGTCTATCTCTCTCTCTAGTTGCCTAATAGTCTATCACTCTAACTATTTATCTATCAATTTGGCTATCTATCAATCTATCAACCTATTTTCCTATCTATATATCTGCCTATTTGTCTCTCTTTGTATATCTATCTATATATCTTTATATCTTTATGTCTATCTATCTGTCTATATATATATGTGTGTCTATCTATCTATTTGTTTATCTATATATCTATCTATCTATCTACCAATCTATGTATATATCTATCTGTGTATCTATCTATCTGACTATATATTTGTCAATCTATCTATATATATTTGTCTATATATTTGTGTGTCTATCTTTCAATATTTCTATTTGTCTAATTGTCAATCTGTCTATCAATGTATCTATTAATAAATTTATTATCTATCTATCTATGACTATATATATATATATCTAAATATCTATGTCTATATATCTATATATTTAATTATATATCTATCTATTTAACTATTTATCTATCTATCTATCTATCTAATTATATATTTGTCTATCTTGTTTATTTGACTATCTATCTATCTTTTATCTATATTATATTTATCTATCAACTATATGTATATTTGTCTATATGTCTATCAATCTATCTTTATATGTGTCTATGTATCCTTATCTATTTGTATACCTCTCTATCTATCTAACAATCTGTCTGTTTATCTATATGTCTATCAATTTGTCTATTTGTCTCTCAATTTATATATATCTCTCTTTATCTAATTATGTATATATATATATATATATATATATATATCTTTCTATCTATCTATTAGCGACAAAAAAATCCCTTGCTAAAAAGATAAATACCCTACCTAAATTAGAAGATAAATGAGATATTCTGTTGGTAAACGAAAATGAGGAAAGATGATTCCCTAGCTAAATGCTAGACTATAAATTTTAGCGATGGATATAGTCCCTAGCTAAATAAATTTAGTGACAGATAATCCGTAGCTAATTTTAATATTTCCCTAGCTAAATTAGCTAGGGAAAATTCCCTATCTAATTTAGTCCAACATTTAGCTAGGGAATCATCTAATTATGTCCATTAGGTTTAAAGGGCTTCTTGAAAATTGTCCTCAACCCTAGAAATTGAAGCAGACGGGTCTAACTTTTTCGTGTAACCCAAAATTTATTAGCAAGTAAGAAAAAAAATAATAAATTAATAAATCATTTGTTAAGTTTTATATCTTACAGATTATCAATTATAGGATTAAACTGAGCAATAGAGAGAGTCTCGTCTGTAGGGTACTCTGAGGAAGACTCTCCAACATCTCCATCCTTTTCCACCTCTTCCTCCCACGTCTCTTGATCTTTCATCAAAATCTCAAGACCATTATGTGGATCAGTCAGCTGATGTTGCTGCTACGTTACTTTCACAACTTTCTCTATATGATGTGGCATCTCATCCACCCATGATTAGAGGTGTCAAACGGGCCGGGCCGGCTCGGCCCGTTTTTTTAAGGCACGAACGTGCTACAGTGCTCGGCCCGGCATGGTTTAAAAATATCTGGGCCCGACACGACCCATAAGCACGACAGGCCGTGCCGTGCCGGGCGGGAGTCGGGACCACGGGTCGGGATCCAATCAGACCCGACCCATGGTCTTTTTTTTGGGAGGGGCCGGGTCACGCCCATGTGTGCCCGCGTGAAACCAGCACGGGAAGAACCTGTGCCGGCGTGCCGTGCCACGGCACGGCTCGTGCTTAACCCGGGCACGGCACGGGCCCGGGCATGGATTAAAAATGTGTCGGGCCGGCCCAGGCACAACCGAACCGTGCCGTGCCTCGTGCCGGGCCGGGGTCATCTCTACCCATGATCCTCTACCAGTTTCAGGCATAACTGAGGCCGCACTACCTATACCATAATTGGTACAACCTTGCAACATGTTACCCTTAGCTCGTCACCATGCCATATCTGTTAAAAATACAGAAGGCAATGAAAATAAACAAAAATGATTAACGATTAAAATAACATAAAACTCACTGTCTACTCATTCTCATCAGAATCATCCAAATCTGGTTCGTCATTTTCTTCAAATGTTGTAACATCATTTTTAAGCACCTCTTCATCACTTGTTATAGACATTTATTTAAAATAATTATTTAACAAATGCGATTGTCTCTAATTATAGTTATATATAATTATATAGACATTTATTTAGATATACAAATATTTATATATAGTTATACACATATAGTTTAAAAAAATATTGTTTGTTCTTATACATGTAATAATAAATATAGTTACATGTGGTTATACATATAGTTACACATATAGTTAATTGTATATTTATAAATGTAGGTTTATATATTTGTTTATTTATTTTTATATATTTATACATATAGTAATGTATAGGTATAGATATAGTAAAATACCTTTTTATATACTACTATATACAAATATATATTAAATATAAGTTGTAAATTTAATTTTTAAATAAATATTTATGCATAAAACTTTTAAAGTTATACATATAGTAAGATACAATTATTTATAGCTATATATTATTTACATATAATATATATAGTTATAAATAGTTATATATAATTAAATATATAGCCACATACAGACATATTCACACAAGTAGTTATAAGTAGTTATACATAAATATATACAATGTTATAAACAAATATTTTGATTTAATTATATGAATACATATATGTATATATAGTTACAAATATAGTTATATTCAATTATATAGATATTTATTTAGTTATACAAATATTTATATATAGTTATACACATAGTTTAACATAATGTTGTATGTTGTTATACATCTAATTATAAATATTGTTACATGTGGTTATACATATAGTTACACATATAGTTAAACATATATTTATACATGTAGGTTTATATATTTGTTCAATTTATTTTATATATTTAAAAATTTAGTAATAATGTATAGGTATAGATATAGTAAAATACTTTATTATATACAACTATATACAAATATATATTAAATATAAGCTGTACATTTAATATTTAAATATAATTATGCATAATACTTTTAAAGATATACATATAGTAAGATACAATTATTTATAGCTATATATTATTTTACATATAATATATATAGTTATAAATAGTTATATATAATTAAACATATAGTTATATATAGATTTATTCATACAAGTAGTTATAAGTAGTTATACATAAATATATACAACGTTATAAACAAATATTTTGATTTAATTATATGAATATATATATGTATATATAGTTACAAATATAGTTATATTTAATTATATAGAGTGGTACATAGTTATACAATATTTATATATAGTTATACACATATAATTATAAATATGTATGTAGTTAAAGATATATTTTTATATAAAATTTATATAATTATACATTTAGTAAAATATAATTATATATAGTTATATATTAGTATATATATAGTATATTTTTTTTAGAAATATAGTTATATAGTTAAAAATTAGATATGTAAAGTTATAAATATAGTTATAAAAATAGTTTACTTTTTTATAAATATAGTTAAAAATACTTTTATATAAAATGACATATGATTATATAATTAAACACGTGTATCTATATAATATTTGTGAATAAAATATTTTTATATATGTTACTTAAATATTATTATATTTATATGTAACACTTTTATAAATAATATATAGTTTATATATCACATTTATATAAACATTATAAATATTCTATATTTATATAAAAAAATAATATGTAACATAAATATTTACAAAATTGTATAATCATTTAATGTTACATAATTGTTATATAAAAAATTATATAAATGGATATTTTTATGTAAATGTTGTATAGATATTTATAAACATTAATACATATGTATAAATATTTATATATTACATTATATGTTCATATAAACATATCAAATTGTATTTATAATGTAATACATTTATATATGTTAAATTACAGACATTTATACATAATGTCATACGATTATATAAATGTATAAAAGTTTATTAATACTATTATATGTTTATAAATTATTCGGATACAACAAAAATCTAACTTAGTAACATTAATATTAATTTTTCTTAAGTTATAGAAGCATATAAATCAATCATTATATATTTATTTTGTATTTATATAATAAAGTATAGACATTTAAGATTAACATTATATAAAAGTTAATTTAACATTAATCATTATATATATGAAAGAACATACATTTTTACATAATGTCATATGATTTTATAAATATAAACCATTAACTTTAAGTATATTCGGATGCAAACATTCTGTAAATGAAATCAAAATCAATAAAATCATAAAAATATAAATAGTAAAAGAACAAAGATTAAACTAAAAAATTATAATTTAATTAATTGTGTTGAGTTAAAATCATGTTAGGTTAAATAAAATTGAAGCAAAATGAATAAATTCAGAGGAGAAATTAAAAAAACAAATATCCGATTATACTGAAAAAATGAAAATCCAATTGTCTATATAAAATTTAGTGAGATGGAAATATGTATAAGTATTTTGAAGGAGAAGAATAATAAAAAACTTACCTATATTTAGAATAAGAAACACAAATTTTATCGAATTTATGCATGCAGTTGCCTCTGCTCTAAAAAATGATGGAGTTTCGAATGAATGTAGGTGTTAATGACTTAACAAATGAATTTTAAATCAAAAAATTAAAACTATGAATTACCGACCAAAATTATGGTCGGCAAAAGATTATTAAGAAGAATGTTATAAGTATTATGAATTCCACTTTACTTACAAATTTTAATAGTAATATATTTTTGGTTGTTAAATGATTGGTAATTTGTCGATAATTTCTATTCGCTAATTCTATCCTAATTTACAGACTAATTTCCAACCAAAAACAATATGTCAATAGGTATTATCGGTATTTGGTCATGAAATGGTCAGTAATTACCGACCTAAATATTTGGTTGAAAGTTTGGTTGGTAATTTCGACTTTATAAATATATTGTATAACCACTTTACCGATCATTTTTTATGCTTATATATTTTTGGTTGTTAAATGGTAGGTAATCTTTCGGCAATATTTTTCACTAATTCCCTCATAATTTACAAACCATAATTCCAACCAAATATATTTGGTTGGTAATATATGCACGGTAATATATGGTCGGTAGTTGGTCAGAAATTTGGTCGGAAATATTTTTTTCTGATGCCCCACTTTAGATCTCTAAATTGGTCACGAATTGGTCAGTAATTACCGACCTATATATATGGTTGGGAAATCATCGGTAAGTACGAAGTTATAAATAATTTGAAAAACCACTGTACCGACCAATTTTAATTGTACTTGAATGGGTGTCAATATATATGCATGAGGTTTTACACGCACTTATGTAGAGAGTAGCTCTTTAGAAGTTTAGCTCTACTAAGCTTTATTGACTCCATTGAGAGACCCCTTTTCAGGTACAGGTCCAGGGCATATCACATATCCACATACAGGATCACACATGTGAAGGAATGTCGGTTGTGGCTTAAATAATAAGTTGTGTTTTTTTATTTCGCTAAGTAAATAAAATGGAAAAAAAAGTATGATACATTTAAGAAAATTTTATTTTATTGCACATTGTATTGTGTGATGGAATGAATGGGACCCCCTACGAAATGGGGAATCACATAGATAGATATACATATAGATACAAATACAAATAGATAGACATATAGATAGAAATATAGATAGACAAAAAGATAGAAAGAAATATAGATAGATAGATAGCCAGTAAGATAAATACGTAGATTGACAGATAGATAGACAAATAGATAGACAGATACAAAGATAGATTGATAGATAGACAAATAGATCGATAGATAGATAGTGAGATAAATAGATAGATTGATAGACAGATATATAAAAAGATAGATAGACATATAATTAGAAAGATTGATTGATAGATATAAGAAATAGATAGGTTGATTGCTAGATAGAAAGGTAGATAGGTAGATAGATAGATAGACAAATACATAGACGAATAAATAAATTCATACATATACATATAGATAAATAGATAGATAGATTGAAAGAAAGAAAGATAGATATATAGATAAATAGATATGTAGATAGAAAGATTGATAAACATATAGATAGATAGATAGATAGACTAATAGATAGATATATAAATAGATACATTGATAGATAAACATATAGTTAAATAATGAGATAAATAGATAGATAGAGAAAAAATAGACAGATAGATATATAGACAGACAGATAGATAGTTAATAGACAGATAGATAGAGTAATAGATAGGGAGATATATAACTAGATAGATAAACATATCGATAGACATATATATAGATAGTTAGATAGATAGATAGACAGATAGACACATAGTGAAATAGATATATAGATAGATATATAGACAAATAGATAGACACACAGATAGATATATAAATAGATAGATAGATAGACTAACTGATAGGTACATAAATAGTTGAAAGCTAGAGAGACAGCCATATGGACAAACAAATATATAGATAGAAAAAATAATAGATAGACAGACATACAGATTGATATATAAATACAAAGATAATTTGATAGACAAATAAAATGATAAAAAGATAGATAGATAGATAGATAGATAAATAGAAAGAGAGATCGATAGATAGATTGACAAATTATTAGACAAATGCATAGATAGATAGATTGATAGATAGATAGACATATAGATAGATAGATAGATAATACATAGATAGATATATAGATAGTTATACATTTAGATAGTCAGATAGATAGTCAGATAGATAGATAGATAAATAGACATATAGATAGACAAGCTGATAGATAAAGAATTAGAAAGATAGATGGATATATAGATAGAGAGATAAATAAATAGATGGATAGATAGATGTACAGATTGTAGATATTTAGATAGATAGATAGTCATATATATAAATAGACATATAGATAGATATATAAATAGATAAATAAATAGATAAATAGATAGACATATAGATAGACATATTGATAGAAAAATAGATAGATAGATAGATAGATAGATATAGATAGACAGATAGATAGAAAAAAAAAGATAGATAGATAGATAAATAGGTAAACAGATAGATACACAAACAAATTGAATGATAGATAGATAGACAGGTAGATCTATAGATAGAAAGAAATATAGATAGATAGATTGACAAATAGATAAACAAATAAATAAATAGATAGATAAATAGAAATATAGACAGATAGATAGACAGATAGATAAAAAATAGACAAATAGATAGATAGAGAAATAGAGAGATAGATAAATTGAAATATATATATATATATATAGATAGATAGAAAGATAGATATAAATATACACAGATAAATAGATAGATAGACAGATAGATAGATAGACAAATAGAAAAATAGATAGATAGAGAAATAGAGAGATAGATAAATTGATATATATATATATATATAAAGATAGATATGTATATAGAGAACTAGACAAATAGATAGATAGACAGATAAAGAGATAGATAGATCAATAGATAAATATAAAGATAGATAGACAGTTAGATAAAAAGATAGATCGAAAGATAAATAGATAGATAGATACACAGATTGATAGACACATAGAAAGACAAAAAGATAGAGAAATAGTTAGATAGAAAAATAGATAGACAGTTAGATAGATAGCTAGACACATAGATAGATAGATAGAGGGATAGATAGATAGATATATAGACAGACATCTAGATAGATAGATAAACAAATTGATAGATAGATAGACATACAAACACTCAGATAGAAAGATATACAGACATATAGATAGACAAGTAAAAAGATCGAAAGAATGGTATATGATTAACATAAAAAAAGTTATGTAGATAGATAGATAGATAGATAGAAATATTTATAGATATATAGATAGACATATAAATAGATTGATTGATTAAAAGGTTGATATATAGATTGATAGCTTGATTGATAAAGATATTGATATAAAGATAGATAGATAGAATGAAAGACAAATAGACATACAGTTAGATATATAGATTGACAGATATATATATCTATATAGATAGACAGAATATACAGACAGATAGATAAACTGATAGATATACATACAAATAGATAAATAAATAGATAGATAGATAGACAAATATACAGACATATAGATTGAAAGTGAGAGACATATAGCTAGATAGATAGACATATCGATAAATAGATAGATTGACAGAAAGATAGATAGATATATAGATAGAAAAATAGACTTATATATAGATAAATAGATAGATAATAGATAGATTGATAGATAGTGTGATAGATAGACAAAATGATAGATAGATAAATAGAAATATACAAAGACAGATTGATTGACATATAGAATAGACTGATAGATAGATAGATAGACAGACAAATAGATAAACAAATAGATAGATAGATAGATAGACAGATAGACAGACATGATAAACAAACAGATAGATAGATAGACACATAGATATATAGATAGATAGATAGATTGATTGATTGATTGATAGAAAAATAAATAGATATATAGATAGATAGACAGATAGATAGATAGACAACTAGATAGATAGACATTTAGATAGACAAATAGATAGATAAATAAATAAAATGATAGTTAGATAGTTAAATATAAATATAGATCTACAGATAGATAGATAGACAGATAGATAGAAATATAGATAGATAGATGGATGGAAGAAAGATCGACAGATAGATAGAGAGAAATATAAACAGATAGATAGAGAGATAGTTATATAGATACATACATAGATATATATATATATAAGAGGAAACATAGAAAGATAGACAGATGGACAAATATAAAGATAGATACATAGATGGATATATAGATTGATATATAGTTTGATAGATAGATTGAATGATAGAATGATCGATAGATGGATAAACATTTTGGTAGATAAAATAGATTTATAAATTGATATAAAGATGGATAGATAGATAAACAATTAGATACATAGGTAGATAGATAGAAAAGAAAATAGATAGATATATAGATATACAAATAGATAAAGAATTAGATAGACACAAAAATAAATAAAAATATAGATATAAAGAAATACATATAGATAGATAGACAAATATCTAGATAGATGGATATATAGATAGATAGTAAGATGGATAAATTGATAAATTATTCGATAGATAGATTGATAAATAGATAAAAAGATAGATAGATAGAAAGATAGATAAATAGATAGATAGATAATTATAGACATAGATAGCTAGGTACATAGGCAGATATATAGATAGCTATACAGATAGATAGATAGATAGATAGATAGATAGATAGACAAATAAATAAATAAAACCTAGATAGATAGATATATAAATAGATAGGTATGTAGATAGCTAGATGAACAAATATATATATATATATATATATACACACACACACACACACACACACATATAAATAGAAAGACAAATAGATAAACAAATAGATAGATAGATAGACAAACAAATAGATAGACAAATAAATAGATACATGGATTTAAAAACATATAGTTGGATAGATAAATATATAGATAGATCGAAAGATAGATAGATAGATAGACATATGGATAGATACATAAATAGACAGATAGATAAATAGATAGACATGCAGATATATAATCAGAAAGAAAGATAGAAAGATAGATAAATAGATAGAAAGATAGATAGATAGATAGAAAAATAATAAACAGATTTTTTTTTAAAGGAGTTTATTAATATTAACCCTCTATTTTAGCGGAGGAATACCATTTTTACAAACTAAAATCTACCCATTCCCCACTTACAACCTTGACTCTTATCATTAAAAATTAAAAAAGATTTAAAATTACTAAATCTCTATTCTTGAGAATAATTTGCAATGGATGCACTTTTTTTGGATTAGCTATAAATTTCTTGTTTATAGCTATAACCCTTCTTGATATGATCTTTGAAATCCACTTGAGCTTCTTCTACTTCGTTTGGTTTCCATAATTCCTGCCCTCCTAGACTCCTGGTTTATGCTTATTCTATGTTGACATTACTGATTTCCTGCAAAACAAAGCAACATATCTACATACTCATACATTCATCTTGTTTACCTTATGGCTGCTCTTCTTCTTGCCTTTGAAGTTATCCTTTACTCTTTTAACCTCTTTTGTTCCAGCTTGATAAAGCTGGCAAATTACTCCAAGTGATTTTTCTGCACTTTATCTTATCTCCATTTCCACTTACATCTATGCCCATTTAGAGCTTCATAAACTGAGTCCTTCAGCTTTAGAGAGTGCCGAACCAGCCTCCTGGTCTAGGCACTTACAAACCCAATAAATCTATAAACTACCTTAAATTAACACATGACTCTTCACAACATTCACACATAGCCACTTATCCTAAACATTAAACCCATAACCAAACCATGACTAGGACTCCAACAATTCCAGCAGCTGTTGGATTTACTGGATGTATATACGAGGGACTTCGCTGCTAAGAAAAAAAAAAAAAGAAATAACAGAAATATATTCTAACAACTGATATATTACCTTACCCTTTTCCTTTAGCCTCCATAATGATCTTACATGTTTACCATTTTTCCTTTTTTTTTATTCACCTTAGTTTCTGTTAATCCCCTTCAGGACCAGGGAGAATTTAAGATATGAGTCTCTTATCACTTTGAACAGCAGAGAGTCTTTCCTCTCCAGTGGTTATATTTGTCTCAGCAGCGGGAGTACTCCTAACAGCAACCGAGGGCAGCAACAGACAGCAACTATCTTTCCTTTCCCCTGTGCGTCTGGCTCAAATCTTCACGAGATTCCAGCCTTACTCCTTTGTCGTGTATTCGCTGATGATCATAGAACAAACCAAAGAGAAAACAAAGAAACAACAAACCTGCCTACCAGAACTTTACACCCTACTACCCTTATTATTGATTAAACTAAAACCACATAAGTCAATTATTAACGATTACTCCCCTTTCACATACTGCAAGGAAAGGACAGAATATATATTGACCTATAAAGAAAATCAAAATACAACCATTCTGCAGAGATTATCGACTTCTACCAAAATGCAGAATTAGCAGATTAAATATGCAGAAATTGTATATTACATACATATTATTTTAACAACCGTTCAGTATAGCTATATACCATTCTGCCAAAATGTAGAATTAATATATACTACCATGGGATCTCCTTCATATATATCCATTTAGCTCCATCTGTCATATCTTCATGGTCTGTCTATTTGTTCTTATATAAGGAAAACCCATTTTATCTAGACATGCTATTCCCTTTAGTTTATTTGGCATGAATTTCTCCTTATAATCTATATTTCCTCTGATGGTGCCTATTTTAGATAGACAATCCGCTAGATTATTGGCTTCTCTATATATATGTATTATTGAGGCCTTCAGTTCTTCCAGAAGATTAAGAATAACTTCTAGATCCTCTTCATACCTCCATAATATTTTCTTATTTATTACCGTATCAACTAGTAATTTTGAGTCTACCTGAACTACAATGTTTTTAAAATTTAGCTGCTTACATATCTCTAACCCTGATTTTAATGCTCTAATTTCTGATTCTAACGCCGAGGATGCCCTACTAGCTCTGGTAAATGCTCTCTGAACTATCCCTGTATGATCTCTTATTACTCCGCCTCCTCCTGTTATTCCAGTGTCCCTGCTAAAACTCCCATCCGTATTAAGTGAATGTTTACCAACCAACGGAGCATTCCACTGTATACATTTAGCCCATTGCTGTTTTATCACTTTGTATGTGAGATCCCATTCATTCTCAAGCTTCTTTTCTTGTTCCAAATCCTGTATGACTATCGGTTTTATTATTGTAATATTATATATTTCCTTTTTAATATCTTTTATAATTTCTGTTAAGTTCATCCTTATATTTTCATATTTACTTTTGTTTCTAGATTTCTAAATGCACCAGATAATTAGATGCGGCAGTTTCTGACTAAGCCATTTCCTGGCTGGGCTTTTCATGTTTACTTTTTCCCATTTTTTAACTTTATCTATTAATCCATCCTCTTGAAGACATATTGATATGTCATATTGATAGATAAATATATATCAAATATATCTATCATCTAATTATAGATAGATATATTTGATATATATATCAAATATATATCTATCTATCTATATGTCTATGTAAATATCTATATATCTATCTATCTATTTAACTATCTATCTATCTATATATTTATATGTTTATCATAATGCTTATATTTGATATATATATATATATATATCTATCTATATGTCTATCTATCTGTCTATCTAACTATCTTTCTATAAATATGCCAATCTATCTGTCTATCTATTTGTCTATCTATCTATCTATTTTTTTTCTATATCTATCTATCTTTCTATCTATATATCTATCTAACTATCTATCTTTCTATCTATCTATCTGTATATATATATTTCTATCTATCTTTCTATTTAACTATATATCTATTTATTTTTTTATCTATATGTCTATCAATCTATCTATAATGCTATCTATTATTTATATCAATCTAACTATCAATCTATTTATCCATGTCTTTTAATCTATCTATCAATATATAGATCAAAATATATGTATATATATATGTTTATATATATATATATATATATATGTATCAATCTATCTATTTGTCAATCAATCAATTAATCAATCTATCTGTCTATCTATCTATCTATCAGTCTATCTATATATCTAATTATATATCTGTATATATGTCTATCTATATATTTATCTATCTTTCTGTCTAACTATCTAACTATCTTTCTTTCTTTCAATCTTTTTATCTATATATCCATCTATTTATTTGTCTATCTATCTATCTTTCATTATGACTAAATGATATGTTAATCTCTCTTTATCTATCTATATGTTTAATATTCTATCTATCTATCAAATAATCTAACTATCTATCTGTTTATCTATTTATTTGTCTATCTATCTGTTTGTCTATGTTTTTATCTAATTGTTTGTCTACCTATCTATCTATCTTCCTATCAATCTATCTATAAATCAATCTATCAAGTTGTCTATAAACCTATGTATCATACTATCTATCAATCTGTCGATATATCTATATCTATATTTATTTATTTGTCTATTCATTAGTCTATCAATTTATCTGTCTAACTATCCATCTTTTTATCTATAGATTTATCTGTCTACCTATATATATCTCTATCTATCTATATATTTATCTGTTTATCTATTTGTCTGTCTATCTATCTATTTATCTATTTGTCTATCTATTTGTTTATCTTTCTATCAATCTATCTATCTATCTATTTGTCAATGTCTCTCTCTATCTATGCATCTATCTATGTATGTTTCTATGCTTCTATCAATGTGTCTATTTATATTTCTATTGACTATATTTCTGTCTATCTCTATATCTATCAATCTGTGAATCTATCTGTCTATCTATTTTCTAACTATCTTTCTATATATATATATATATATATATATATATATTTCTATCTATCTGGCTATCTATCATTCTATCTATTAATTTATCTTTCTATCTCTCTATCCATCTATCTATCTTTCTATCTGTGTGTGTGTGTGTGTGTGTGTGTATCTATATGTCTATTTATCTCTCATTTTATATAATAATCAATCAATCAATTTGTCTATCTTTTTATCTATTTATATGTCTATGTATCTATCTTTATGTGTATCTTTCTATCTGTCTATATATATATATATGTATGTATGTATGTATGTATGTATTTGTATCTTTATCTATCTTTCTATCTATTTGTATATCTCTATGTCTATCTATCTATCTATTGATATATATATATCTATATGTCTATCTACCTGTTTTTTTTATAACAATCAAACAATCTATATGTCTATCTTTTTATCTATCTATATGTCTATCTATCTATCTATCTTTATGTGTATCTTTCTATCTATCTATCTATAAGACTTTATATATATGTATGTATGTATGTATGTATATCTCAATGTCAATCTATCTATCTATTAACAGATATATAGATATATATCTCTATCTATCTAGCTATCTATTTATTTATATATCTTTATAACTATTTGTATATCTATCTATCTATATGTCTAAATATCTACATATCAATTTTCTTATTAATATGTCTTTTTATTTGTCTATATGCACGTCTAACTATATGTTTATCTATATATCTGTCTATCTATATGACTATCTTTCTTCTATCTATCTATCTACTATCTATCTATATGACTATCTACCTACCTACCTATGTACCTTTCTATATATATATATATATATATATATATCTTTCTATTTGTCTATCAATCTGTATATCTCTCTATCTATGTTTATAACTATCTATCTAGCTAGCTAGCTATCTATCTATACGTTTCTCAATTTGTCTATCTATCTATCTATCTCTGTGTTTATCTATCTGTTTATCTATCTGTCTTTCAATTTCTCTATCTATATTTCTCTCTATCAATCTACTTATATGTCTATCTATCTGGCTATCTAGCTATCTATCTAACTATCTATTTGTTTATCTATCTATCTATATGTCTATCTTTCTATCTATTTGTATATCTATCTATCTTTATATCTATCTATTTATATAACATATGTTTGTCTGTTTAACCATATGTCTATCTATCTATCTTATATGTATCTATATTTATATCTATCTGACTATCTTATTGTCTATCTAACTATCTATCTATATGCCTATCTATGTGTTTTCATATTTGTATATGGATCTACTTATCTATCTATATATCTATATTGCTATCTTTCTATCTTTATATATATATATATATATATATATATCTGTTTGTATAATAATCAATCTATCTATCTATCAAACTTTCTATCTACCGATCAATCTATTTATCAATCACTCTATCAAAAATTCTTTAAATCTATCGAACTATCTTTGTATCGATGTGTCTATCTATATGTCAATCAATTTATCTATTAATCTGTCTATCTATCAATCTATTTATCTATATTTTTATATTTCTATATGTGTCTGTCTATCTTGCTATCTATCTATTTGTCCGTCCTTCTATCTGTCTATATATCTATCTATCAATCTATCTATTTGTGTTAGTGTGTGTGTATATATATATATATATATATCTATATATAATTTTTTTATTTATGTATATATCTATATATCTATTTATCTATCTATCTTTCTGACTTTCTATCTTTATATCTATTCGTCTATCTATCTATTTAGCTAGCTATCAATCAATGTTTGAATCTGTCAATCAATATGTTTATCAATATATCTATTAATCTATATTTCTATTTTTCTATTAATCATTATATCAATCTGTCTATCCATTTGTTTATATTTCTATCTATCTATATGTCTATAGATAGATATACAGATAGATAAACAAAACGATTAAAAAAAGATAGTTATATAGACATATAGATAAATAGATAGACTGACATACATATAAATTGATGCATATATAGGTAAACTGGCAGACATGCATATATATAGACAGATAGATTGATTGATACAAAAATAGATAGATAGGTAAATAAATAGACACATAGAGAGAGACAAATAGATAGACAAACTGAAAGACTAACTGATAGATAGATAGATGGACAGATATATTGAAAAATATATTGATAGAAAGATAGACAAATAGATAG
Source organism: Sapria himalayana (assembly GCA_029783825.1). Taxonomy (NCBI): domain Eukaryota; kingdom Viridiplantae; phylum Streptophyta; class Magnoliopsida; order Malpighiales; family Rafflesiaceae; genus Sapria; species Sapria himalayana. Next base: position 88,477 of record JAREIK010000782.1, read on the forward strand.
ATAGATAGATAGAAAATTAGATAGATAAATAAATAGAAAGATAGGTAGATAGATAGACATAAACACATACAAACAAATATATAGACACACAAATAAATCTAAAAATAGATTGAGAGATAAATAGTTATATAAATAGAAAGACATATATATATATATATAGTCAGGCAGGTAGACAGTCAGGAAAGTAGGCATACAGACAAACAAATACATAAAAAGATAGACACACAAATAGATAGATAATTAGATAGATACATAGATAGATAGACAGTTTGATAGATAGATTGATCGATAGATTGATAGACAAATAGATACATAGATTTATAGACAGATAGATAGATAAATTGATAGATCGATAGTCAAAAAGATAGATATATATAATGACAGTTATATAGATAGATGACGAAAAGATGGATATACAGACAGACATATAGACAAATAGATAAAAGATTGCTAAACAAATTGATTGATAGAATGATAGACATATTCATATATAGATAGATTGATAGATTGATAGATTGATTTATGGATTGGTAGAAAGATTGATAGACAGATTGATAGATTGATATATAGAATGATAGAGAGACAAATAGATAGACAAATAAAAACTCACACAGAAAGATAGATAGATTATTATATAGATAGATAGACATACAGATATATAGATAGATAGATCACGAGATAGATAGGCAGATAGATAGATAAAAATATAGCTTTATAGATTAATTTATTGATAGATTTATAGATAGACAAATAGATAAATTGATTAAAAGATACATAGATACATAGATAGATTGATAGATTAATAGACTAATAGATAGACAGATAAATTGATAGATTATAAACTAATAGATAGACAGATAGATAAAGTGTTAGATAGACAAATAGATAGATAGATTGATAAAAAGACAAATAGATAAATAGATAGACAGATAGAGAGAGAGAGAGATATATATATATATATATATATATAGACATAAAGATAGATAGAGAGTTAGACAAATAGATAGAAAGACGTATATATAGACAGACAGATAGTTTGTTAGTTAAAAAGATAGATAGACATATAGATAAATAGATTATTATTCAGAAAGATAGATAGGTAGATATAGATATAGATAGACATATAGATATATTAGCATATAGATAAATAGACAAATTAATGGAATAGACAGATTGATAAATAGATTTATAGACAAATTACTAGATAGATTAATACACCGATTGATATATAGATTAATAGACAAATTGATAGATAAATAGATAGATACACAAATAGATAGACAACTAGATAGGTAGATAGATAGATAGACAAATAGAAACACAGATATATTGTTAGATTATTAGATAGATAGATAAATAGATATATCGACAGATAGAGAAAGAGAGAAATAAATAAGTAGATAGATAGACATATAAGTAAATAAATAGATAGATAGATAGACAAATATATAGACAAATAAATAAAAAATAAATAGACAAATAAATAGACAAATAAATAGAATGATTGATAAACAAAAGATAGACAAATAGATAGTTAGACAGATATATGTATATATATATATATATATATATATAAAGTTAGATAAAAATATAGACAGGTAGATTGATTGAAAGATATATATAAATAAATAGAGAGATAAACAAATAGAGAGATAGATAGATAACTTTATAAATAGATATAGATAAATATATAGATAGATTGATAGATAGACAAATAGAAAAATAGATAGATAGACGAATAGGAATACATTTAGAAAGATATATAGTCCTAGAGACAAAAGGATAAATAGATAGATAGATAGACAGTCAGACATATAGACAGACACACAAATAGACTGATAGAAACAAAGATAGATAGATTTTTTGAAAGATATATTGATAGATAGATTAAAAAAATTAATAGAGAGAGATAAAGATTGATAGATAGATAGATAGACTAATTTTTATATAGATTTATAGATAGTTGATATAAATATAGATAGACTCTTTGATAGACTGATAGATAGATAGATTGATAAAAAGATTGATAGCCAGATTGATAGATAGATTTATAGATAGTAAATAAATAGATTGATAGATTGATAGCTTGATAGATAGACAGATAGATAAATAGACTGATAGATATATTTATAGATAGATTGATTGATAAAAATATAGATAGACAAATAGATAGTTAGATAGTTAAATAGGTAGATAAACTAATAGATAGACAAAAAGATAGATAAAAAAATAGATAGATAGATAGACATATATATAGATAATTAGATAAAAAGTTAGATATATCGATATATAGATATATAGATAGATAGATAAACAAATAGATAGATAGATAGATAGATATATATATATATATATATATATAGACAAATAGATAGATAGACATATAGATAGATAGTCACATAGATAGAAAGAGAGATAGACATATAGATAGATGGAAAGATAGATAAAGATATAGTCACATAGAAAGATAGATAAATTGATTGATAGATCGTTATATAGACAACTATATAGATAGATAGATAGATTGATAGACATATAGAAAGACAGATAGATACACATATAGATACACATATAGATACACATATAGATAGATAGTTAGATAGATAGAAAGATAGATAGACAGATGATAGATAGATATATATACAAATAGATAGATAGAAAGATAAATAGATAGATAGATAGACAAATAGATTGATAAACATATAGACAATTTTATAGACAGAATGATATAAGATTAATAAATAGATTGATAGAGAGAGTGATAGAAATATTGATAGACAAATTGATAGACAGATTGGTATACAAATTCATAGAGAGATAGATACATAGATAAATAAATTAGTAGATAAATAGGTAGATAGATTGGTAGAAAAATAGATAAATAGATATATATATATATATATATATATACACACACACAAATAGATAGATAAATAGATAGATAGATAAATAGATAGATAAAAAAATAGTTAGACACAAAGATATATTTATTGATAGATAGATTTATAGTAATATAGACATGCATATTTATTGTTAGATAATTAGATAGAGAAATAAATAGATAGATAGATATATAAATAGATAGACATATACATAAACAAATAAAAAGATAGAATGATCAATTGATAGACATATAGATAGACATATAGAAAGAAAGAAAGATAGATAGATTAATTTATAGATTGATTGATTTTTAAATAGACAGACAGACAGACAGATAAATAGATTAATTGATTGATATATAGATAGATAGACATGAGATATAGATTGATAGTTAGACATATATATATAGATTGATAGATTGATTGATATATATATAGATAAATAGATAAATATATTAATAAATATATAGATAAATAGATAGATAGATAGAATGATAGATAGATTAATAAAACGATTGAAAGTCAGATTGATAGAATGATTAATAGACAAATTTATAACTAGATTGTAGAAAGTTTGCTAGATAGATTAATTGACATATTGATAGACATATTGATAGACTGATAGGTAGACAGATAAATAGATAGATAGATAGATAGACAATTATATAAATAATATATTGACATATTATTATACATATTGATAGATAGATATCTAAATAAACATAGAGATAAACTAATAGATAGATAGGTAAATTGATAGATTGATAGATAGACAAATAAATAGATAGTTATATAAATAGGTAGTTAGATTGGTAGACAAATAGATAAATAGATAAATATATAGATAGATATATAGATAAATATATAGATAGACAGATAGATAGACAAAATGATATTTTTATAGATAGATAGATGGATATATTAAATAAATACATACATATTTATTGATAGATAGTTAGATAGAGAAATAAATTAGCTGATAGAAAGATAGAAAGATCAATTGATAGACAGTTAGATAGACACATTGAAAGATAGTTAGATAGATAGATTAATTTATTAATAGATTGATTTTTAGATTGACAAACAAACAGACAAATAGATAGATAGATTGACCAATAGATAGACCAATATATAGATAGATAGATTGATTGATATAAAGATTGATAGATAAATTAATAGATATATAGATAGATAAATAGATAGATAAATAGATTGATAGATAGATTGATTGATTGATAATCAGATAGATATAAAGATTAATAGACAAATTTATAGACAGTTTGATAGAAAGTTTCATAGAGAGATTGATTGACATATAGATAGACATATTGATAGACTGATAGGTATACAAATAGATAGAGAGATAGTTGACAATTATATAGATAGATATATTGACATTTTATTAGGAAAATAGATAGACAGACAGATAGATAAATAAATAGATAGATAGGTAGGTAAATAGATAGATAGATAGATAGATACAAAGAAAGTAAGATAGTTAGATATATAAATAAATAGATAGATAGATAGACAGACATATAGTTAGACATATATATAGATAAAAATTTTAATAGATAGATAGATAGATGGATAGATAGATTGTTAGATACAAAGAAAGTAAGATAGTTAGATATATAAATAGATAGATAGATAGACATATAGTTAGACATATATATAGATAAAAAAATTTAATAGATAGATGGATGGATAGATAGATTGATTGAATGATAGATAGAAATATAGATAAATAGATAGATGATCGATAAAGAAACAAATAGATCAATAGATTATTAGATAGATCAATTGACAGACTAATAGATAGATAGATAGATAGATAGATAGACAAATAGATAGATAGATAGATTGATTGATTGATATATAGATAGATAGATATATAGATAGATAGATATATAGATAGCTAGATAGATAAAGAGATAAATAGATAGGTAGATAGATAAATCGATATTTAGACAGATAGATACACAGATAAATAGATAGAAAGATAATTAGCTAAATATATAGATACATAGATAGAAAGATAGATAGATAGATAGACAGATATATAGACAAATAAATAAATAGATAGATATATATATAGGTAGACAGGTAGATATATACTTAGATTGATAGATAAATAAATAAACATATAGATAGATAGATATATAGAAAGATAGATAAATACAAAGACAGATAGATAGACATATAGATAGATAGATACATAGAAAGATAGATAGATTGACAAATAGATAGACAGATAGATAGATAGAATAATAGAAAGATAGTTATAAAATAGATTGACATATAGATATATAGATATACATATATATAGATATATAGACAAATAGTTAAATATATAGATAGACATATAGATAGATTGATTGATAGACAGATAGATAGATAGAAATATAGAAAGAAATATAGAAAGAAAGAAAGATAGATAGATAAATAGATAGACAAATAGATATATTGATATATAGATAGATAGTTAGATTTATAGATAGATAGATTGCTTTATTAATAGATATATATATATATATAGATAGATAGAAAGAAAGAAAGATAAATAGATAGATAGATAGACAGATATATAGACAGATAGATACACAAGTAGATAATTAGATAGAATGGTAGACATAGATAGACAGAAAGAGAGATGCATTTCTAATGCTAAGTGTAGCCACGGATCCTAATTTTCCATCACTATTTTTGTGACAATTTTTAATTTTCCGTCACTAAAATAAAGATGGATTTAGATTTCCATCGCTATTTTAGCAATGTTTTATATAACAAACCTTCACTAAAATAGACATAGAAATTTGCAATCCATCGCAAAAATATCGATGGAAAATCAGAATCTCGTCGCTAAACTTAGTTATGGAATTCAATTTTTCGTCGCTATTATAGCAATGGATTGTTGCATTCTATTGCTAATTTATTTTCTTGTACACTTTTTGAGTCATTTTAGCTATGGAATATTCCATCGCTAAAATTTTATATCCAGCTCTAAAATACCTTTTTATTTTAATTTTTTTATATTAATTAAAAAATAACTACAAAATATTTAATTTTAAATAATTAGAAACCATAATAATGAAAAACACACATCTTTGGAAAAATAAATATTAATTTAGTTCATTATTGAAAATAAAAGCAATACAAATAACTTACATTAATTATGTTACAATAATTTTAAGAACTCTTAACACAATAACTAGTTCATATCATCATCTTATATATAAACTAGCTCTTAATCTAAAAATCATGATCATGTCCTACACTACAAGAAAAATCCCATATAGCTAGGGATAATTCCCTAGCTAAATGAGCATTTTCATTTGCTAAATGAAATATAGCAATGGATTACTGACAGATCAGTTTCCTATTTAAAGTGCTTCTTACTAAAATATAGCGACGGATAGTGTCTCAAGCTAAAAAGTTAGCGACAGAAAAATCCCTTGCTAAAAAACACAAATTCCCTAGCTAAATTAGCAAGATAAATGATATTTTCTGTCGCCAAGCGAAAATAACGATAGATAATTCCCTAGCTAAAGTGTTGTCAATAAATTTTAGCGACGGATATAGTCCTTAGCTAAATAAAATTAGCGATTAAAAATCGGTCGCTAATTTTAATGTTTCCCTAGCTAATTTAGCAAGGGTTTTTTCCCTAGATATTTTAATTTCAAAATTAATTTCAGAATTTAAATTATTTAATAAAATAATTTAATATTTTTATATCAAATTGAATTAAAATTGAAACACTAAATAATTTATAATAAACAAAAAATTAAATCATTTAATATCTTATTCTAATTTAATATTTTACACAATTGAAACAAAAAAATAACACAATTTTATTTCATCTTATTTATTAATGTATCTACTGACAGTGCATAAAGTATAATATATCCATTCATTAACGTTGCTTTCTCTCCCTATGCTCCTCTGATCATCATTTTTATACTACGACAAAGTTGTCTGAGTCACGTCACGTAATGTCTAGTGAAAAATCTCATCACTTATAGAAGCTTTGTATGTGGAACAATGTGGTATCATATCTGTAAGAAATTTAAACCACTCAGTCAAATTTTAAAAAAAGTTATGTTTTGATACATATATAATATTGTATTATATATGTAAATGTATACAAGCATTTCACTCGTACATATATTACTACAGTATATGTATATAAAAATAGTATTATTATGTGTACATACAAACTGAGTACAAATATACTCAGTTTTTATGTACATAAAATAATGTAGTATTATATGTACGTATATACTGACTTTCTTCGTATGTATATACCTCATTTGGTGTTGTTGCTGCTACTCCCATTGCCACTCTTGCCTTTGCTGCCGTTGCCACTGTCACTACTAATACCATTGTTGTTGTCGCCACTGCCGCTGCTGCCGTAACTACCTCTACTGTCGTGGCTATCACCGCTAGCCACTGCCCCCACTACCGGTGCTGCAACTAAATGTCGTAGCTATCGCGGCCGCTGTTGCCGCCACGGCTGCCACCACCGCAGCTACTATCACTGCCACCACTGCTGCCGTTGCCGCCTCTACCACTACTACCGCTACTTCCGGTGCTGTCGCTACTTTCGGTGTAGTCGCTGCTACTGCAGATGCCGCAACTACTTTCGAAGCAACCATTGCGGTAGCTGCTGCCACTGCCTCCAATGCCGCCACTCCTGTCGCTGCCGCTCCCGCCACTACTGCCGCCGCTATAGCCCCCACTACTACCGCCACCACCACTGGAGCCACTACCACTTACACTGATGCTGCTGCCGTCACTGCCATCACTGCCGTCACTGCCGCCACTGTCACTGCTACTATTACTGATAATAGGCTTTTACATACCTATAATAGGATAAAACTCTACCCAAAAAATTCGGAGACAAATATTTTCATAGATATATAAAAATAGTTATTATAGACATGAACAAACACAAATTAAAGTTGATTGTCATACAGCTTAAAATAAAATTTAATTAATTAATTTAATATTTTTATATTTAATTTAATAAAAAATAGAAACTATAAATGAAAATTTTAAATTAAACAGAAAAAATTCATTGAAAACCTTATTCTAATACAATATTTTAAATAACTATAAAAATAACAAAAATTATATTACATCTTAATAATCTATATATCTACTAACTGTGCAAAGTATAATTTATCAATGCATTGACATTACTTTCTCTCACTCTACTCCTCCGATCACCAACTTTTCGTTGCAAAAAAATTATCAAAATCACGGTGCTTCATGTCTGTTAAAAAATGCATTCACTTATATAAGCTTCGTATGGGAATCCATGCGGTACCACATCTATAAGAAATTTAAACCACTAAATAAAATCAAAATAAATTAAAAAAACTATGTTTTGATAAATATATATTACTGCAGCAAAAATGTACATATATACTAGCATTTCACGCGTAGATATATTACTACAGAATTTGTACATATAAATTGCAATAATATGAGTACATATATACCAAATACATATATACTCAGTATATATGTACATAAAATATTGCAGAAGTATACGTACGGATATACTGACTATATACATACATGTATTCCGCATTTGTTGTCATTCCTGCTACTCCCACTGCCAATGCCACCATTGCCTCCCCTACCACTTGCTGCCACCCCTGCCGCTACTGCCACTACTGCTGCGACTGCTACTACAGTCGATGCCTCCACTATCACCGCTACCGCCGCCGCCGCTACCGCTTCTAACACTACTGCCTCCGCTGCAGCCGCTACTGCTAATGTTGCCGCTTTTTCCGCTGCCTCCACTATAGTCGATGCCACTGCTGCCGTAGCTGCTGCATCTACCACTACTTCCACTAAGGCCACTACCAACGCCGCCACTACTGCTGCCGGTGTAGCCTCTGCCACTTCTGGCACCACTACAGCTATTACCATCATTGCCACTACTGCCGCCGCTGCCGTGGCTACCACTACTGATAATAGGCTTTTACATACCTATAATAGGCTAAAACTCTACCCAAATTATTTGGAGAAACACAAATATATTCACAGATATATAAAAATAGTTATTATAGACATCAAAAAACAAAAATTACAGTTGATTGTCATACAGTTTCAACAATATTTTAATTAAATAATTTAATATTTTAAGATAAATTTAATTAAAATAGAAACTATAAATGAAAATTATAAATTAAACAAAAAAAAATCATTTAAGAACTTATTCTAATATAATATTTTAAATAACTAAAATAATAAAAATTATATTACATCTTATTAATCAATGTATCTACCGACTGTGCATAAAGTATAATCTATCAATGCATTGACATTGTTTTCTATTTCTTTGCTAATCTGATCACCAACTTTCTACTATGAAAATGCTATCCGAGTCACGGTGTATCATGATTTGTTAAAATATGTCATCACTTATACAAGCTTCGTATGGGAAACAATGCGGTGCCATATTTATACGAAATTTAAACCACCAAATCAAATCAAATTAAATAAAAAAAACTATGTTTAGATAAATATATATTGTTGTAGTAAATATGTACATATATACTAATATTTCACTCGTACATATATTACTGTAGTATATGTACATATAAACTATAGTATTATGCATACATATATACTGAGTCCATATATATACTCAGTATATATGTACATAAAATACTATAGTATTATATGTACGTATAGAGTGACTATATACATACGTATATACCACATTTGTTGTCGTTGCTACTGCTCCCTCTATGGTTGCCGCTCCTGCCACTACTGTCACTTTCGCTGCCACTGCCATTGTTGTTGCCACTGCCGCTACTGCTACCACTACCACTATCGATGCTACAGTCACTATCACTACTGTCGGTGTTGTTGCTGCCACCCTACCGCCACCGCAATTGCCGCGGCTGCCATTGATGCCACTACTATCGCTGCTGCCACTGATGCTGCTACTATCACTTCTACCACTGCCACCACCACCACCACCACCGCTATTACTGTGGCCACCTCCACCACTACCATTGACACCGTCGCTGTTGCCATTGCTACTGCCATTGCTGCCACTATTATCGCCAATGGCACTACTGTCGGTGTTGCCAGTGATGCCGCCACCGCTGCTACTACCACCCCTATCGCCAATGCTACTGCTTCCACTACTGTCGCCACTGCCACTACCACTACCACCGTTACCAATACTGCCACCGCTGCCACTTCTACCACCACTACTGTTGTCGATGCCATCGCTGCCACTATTGAAAATAGGCTTTTACATTCCTATAATAGGCTAAAACTCTACTCAAAAAATTTAGAGACTCTAAAACATATTCACATATATATATAAACAAATATTATAGACATGAACAAACACAAATTAAAGTTAATTGTCATACAGCTTCAACAAAAATCCAAAGATGTCCAACAATTATGTTTAGAGATAAAGAGAGTGCAAAAATAAAATGTTTTTAGAATAATAAAGATTATATAAGCTAGACCTTTTTTTGATAAAACTGAAATCGGTAAAAATCCAAAGATGCTTTGAATCAATATTTTTTTTTGTCTCACATAATGTGTCCTACAAAGATTCATAATTTGGTTAATCAAAAAAGTAATGAACAAAACTAGAATAAAAAAATTTGAAACCTACAAAAAAATATCATAATTATTTGCTACACATAGACAAAAATAAATAATAGTTCAGAAATAATTCTCATACTCAATCATTCTCATAATTTGTAGGGAATGCTAGCCTCTCCTAAGTTGATTCACAGCTTGATCTCAAAATGCTATCTTTTGTGCCAAAGCTGCTAATAGTGACTCCAAATAGGACATCTCCTGTTGCATTACATTTTTAATTTCTTTAATTTCTTACATTTCTTCCATCAGATTAGTTATCTACTCATCCTTCTTTTTCATTTCGGTCTCCATATCTACAATATGTTCATTTGTTTCCAATGCTTGTTATTCAACTACCTCATCCACCATTGCTGAGACAGATGAATTAGAAGTATTATTGCTACAACAAAATGTCACTCCCTTAGAGCTGATTCCGTACACTCGCTACTTCTTTCAACATCCTATTGTCTCCAAATAAATAGGATTATAGTCAATTGGTTGAAGGTCCATAGAACCCTCAACTTGTTGATGACTAGCTGTCACACATTCCTCCTTTAGGTCATGAGATAAAATAGAGAAAAAAACTATTATAGATTTACAAAATATAAAATAAATATTTTGCATTCAAAACAATTTTCATAATGTATAGTAGTTTTATAAAATTTAATTAATATAACAATTTATTACAGCAATCATCTAAGACGTGTTGTCAGCATACTGACCATCCACTTTCTTCACATGCATCTTTCTGAAAATCTTATAAAAATTTGGATCTCGTCCCAATTCTCCAGCCTAGTATATGTTTTTATTAAGTTATAAAAAAACAAATGATAAAAAAATTTAACAAAATTAATAAAACCATGCAGAGATTTTATTTATTGGACTATTAGGACAAACTCAAAATATACAAATGTTTCGAATTTTAAATTTGTACCAAATCTCGAGAGGGCTCAATGCTCAACTGTGAACCTCCAATGTGTCGACAAATTCTTGTACCTAGTCTAGCAACCTCACTTTTTCAATTTTTACTGGAAATATCTGAGTTTTTCTTCACATCTAGCTCCTCCCAATAATTAAGCCACTCAGGCTAGTCTTCCTTGGATATAAAATCAGACATTTCTTTCATTTTATTTAATTTATGGACAGAATCAGAATACCATTGAGCAGATTTGATCTTCCATAATGATTTTATCTTTCCATCAAATTTGGGTGCCCATGTGCACTGATTCTATAAATAGAAAAATGACAAAAGAATTTATATTAACAATACGAACATAATTATTTACTATTTGAATAATAACCAACATAAAAGTTAAGTAATTAGATAATTATTTTTCAATTCTTTTGTTTTGTTATTTTTACCTAAAAGTCATTAAAATATGACTGTTTTATCGATTCAGACAATTTCTTCCAAAAGAAAGCTTTAGAATTAGCCATTTTCTTGAAAGCCTTTGTAATTATAGTCAAACACTTGTGAGATGGAATAAAACTATACAAATAAATAAATAACATTGAAAACAAGCAAATCATAACAATATAAAAAAACCACTGACAGTAATATCAAAATTTTTTTTTCGAGTCATTTTTACATGTTTCTTTTACATCCCATCCATAATCTCAATTTCTAACTTTACACTAATTGTAGAGGAAGACATAGCATTTGATGATGTTGTTGGTATTGTAAATGGGGGAACTATTGGTGTAAAATATGGGGTAGAAGATAGAGATGGATCAAAAGTTTGTGTAGGAAGCATAATGGATGGTGGGCTTACATATGATAAAGGTGCTAGTAGAGGTCTCAATGATGGTGATAGAAATGGAGATAGTGATTGTGATGTTGAAGTCTGGATATAGTGGCTCTGAGATGGTACTGATTCTGCAACATGATGTAACTTACTAGATGAATTTGGTTCATTTCTTTGTCCACGTCCACCTCCACCACAGCCACATCCTTTAGGCACCATCAACTATACAAAATAAATCATAGAACAAAAAATAGGGATATGATGAACATGCATGCATTTTTGAATAAAACATACTGATAGATTTCAATAAAATATAAAAAGTCTTTGATAGTTTAAATTTATAATAAAATTATAACAATTAAATTATCAGCATCACTATCATCCTCTAGTGGATCTTCTGATATTTTGTATGATTCCGATAAAAGTTCGAACTCATCTTCAGATAGAAATTGATCATCTTTAATTTCTATTATGCCACCATTTGAATCACATAAATTTTTTGGATCTTCATCGACATTCAGAGGCTCAAAATTTTTTATGTCATCTTCTTGGAATGCCAGTGCAATTTCTAAGTCTGCACTTCTTTGTTGCAATGTTGGTAACTCAAATTTTGATCGAGCTTTGATTTTGCAAATCACCCATCAATCTCTCTTATCATGAGATAAACTCGGATATGTATAATAATATACATGAATAGCTTGAACTGCCATAATAAATGGCTCATATTGATTATATTTGTGTTTATGGTTAACATCCACTAGCTTATAATCCGAATGAATCTATGAGCCCACATTTTGTGTAGGATCAATCCGCTCGCATTTAAATAATACAATGCGGTTATTTTTGAGTCCAGGATACTCCAACTCAATAACTACTTTGAGTTGACCATAATAATCAATCTCATTTGCACTATAACATGAGCCTTTAATGCATACACCACTATTCATTATTTTTTTAGAAGAACCATGCCCGATTGTGTGAAACTTATATCCATTAACAAAATACCTAGGATAGGTTGTCACATATCTAAATGGGCCTTTACTTAGATTCTGAATGAAAATATTTGAACTTCCATTTGAAGTTCAATTGCCTGTGACATAAATTAAAAAAATGATATTAACTAATAAAATATATTATTAAATTAAATAATTCAGAAATAAAAAACTTAATTATACTCACATAATTTTTTAACCAATTCACAAATTTAGTGTCTAGCATATAATCGACATCATTGCTAGAAATTGTTGGATTCTTATATTTTAATTGCTCAACATAAATACTGCACAAATATAAAATGAGAGAAAAAATGTATATCAATTTTTAATAATTCCTATTAAAGATAAAATTAAACTATGATTAAACCTTCAACCATTTTGGGTATACATACTCAATATATGGTGCAACCTCCTCATAATTAAGTAAAACATAGCACCGGGTTACTTTGTACTATTCATCTGTCATACATCTTTTCATTGCTCTTCCAAATACTTTTCCAAGGTACTTGAAGATAGATAGTTTGTCCATAGAATCATCTTCTACCATCACATGATGTTCATAATTCCGTGACATATTTCTATTCTTTGTATTGGCATGATCTCAAACTAAATATGCATTGAAAATTGAACCTTCAACGTTTACCTTGTTTCTAATATTCAATATCAATTTACCAAGATACCTACATCCATAATGTTAGGTTTCAATTAGATTAAATTATAATAATACTTAAAGTACTAAATAATAAAACATATCAAATTATATGTATTTACCTTTCAAAAAGATACATCCACCTGAATTATACTGGCCCTGCAATCCTTGCTTCATATGCCAAATAGATCGACAAATGTTCCATCGAGTCAAAAAAACTTGGTGGGAATATCTGTTCAAGCTTACAAATAATAAGTGAAATGTTATTCTCCAGCCTCACCATGTCATCTATTTTGATTGTGGTTGCAGTTAGCCATTTGAAAAAAAAAACTAAGTTCTGTAAGACCTTCCAAACACTTAGTGGAAGTAATTCATGGAATGCAATTGGTATTAATCTCTGCATAAATACATGACAGTCATGCCTTTTCATTCCAAATAACTTAAGATTCTTCATATCCACGCATCTACCAATATTTGACACATATCCATCAGGGAATTTCAAATTTTAATCCAATCACGCAATATCTGTCTTGCCTTCTTATCAAGGGTGTAGAAAAATTTAGGGAATTTTTTTATTTCTTCATTCAGTTTCAATCCAGGATGCCGACAGTAATCATTCAGCTCTTGTCTTGATTTTAAAGTGTCTTTTGTTTTTTCATCTATATTAAGGACAGTGTTGAAAACATTATCAAAAACATTCTTTTCAATATGCATTACATCTAAGTTATGATGAATTAAACTGGACTTCCAATAGGGCAAGTCCCAAAATATACTATGTTTCCTCCAACCAAATAATTTGCTTTTTGGTCAATTACTTCTAGTAGCTTCATTTTCAGTTACCTTCTTCAAACTCAAACTCTGAATCTCTATCATAATATCATCTCCTGAACGAACTGCTGGTGCAACTGTCATCATAGTTTTAATTTTTTTGAAATGTAGTTCTATTTCTTTGAAATGGATTATTAGTAGGTAGAAACTTACGATGGTTATCAAACCATGATTTTTTACCACTAAATTTGAGGGTAAATACATGTATAAATATATTTATACTTTATTTATACATGTAGGTACATATATCTATTTATATAATTTTATATATCTATACCTATAGTTATGTATAGGTATATATATAGTAAAATACATTTTTGAATACTAATATATACAAATGTATATTAAATATAAGTTTTAAATTATATATTTAAATATAGTTATGTATAAAGTATTTATAGTAATACATATAATAAGATACTATTATTTATAGGTATATGTTATTATACATATAGTATATATAACTATAAATATTTTTATATAGTTAAACATATAGTTATATATAGATATATTCAATACAAATAGTTATACATAAATATATAAAGTTATAAATAAATATATAGATTTACATATATGTATACATACTTACAAATATAGTTATATTTAATTATTATAGTGTTATAAAGTTATACAATTATTTATATATAACTATACAAATATTTATATAAAGTCATATAACTTCAACAGATAACTAAAATATGGCCCGCAATGACATTTAGAGAGAGAAGAGAGAGAGAAATACTATATATCTACCATTTTCCACAATAGCATGAAGTTACTTTGAATGGCCATTTACTACTACTTCTATAGCGAAGAGATGTTCCGATTATTATTACTATGCTATTTGTTTTTAAAGATATTATTCTTGGTAGTAATTATGTACAAAAAAGTTTGGTCCATATATTTTATACTATCTTAGCTTGAGTATCCATGACACATTGCTATATGTTGATCTTATTATATCAGTATGACATCATTAATTTAATATTACTAAACTTGATTCAACAAGTCCACTCATCACTAACACAAGAAAGATCACAAGGAATCACACACTACGAGACATCTATTGAAGGAATATTGAAATCATTAGAAATATAAGTGTTTTATTTTAATAAACATAAATATGAAGTTATTATGTTTGAGATAAATTTAATTAACAAAATGATAGATACATGGAAAATATAAATCTACACACACACACACACACACCATGATAATCTTTTTTAAAGATAAGTGCAACCATAAGAATATAAATGAATCATGTAGGAAAATGACAATAAAGTCTATGAAAAAATTAATAAGAATAATTATTTGTATATCATATGTTGACTTACAAGCTTATCACATGCTTACTTGCATGAATATCATGTGTTAGGATGTATGATTTTCATGTCTTGGCTTACATGAGTGATAAGTTTTGATTGTGTACTTACTATGTGTTCTCGTGCATTAATGCCAAGTGCTTGAAAGTGTGCTTGTTATATAATGATGTGTATACCTGCCAAGGATTGACTTGACATGTGAAAGCTATGTGTTGGCTTACTAAATGTTGCATCAAAAATTAAAATACTTGGAATCTTGCCTATAAATAAATGTGATTTAGAGATCCTAGCACACAACAACACATATCATGAGAACATTTCAAAGTGAATTGAGAAACTGTTGCTCAATTATTTTCAATTACATGTGTGAATATTATTGAGTTTTCTAGAAGTTGGTAGAATAGTTCAAACTGGTTCAATCGAGTATAATTAGTTTAATTTAATTTGACATGCTAAACTATTATTTTATTGTAATTTATTTTATTTTATTTTATTTTTGAATTCAATCATTACTCATTTTTTAATATTTTTTGTAGATATCAAGTCGGCATACCTAAGTATGTATACTAGTTATGTATAAGATACACATGAATATTGATGTATACTATTTTTGTAGATATTAAGTCGTCATACCTAAGTATGAATACTAGTTATGTATAAAATACACATGCATATTGATGTATACTATTTTTGTAGATATCAAGTCTGCAAACCTAAGTATATATACTATTTATATATTGTTTTTGTATACGGTCACCATCAAAAACCATACAATGACAATGCATTATATCACAAATACATGAAGCATGTATATGAATAAGTTTACATAAGAAATCCAAGCATACCATTGTGATTAAAGAAGAAATTAGGAAACAAAAAAAATAGAATAAAAATGTTTACTCTTCAATTAAGCAATCTAAGATAATCAATGAAGAATAAATGTATAAACGTACCTCAAATCAATAAACAAATTAAAACTTAAACCTCGAATTAATTTTAGTTGAATCAGCATCGAGAGATAAATTTCGGAATGCGGAGTAATTTGGATCTTTTAGAGATGCGTCGAGTCAAGAGAGAGAATATATATTTTAGGAAAATTTTTATATTTTTAATTTTTAAAACATTAAATAAACAATATATATATATATATATATATATATAATACAAAAATACTCATTATATAATAAGTAAAATACTAATTATATACATATATAGGAAAATTTTTATTTACTATCAAAATTTTTTCAACAAAATTTATGTGGGTGTAACAAGGTACAAATGAAAACAAATAGCTTACAATTTTTTATTATAATATTAATTAAATAATAAATATATAAATAATAATAATAATGTTTTGCCTTAAAAAAATTTCAAATAGGTACAAAATTAACAAACTTCATATAATAAGACAAATGAAAAGATGATTTGTCTTCTAGCCACTCACCTAAAAGTTATAAAATACTTGTAATGCTAAAAATTATATAAAAATTTATATTTTATGATTATAAATTTTTAAGAATTCACATTAATTTTTACGAAGATAATATGAAATTATTTTAAACGCATAAAATTTCGTATTATTTGATATCATTTATAATTTTTAAAATACAAAAAATTATTTAAAGTGAGAAGATAATTAAAAAAAGTAATATTTATTATTTTTAATAAAAACATAATGTTAAAAGCTAATTTTAAAAATATTACTCAATTGTTTAATTTTTATAAATTTTAGTAGGATTAAACATCTATGTATTTATTTATAATTATTATTTTATTTTCTTTTAACTTTATTGAAAAAATTATATTTTATTATATTTTCAAGATTTTCAAAATTTGTATTATTTATTTTTTAAAAGTTTTCTATCATCATAAAATTTTTTAAATATTTATAATAATATTAATATTTACTAGTTTATTCATTAATTTAGTTATTTTTGAAAATATTTTATATTTTATCTTACAATGAATTAATTTACATTTAAAGTAGTAGAAATTTTAATGTATGTTAATTTAATTTTTAAAATATCGAAAAAAATTTTATAATTATTGAATTAATTATTTAATGTTACTATATTTTAAATTATTTAGTTTCTTAATTAAAAATCTTAGAAAAATTTTTTGTATAATTTTTTAAAAAACTATTACATCATAAAAATAGTTATTTTTGTCCTTATTAATATAATATTTTTTTTTATTTTTATATATTTTAAATTAATTATTTATAATATCATTTTTTTATGATTTTACTAGGAGAATGTGTGTTTCTAGGATTGCTCATCTATAGACCAATAACATACATTTAATAAATAAAATTAAATAAAATATTAAAAACAACAATAAATAAAAAAAATTATATAATTAATTATTGGCTAGAAAAATAGCCTCGCTAAATCCGTAGCTAAATTATGAATTTTATAAGCTAGGAAAAATTTATCGCTATAATACGGATTTAATTAGCTCGAAAAAATCCATCGCTAAATCTATCGCTAAATTACAAATTTTATAGCTAGAGAAATTCCCTAGGAAAATTAAGTATTTTATTTTCTAGAGAAATTCCATCACAAAATCCATCACTAATATATGTATTTTATTAGCTAGGGATATTTACTCACTAAATCCGTAGATAAAATATAGATTTTATTAGCTAGGAAAAATTCATTTCTAAATTCATAGCAAAATCAATGATTTTATTAGTAGGAGAAAATCTATCACTAAATCAAGGATTTTATTAGAAAAAGAAAATCTGTCCCTAAATCCGTCGCTAAATCTAGGATTTTATTAGCAAGGGAACATTCTTCACTAAATCAAAGATTTTATTAGCAAATGAAAATCTATTTCTAAATCCATCGCTAAATCAAGGATTTTATTAGCAAGATATATTCCATCACAAAATTTGTCGATAAATCAAGGATTTTATTATCAAGGGAAATTCCATCACTAAATCCATCACTAAATCAATCACTAAATCAATCACTAAATCAATCACTAAATCAATCACTAAATCAATGATTTTATTAGTAATGAGAATTTCATCACTAAATCCATCGATAAATCAATGATTTTATTAGTAAGGGAAATTCCATTGCTAAATCTATCGCTAAATCAAGGATTTTATTGGTAAGAGATATTCTATCGCAAAATCCGTCGCTAAAATTCCTGCTTTCCTAGAGCGGAAGTTATGAAAATTTTTTCCGTCGTTAATCCATTGCTAAATCCGTCACTAAAATCTCTATTTTTCTTTAGCTTAATTTTCGAAAATTTTTCGTCACTAAATTTCCCGCTTTTCTTTAGCAGAATTTTCAAAAAATTTTCTCTCGCTAATCCATCGCTGATCCTTAGTTATTTTTTTTTATAAAAAAAATCATCAATCCCTTGCTATTCCCTTGCTATTCCCTTGCTAATCCCTTGAAATTTAGCCAAGGATTGAGCTCTAGCTAAAATTACCTAACTAAATTGATATTTTCTTGTAGGGCTAGAGATGGTTTTAGGGGTGTAGAAGCTAGATTCGTAGGATCTAGATGCTGGGCATTGGATTAGATTGTGCGTTAAACATACATTCAAACAGATCCAACTTTTGTTGAAATTCCTGTTCTAATTACTCTTTATACAATCTCACATTTTCATTCTTTTTGATTTGAAGTTCTTGGACATCTACTCTCACCCCTCTGCACAACCACTTCATTCACACATTTTGTGAAATGTCCATCAGATGTAAAATCATAGCACGAAGTTCTAGAGGAACAACTACTAAAAGTCTCAGGGTAAAATGCAGACACTTGAGAGCCAAGGCCATACACTTGCCTTTTTTTACCTCCAACAAAATGTAGATATAACTGGCTCGTGTTAGCCTTCACAGGCTCCATTGAATCCTCCTTAGTCTTAGAAGCAAAGGTAACCATGGTTTCCATAGAATCCTATATTTAATTCATTATAAAATTAATAATTATTAAAGAATAATTGTTGAGTTATTTTAATTAAGCAAAATTGAAATCTTACATTGATATCCTTAGATCATTTGTCAGCGAAAGCACCATCTTTTTTGGTGTGCATGTTCTTGAACACTTCAAATGACGTGGGAAGGGGGGGGGGGGGGGGTGTTTCAATTCCTTTTCCTACTAAAATTAATTAGTTCGAATAAGATGATGATGAAATGTTATTTAAAAAAATATTCATAAAATTCTTACCAAAGCAATACAATGTTGAATTGTGGATCTAGAGCCACCTATATGTGTGGAAAGACCAGTGCCAAGTCCTCCCTTTTTTGTACGCCAATTTTTAGTAGCTTGTTCATGTTTCTTTTTATATTCAGGAGTATTCCAATGTTGCTGCCAGCTTTTCCATATATCTTTTGGTATATTATCTTCCTTTTTCCTTTCGATTCACATCTTGCACAACCAATCCCCATATCACTTTCCTGGCACCCTATAAAATGTTCTCTTGACTAATGCATCATTTAAATTATCCTAGTTACATGCTTTCTGAAATATATATATATATATATATATATATATATATATATATATATATATATATATATATATATATATTTAAACAAATAAAAATGCATAACCACATACAGTACTAGTAGCACAATGTGATTTTGAAATAATACAATTTTAACATGTTTGAATGATCTTAAACCATCTTTTCTTTTGTAAGCGGCACACAAACAAATTACAAGGGGCTGAAAATGTTAAAATATAAAGATTTAGTTACTCCTATTGCTACTAAAATCATTTTCTCTCTGATCTTAGACCAATAGATCAAAAAATAATCAAATATTTTAACTTTAAAAGCAATAACATCATCATGCATCATAGCTTTCAAAGATAGAGTAGAATAATAAATGGAGGCAATATATTCTATTTCATGTTAATACCCCACTATAACCAATCTGAAAAAAAAATAAAGAAAAAAGGTGAAAATCCAAATTAGATACTACACCATCATATCAAATAATTATAGAATCTATTTTCTAACACTTATGTGATCTTATAAAGTACAACACAAGTTCAGCTCCTTAGAACATTCAGGTTAATATTTTCAAGATATGTGTCTCTTTTTGCTTTTGTTTATAAAATTTATACCATTTTATATCTTTCTATTGCCTAAATCGAATATTGGCTTCTCAATATTTTATCAAATGAATACTACACCACCTATTGGCTACTTGCTTAATATTGTATCAAATGAAACTAAAGACTATTCACGTACATTTTAGAATGTGTAAGGATTCTTAGTTGTTCAGAACTAAACTTACATTGCATTATTTTAAGCTTAGCTACCAAAAACCAAAATAATTATAAATAATCAATTTGCAATGCCCATAAAATGATGAGGACAAGCAACATAAAGGCTGGTAGCAGAGCAACCTAAAAAAAGTCACATTCAATTTACAACATCAACGTACAAATAAGATCAAAGGGTCTATCACCATCAAAATCCATAATTAAATACATAATTAAATACATAATTAAATACATAGGTCGAGTTAGAGTAGAGTAGAGGATGCTTTCTTTATCTATGATTCCAATTCATCAACAATTTATATGCATACATATATTGATAAAGATGTATAAAATGTAAATATAGTCAATGTTTTGTTCTTATATTTAGGTGTATGCTTTCTTCCATGACTTATATATGGAAAAATATTTTCCAACCAACATATTTTCTTCAAGAATTTTTTTCTTCTTCAGGTTTAATGCTAGAATAGATGAATAGAAGGGTAGTTTCTATCATACATAGGTTGATATGCATCTTAGAACTAAAACATTATTACAACTATTATAGCTACATTTTTCCGGAACATTAATATGTTCTAGTTTATCATATCCATAACATTTGTTTTTTCATAATTAATTTGGTTCAATAAAGATGAGTTCAATAAGTAACATCATTAATTGATAGCTTACTTATTGAATCAGACATCTATCCTCAAGTGTCCTCACTCTTTTTTCCCTTTTTTACCATTTGGACTAGAAATAATATACACCCCTCCTTTTAAATGAACTAATCTAAATTATTATCCACATTGATGTAAAATTTCTTCCTAAATTTATCTAATAAATTAAATACCTAAAACACATGGCAATTGAGTTTTTTTTACTGATATCTACCTACTAATTGGAACTTTTTTTGTGGACCAAAGAAGCTGTAACATCACCATATCTAGCTACTATTTGAACATAAGGTTCCACAAAAAGCACCTGTAACTTAGCCCTCAGCATATACATTAAAATACATGATCAAACCAAAAACATAACAAGTTTTCACACCAGTTAGCCATAGAAAGCAACTTCCAACATGAACAAATCATACTCTACCCAACATGAAATCCTATCAGATGCAACAAGTTTCCCAAAAAATATAGAATGAGAAGTTTCTAGAAAATGTTTTGGTAGCAACAGGAATGATGACAGCTAAAAGTTGCTGCCAAACATCTCTTTAAAAAGGAAAAAAATGCTATAATAATGAACCCAATCTAACAAAGATATTCCGAATAAAAAGGAAGACTTTAAGAATAAAAAAAAGTTGTAATTAATGAAACAAAAGTTTCTTTGTTACAGCAATACCAACATAGCATTAGCTGCAAAAAACAAAAAAAAATTTCCATCATCATCAAACACATACACTTTCACCACATTTGAAAGGTGAATCATATACATGCAACAACCCAACAAAATAGCAGTTAGTTTACATATATACATTAAAAGAATCTTGTCAAGTGTGTAATGGTAACAAGAGAACAAGTACATAGAAATGCTATAAATTCTTCCCAATAGAACTCCTTAGTATTGGCAGGCATCAACCTTCATGTTGTACCCTCATTTTCTAGTCTATGCTTGAAAATATTAGTAATATCCATTGAAGCACTTGAAATAAATCTATTCCAAAAATTACAAAAGAATATTAAATGTTAAATCTCATATGAAAATAAATTATCTTGTATAGCAACCAACCAAAAAACAATAAGTGGCATATTAAACATTTTAAGCATACGTGGTCTCCCTACCAACTGTTTCTATATTCTTTCTCTATGTGATACTACATGTGGTTGATGACCTGGCTAGTGCTGATGTGGTAGAAGACTCCAGATCTGTCTATGGGGCAGGTGGTGGTAAGTTCTTCACATTGAAGGTAGGTGTCAAACCTAAAGCTGGCAGGGCAGTGCTTGTAGGTAAGATGGCTGGTGCAGATAGTTTAGTTGCCCCTCAACCTCCAGAATTAACTTTGCTCCTTGCTGAATAGCCACCTCTCATACCTTCAATGAACATAATTACAAAATAACACATTTATAATGAACATGCCTGTGGTGGATACATACATATGCAAGAAAAAAATACTAGTAATTGAAAACAATATTATAAATATATTCATACGGTCACAATAATATAAAGGCTTTAATCTTCAATATTGTCACATTATTATCATTATCATCTATTTCTTCATATTCTTCATCTGACTTTATTTCTAGTTCTGCCTCCTAATTTTCTTGAAGTTCTATATCCTCAATGTCTACAAAAGGACAACTGTGATCAACTAATGATTTAGGTTCTTTGTCTGCTACAATATCAATATAATGGGTTTTGATGACATCCTCTTGAAATTCTCCTGCATTTAATAGCAAAATATTTGATGTCTCGGCTACTTCCATGACCCCTCGAACTTTTATCTTGCAAACAACCCAGCAATTACACATGTTTTTTCTTGTGGTTGGATAAGAGGCATAATAGACCTACATTGCTTGCTCCCCAAGAATAAATGGTTCATATCTATTGAATTTTTTTGTGAGGTTCACATCAACAAGCTTATACCCAGGGCGACTTCTTGTACCTATACTTGGTGTCGAATCAAACCACTGATAATTGAATAATATGACTCTCTTCCATAGTAATGCAGGGTATTCCAACTGTAAAACATCCATTAGTTGACCATAAAAGTCCAATTCTATTGCACTAAAATTAGAACCCTTTATGCACACTTCACTATTCATGGTTGCTTTATTTGATCCATGTCTCAAAGTGTGAAACTTATATCCATTCACATAATATCTAGGAAACTCCTTAACACCTTATAAAGGTCATTTTGCAAGGTCCTTTATGAATTGGCTGGAGATATTCGAAATCGGATCATGAGCCTATAGAAAAATTGAAAGTTATAAAAATTATAGGTAACTAAATCCAACTATATGTATATATATATATTTATATATATATATATATAGAGTTTAATTTTTATTACTCATATGTGCCTCAAACCAAGATGCAATGTCTTTATCAAGTTTAGCATCAACTTTGGCTTCTTCAACATATGGTTGATGTTCTCTTAATCTAGCAACAAATAGTCTATAGCAAATGACCATTAGTTTCAGAAAATACATAAACAATTTTGCATATATAAATTAGTTTTCAATCATTTCATTAAGAAATTTAAATACTTACTAAATATAGGGCTGTACTTCTTCACAATTCAATATAATATACGTACGAGCTCCATGATATTCATTTGAAAATATCGGAATTTTTCCTTGCCAAATTCTCTACCCACATGCTAAAATATAGAAAGCATCCCCTCATGTTCTTGAGTTTCATCTCTATCAACGACAATTAGATTTCATGGCACTTTTTGATATCTTGTATTGACATATGGCTCAAAATAATGTGCAGAAAATGAAGATGTCTCCTCAGCCAAATATGCATTGCATATAGAACCTTCAACTTTTGCTTTATTGCGCACATTATTTTTCAACTTTCGAAGGTACCTAAAGATAATCTTTGTCAAGCTACATAAAATATTATGTCATTTTAAATTAGATTGACATATCAAATTCATGAGTTATTTTTTGTGCTATCCTCTCAAATGAGTACATCAATTGGTATTTAACAAGACCTGCTATCCTTGTTTCATATGGAAAATGAATGGGGAGATGCTCCATATAATCAAAAAAACTTGGAGGTAATATACGCTCAAGCCTACAGATAATAATAGGAATTTCAACTTCAAGTCGCCTCATGTCTTCCACTATTATTACTATAGATGTAAGGTCTTTAAAAAAGTTAATCATCTCTGTCAAAGATGATCACACATTCTCTGGCAATAGTTCACAAAATGCTATTGGAATTAGCCTTTGCATAAACACGTGGTAATCATGGCTTTTCATGCCAAATAATTTAAGCTTATTCATATCAACACATCTTGCCATGTTCTAGGCATACCCGTCAAGAAATCGAAGTTCTTTCAACCATTCACACAATTTTTTTACCTAACTTATCCAAAGTATAAGTAGCTTTTGGATATTTACCTGTGCTCTCATTTTGGTGCAACTCTACTCGTCGAAAAAACTCTTTTATTCCAGCCCTAGACTTTGCTTTGTCTTTTGTTTATCCTTCAACATTCATAACAGTATTGAAGACATTATCTAAGACATTTTTTTCAATATGCATGACATCTAGATTATGTCGAATGAGATTTGTACTCCAATAAGGTAAATCCCAAAAGATGCTTCTTTTCTTCCATCCACATTCGTAACTCTTGAAAATACAAGCATTCGTGGACTCAACATTAGTTTCTATCACTTTCTTCAACCCTAATTGCTCAATTTTCACTAATATTTCCTCTCCTGATCGCACATGTGGTGCAACTTTTCCCACTATTTTACCCTTCAAAAAAAAATCTTATTCCTTCGAAATTGATGATGTCTTGGTAAGAACTTATGATGATTGTCAACCCCTGATGTCTTGCCCGCTTTACTCAATGTAAATGCATATTAATCTTCCATGCAATGAGGACAAGCAAGTTTCCCTATGTACTTCATTTTAAAATTCTACTTCCTTGAAATGTCATATGTATATACCCACACCTCCCACAATGTTTTCAACTCTGTAATTAAAGGTTGTAAGAAAACATCCAACTTTTCCTTTGGATTCTTTGGCCCTGGCACAATTATAGATAAAAACATATATTAATCTTTAATGCACATCCATGAGGGCAAATTTTATGGCATCAATATAACCAGCCATGAAGAATATTGTTGTCTGGATTGACCAAATGGATTAAAGCCATCAGTGGAAAGACCCAGTCGAATATTTTGACTTACAGCTGCAAAATCAAGATGAGTTTGATTGAAATATTTCCAAGCTTCGGAGTCTAAACAATGATGCATAACACCATCTTCAGACTCATGCTCAGAAATCAATCTCATTTCTTTAACTATGGAATTAGATGCAAAAAATCTCTATAATCAAGGAGCCAAGAGAAAGTAGTATATTTTTTTATAAGGAACATTTGTTTTCTACTTATGAGAACCACGCATTGGTCTCCTGAAATGGGTATGGTGACAAAACATGCAACTTGCAAGTTCACTATATTCACCTTTGTATATCATGCAACCATTAATGCATCAATGAATCTTTTCTACTGGTAGCCCAAACCCTGAACTAATTTTTTTGTGCTGTAGTAGCTATCAATCATCACATTGTCTGGTGGTAGTAACTTGGATATCAATTGAAAAATATCATCATAAGCATGTTCAAATAAATGGTGTTTAGATTTAATGTTCAATCACAATAGCAGATAACTTTGAATGATATCTATTGCCAGGCTAGATCTCCTAATTAGTTGCATTCAATATTTCAAATAATGTGCAGCTGTTGGGTTTGGGTCCTCTTCAATGACATTAGGATTAAAGGAAGGGCAGCAACATCAATTAGCACTGTATCAAAAGCATTGTATGGTTGAGGATTGACAAATCCTAAGTCTATGACTTCATTGAAATTGACATCGAATTCCCCAGTATCTTACTCGATAGGCTTACCATGTAGATACCAATTATAATATTCACAGACATATCCATACTGTGCTAGATGATATCTCATAGTATCCACCTCTTGAAAAGTTTAAACAGACACTTATGATGATTGCATGGACCCTGAATCCTACTCTGGTCCATCAATTCAGGGTGACTAAGTGAAAAATTAATGAATCCCTTGATGTCCATTTTGAACTCCATAATAAAAGCACCATCTTTCATCCGATAATCAATCCACTATCGATTTGGTCATATTTTCTCTAATATCTATATGTAGTCCTATCTTTATGCATACACTAATTCAAGAATCCAACAATAAAATTTTACAGCTACATATAAAAATAAATGGAAGACAATTTTTGCTTACAACCTTATAAAATAATTAAAATATAACATATATGTAAAACAAACAATAACCTGATTAAAAAAATATAATCTAATAAGCTTTAAAAGAACAAATCATTAAACTTTGTATGGTTGAACCTTTAACAACTTATAATCTAATCTTGAATTCAAGATATATAATATAACTTCATTTTGTAATCATACATAAATTTTAACCTGATTTCAACATGTCATATTAATACAAATAAATTTTCCATTGATACAATGGTGTAGTTTAATTTTTAGTCCATGTAGTAAAAATTTAAAATGAAATACTTTAATGCATACAACTAATTATCAAAAGCTAAACACATAAACTAGTCACAATGTATCAATGTTAACTTCAATCAAGGGTTCTATCCATAAAGGCCATTCCTCTCAAGAATTAATTAAGCTACATGAAGGAAAGAAAAATCAGTTTGATAATGTTTCTTGCCTCAATACCGAGGCAAAAGATTTAAAAAGAAGACCAACAAACCAGCAAAATAAAATCATCAACCAGGTCAGAGTTAGACATCAATGATTCTGGTAACAACCCAAATTCGTGCTACGATTTCAGTTAGCACTGGAGTTTTTGCAAGCAAAGCACAAGACTTTTCTAAGAAAAATAGAAGAAAATGAGGGTGGTGCTACTAATGGCGGTGATTGAAGATGATAGTGATGAAAGGCGGTGGGGTGATGATGGTTGGCAGTTATGGGTAGCAATTACATTGGATTGGAACGACTTGGGGGATTTAGGCTACTATCTAAAAAAACTGAAGAGAATAAGATTTAAAGTTAAGTTTAAAGTTATTTAGAAGATTTCACAAAAAAATAAAATAAAGTGATTTAAGGAATCTCAAAATGATAAAGTTGTGGATCTAAAATAAAAAGGGCATTGTTTTGGAAAAAGTAATGATACCAAAGTTATATTAAAAATATAAATATGGTCTATGACATGCTGTATAGTTATTTACATTTATAATTTGTAAATAGAAATAATATGGCCTATAGAAATAATATGTCCTATAGAAAAATTTTACATTTTGTAATAAAAATTTTATTTTTTAGTAATACTTTTATATTTATTTTATATATGTTTTATTGTTATTATTTTCATATTTATTATATTATATAATTATTATTTTATAAATAATTGTTTCACAAAAAAATTAACTACTAACTATTATTATACATTACACAAAAGTTAGCATAAATTTACTTCCGTTGTTACAAAAACAAAGTTAACAACCAAAGTTTTATTGATTAAATCAATATAAAATATTTTAAAATTCATTTAATTAATGTTCCATTAATTGTACGGAAAAAAAAAGTATAACTATATGAGAAAAAAAATATTAATAAATAAACTAAAATATTTTAAAATTATTAATTAACTGAAAATTTTATCATGCTATTCTTGAATCAAAGCAATATTCATAAAAATATAAATAACTAAACATTTGCTAAATTTAGTGAGAGAAATAAAATTCAGTCACAAATTTAGCGACGGAACCAAATTTCATCGTTAAATTAGCGATGGAACTAAGAATCCATCGCTATTCCAAACATAATTTTGTTAGCTAAAATTCTAAAAGTTCCTTAGGGATGGAACTGATAATCCATAGCTAATATAATGATATAACTGATAATCCATCGCTATCTAATAGCTCCCACCAACATTCTTCCTTATTGTTGTGACGAAATATTTGTCATCTATAAATCAATTGCTAAGTTTGTTTCCATCATGAAACCATCATCAATTTGTAACGGATAAAGTCAGTTGCTAAAATCCATCACTAAATTGGCTATTTTTTTGTAATAAACAGACAAATAGATAGTCAAAAAGAAAGATAGACTAACAAAAAGATAGACTAATAGATAGATAGAAACACAAATAAATAGATGGATTGATATAATGATTGATAGACATATTGATTAACAAATTGATAGATTGATTGATAGAGATATTGATAGACAAATTGAAAGATAGATTGATAGTCATATAGAATGATAGATTGATAGATAAAAAGATAGAGAGATAGAAAGATAAATAGATAGAGAGAAAAAAAGATCTACAGGTTATTAGAAAGATAAATTGATAGATAGATAGACATATAGATAGATAGATAGACTAATAGATTGATAGAAATATATATAGAGAGACAAATAGATAGACAGATAGATAGAGATATAGATATATAGATATTTAGACAGGTTAGATCGCCAGATAAATAGAAACAAAGATAATTAGATAGATAGATAGATAGATACCTAGATAGATAGACAAATAGATAGATAGAATGATTTATAGATATATAGATAGATAGATAGATAGACAATTAGATTGATAGATATAAAGACATATAGATAAATAGATAGATAGATAGATAAAAAAGATAAATACATAGATAGATTGATAAATAGAAAGTCAAATAGAAAGACAAATAGACAAATAGATAGATAGATAGTCAGATAAATAGACAAAACGATAGAGAGATATAAATAGATAGATATAGATATAGAGATAGAAAAATAGATAGACATATAGATAGTTAGATAGATAGATGGATAGATAGACATTTAAATAGACAGATAGATAAATAGATAGATAGAAATATAGATATAAAAATAAATAGACAAATAGATAGATAGATAGATAGAAAGATAGTTAGATAGATAGACAAACAGATAGATAGATTGATAAATAGATAATTGAAATACACACACACACACACATAGATATATAGATAGATAGATAGATAGATAAATAGAAATATAGATAGTCAGATACATAGATATATAGATAGATAGATATATAGATACATAGATAAAAAATTAAAAGATAGATAGGTAGGTAGATAGAGAAATAGATAGATAAACAAAATGGCAAATAGATAGAAAAAAAGACTAAAATACAGACAGATTGATAGGTATATGGACAAACATACACTTATTAGACAAACAGATAAAAAGATAGAAAGAAAAATTGATAGATACACAGATACATAGACCGATAAATAGTTGAATTAAAAGAAATATTGATAAACACATTCATAGATAGATTGATAGACAAATTGATAAAGATATTGATAGACTAATAGATTAATTGATTTATATAAACAAAGATAAATAGATAAATACATAAATAGATAGCTAGATAAATAGAGAGATAGATCGAAAGATTCTTAGACAAAAATTAAACAAATATATATACAGAAATATAGATAGATACATAGATAAATAGACAGACAGACAGATAGATAGAGAAATAGATAGACAAATAGATAGGTTGATAGAAAGATAGGTAGATAGAAAGATAGATAGATAGAAAATATATATACAGACATATAGATTGAAATATAGATAAATAATAAGATAGAAAGATAGACAGATATATATATATAGACAGATAGATAGATAAATAGATAGATAGATAAACATTTAAAAAGATAGATAGATAGATAGAGTGATAGATAAATAGATATATTGATAGATTAATAGACATATAAATAGATAGATAAATATATAGATAACTATAAATATAGAAAGATATATAGATAGACAGATAGATAGATAGAAAATAGAAAATTATATAGACAAAGAGATAAATAGATAGACAAATAGATAGATAGATAGATAGATAGACTAATAGATAGATAGACAGATATATATATATATATATTGATAGATAGATAGATTGATAGACACATATATAGATAAATATATAGATATATAGATAGATATATAAAAAAACATATCGATACACATAAAATAAACAAAATGATAATTAGACAAATAGAAAGATAGACAAACAGACAGACAGAGAGATAGATATATAGATAGATAGATAGATAGAATGATAGATAGATAGATAGACAAATAAATAAGTAAATAGATAATTTGATAGATTGAAAGATAAAGAAATAGACAGACGATAAGACAAACAGATAGACATAGAAGCATATATATAGATAAATAGACAGATAAATAGATAGACTATTAGAAAGATATGAAAAAAGAAAGATAGACAAATAAATAAATAAATTGATAGTTAGATTTATATAAAGAGAGATAGATAGTTGTTTAGATAGATAGCTACACAGAATGATAGAAAGATTGATAGATTTATTGATAAATAGATAGATAGATAGATCGATAGATCGATAGACTGACAGATAGATTGATAAATAGACATATAGATAGACATATAGATAGATATATAGAAAGATACACAGATAGTTAGACAAAATGATAAACAGATAGATAGATAGAAAGATAAATATATAGATAAATTGAATAATATATAGACAGATAGATAAATAGATAGATATATAAATATACAAATAGATAGATAGATAGATAAATAGACAGATAAATAGATAGACAAAAAGAATGATAAAAACAGATAGATAGAAAGATAGATAGATATACAAATAGATAAATACATAGATAGACATGCAAAAATATAGATAGATATATAGATTGATTGATTGATTCAATGGTAGATTGATAGATAAATAGATCGATAAACAAATAATTAGATAGATAGATATATAGATAGAAAAATAAATAGACAAATTGATTGATAGATAGATAGATAGGTAGATATATAGATAGACAAACAAACAAATAGATAGACAGTAAGACTAACAGATAGATAGATAAAAAGATATATAGACAAATAGATAGATAGTTAGATAGACAAATTGAAAGATATATAGAAAGATAGATAGATAAACAAATAAATTGTGATTTTGATAGATATGTTTTTTGAAAGATAGATAGAGACAAATTTACAGATAGATAAACATATTGATAGAAAGATTGATAGCAAATTCATACACACTTTGTTAAAAGAATGATAGACAGATAGATAGATTTATTAGACATAGTATTATTGATTGATTGGTATATAGATAGATAGATTGATAGATTAGTAGACAGATATATAAATAGTTAAATAGAAAGATAATTAGATAGATAAATAGATATATAGATAGATACATAGATAGATAGAAAAATAGACATATAGATAAATAGACAAATAGATAGACAGATATATAGATAAAAATAGAGACAAATAAATAGATAGATAGATAGATAAATAGACACATATATATAAAGATAGGTAGATAGATAGAAAGATGGACAGATAGATTAGAATATAGATAGACAAATAGATTGATTGTTAGATAGACTTATATATCGATAGATAGATACACAAATAAATAGACAGATAGATAGACAAAAAATAGACAGACAAATAGATAGACAAATAGATAGATAGATGGATAGATAAAGAGATAGATAGAAAAATTGATTGATAGATAGATAGACCTATAGATAGACAAATAGATAAATAGATATATAGATAGCGAGATAGATAGACAAATAGATTGATTTATAGATAGACATATAAATTGATAGTTAGTTAGATACTTAGATAGATAGATAGATAGATAGAATGAAATACAATTGGATAGATAGATAGACAAATAGATAGATAGAAATATAGATAGAGAAATAGATAAATAGATAGATAAATAGACAGATAGATAGTTGGAAAAATAGTCAAATATATAGATAGATAGATAGATTAACATAAAGATAAAATAGTAGATAGATAGATAGATAAAAAAAAGATTTACAGAAAGATATAGAGATAAATAGATATATAGATAGACAGACAAATAAAAAGATTGAAAAATACGTAGATAGACCGACAATTAGATTGATAGATTGATAGAATGATTGATAGACAAATATATATATATATAAATAGAAAGATAATTGGATAAACATATAGATATAAAGAAAGATAAACACATAGATAGATAGTTATATAAATAGATAAATAGGTAGATACATAGACCAATAGATAGACTGATAGATACATTAATTGATACAAAAATAGATAGAAACACAGATAGATAAATAGATAAATAGATAGAAATATAAATAGAAAGATAGTTAGATAGATAGATAGATAAACAGATTGATAGATATAACTATAGAAAATTAGATAGAGACATAGATAGACTAATTGATAGATATATAGATAGATAGATTAATAGTTAGATAGATAGATAGATAGATTTAAAAACAAATAGAGAGATAGACAAATATAAATACAGACAGATAGATAGATAAATTACAGATAGATAGACAGATATATAGATATAAAGATATATCGATATATAGATAGATAGACGAATAGTTAAATAGATAAATAAATAGATAAATAAATTGATAGATAGATTGATATATTGATAAATAGACAAATTGATAGATAGATAGATTGACATATAATAGATAAATTGATAGATATATTCAGAGATAGTTTGATAGATAGATTGATAGATATATTGATTGATAGATTGATAGACAAATAGATAGATAGATAGATATGCATATAGATAGAAAATTAGATAGATAGATAGATAGACAAATACATAGATAGATAAAAAGATAGATATATCTATATATATATATATATATATAAACATATATATAACAATAATAAATAAATAAATAAATAAATAGATAATTAGATTACTAGATAGATAAATCTATAGATTATTAAATAGATAGATTTACAAATAGTTAGACAAAAGATAGACATCTATATATATTGATAGATAATACATTAACAGTTAGTTAGACAGAAAGATATATAGATAGATTGATGAATATATTGATTAATTGAAAGATAGAAAAAATAGATAATAGATAGAGAGAGAGAGAGAGAGAGATATATATATATATATATTTCTATATATATATATACTATATCTATAGACACATAGATAGACATATAGATAGCTAGATAGATAGATAGACATAGATATATAGATAGATAACAAAAAATATAGATAGAAAGATCGATAGATAAACATATAGACTATACATACAAAGACCGATAGATAGAAAAACAGATAAAAAGATCTACAGATAGATAAATAGAGAGCTAAATAGATAGATAGATAGACATATAGATTGATAGATCTATAAATAAATAGATAGACAAATAGTAGAGAGATAATAGTTCGATAGATATGTAGATAGACTTATAGATAGATAGATAGAAAGATAGGTTGCTAGGCAGATTTTGAGATAGATATATGATAAATAGATAGATAGATAGACACACATATAGAAATATATAAATTAAAAAAGATTGATAGATAGATAAATAGACATATTGATAAATATATTTTTAGATATAAAGATAGATAGATAGATAGATTGACTGATAGAAAGATTGATAGATGAATTGGTAGAAAGATTGATAGATGAATTGGTAGAAAGATTGATAGATAAATTGATAGATAGATTGATAGACAAATAGTTCAATTATAGATCGATAGATAGATAGATAGATCGATACAAATATAATAATTTATAGATTGAGAGATTATTAGACAGATAGATACATACATATAGACATATACATAGATAGAAAGATAGAAAGATTTAAAGATAAATAGATAGATAGATAAACAAATAGATAGACAATAGATATATAGAAATATAGATAAATAGATAGATAAAAGATAGATATATATATATATATATAGATGATAGACATACAGACAGACAGAAAGACAGATAGATAGACATATATATTAGATAGTTATATAGATAGATAGATTGATTGATTTATAGATTTACATATAGATACATAGATCGATAGACATATAGATAGACAAATAGATATATCAATTGATTGACATATAGATAGACAGACATAGATAGATAGATAGATAAAAAGATAGATAGATAGATAGTTAGACATATAGATAGACATATATAATGAAAAATAGATAGATTTGATTGAATTATAGACATATATATAGACAAATAGATAGACAAATAGATAGATATACAGCCACACGGATAGATAGACAAATAGATGGATAGAAATACAGATAGATATACAGTCACACAAACAAACAGATAGATAGATAGATAGATATAAAGATTGATAGATTGATAGATTATTAAACAAATAGAAAGACAGATACATAGATAGAAACATAGAGAGATAGATAGATTGATTGAAAGATAGAAATATATATATATATATATATATATATATATATATATATATAGATAGAAAGATAGACAGACACATAGATAGATAGATAGATAGAAAAATAGATTGACAGATATATAGATAAAAATATAGATAAATAGATGAATAAAAGATAGATAGATAGATCTATAGAAAGATTGATAGATAGATAGATAGATAGACAGATATATTGGATAGATATATAGATATACAGATAGATTGATAGATTGACATATAGATAGACAAATCGATAGACATAGATTATCAGATAGATTGATATATATTGACATAAAGATAGACATGTCGTTAGACATATATATAGACAAATAGATAAATAAATAGATAGACATAATTATAAACAGACTTATAGATTGATAAATAGAAATATAGATAGATGAATGATAGATTAATAAATAGACATATAGATAGACATAAAAATATACAAATATACATAGATAGACTGATAGAATGATAGATAGATGATAGATTTATAAATAGACACATAGGTAGATAGATATATATATATAGTCAAAATGATATACAAAAAGAAATATTGGTAGATTGATAGATAGATATAAAAAATTTATAGATAGATAGATAGCTAGATAGAAAGAAAGACAGACATATATAGAGATAGACTGATAGTCAGATAGATAGATTGATGGGTAGACAAATACAAAGATAGAAAGATATAATAGATACACAAATAGATATATAGATAAATTTATTGATTGATAGACAGTTGGAAAGCCAAATTGAGATATATATTTATAGATAGATTGATAGAGAGATTGATAGCCAGATTGATAATTAGTTAGATATATTGATTGACATAAAGATAGATAGATAGATAAACAGATTGATATAATGATAGATAGATAGATAGAAAAATAAATTGACTGATAGATAGATAAACAAATAGATACATAGATTAATAGATAGATAGATAGACAAATTCAAAAGACAGATAGGTAGTCATATAGATAGATAGTTTGAGATAAAGATTTATACAGATAGAAAGATAGAAAGATAGATCGATAGATAGAAATATTGGTAGAAAATAGATGAGCAGATAGATAGATAGATATAAAGTTAGACAAATGATAGATATTTAGATAAATAATAGATAGATAGATAGACAGAGAAAAAGATAGATAA